>CM067521.1:5322791-5390291 GCA_034509495.1 Acestrorhynchus altus | reverse complement strand
CATAAGAGAGGAACCTGTCTTATTTAAACATTTGGTTTGCTCTTGTTTGCTGAAGTGAAGATGACATCAAAGTGCTTCTACCATCAGAAATAAACCAGACAAGTTTGATTTTCATGGGAGGTGAGCAAGAAGTAAAACTCTTACTGTCAAAAAAAATGTTAGTGCAAGACTAACTTGCCAGAGAACACCTAGACAAAGAGCAGAACTTCTGGAACAATGTGCTTTGGACATATTATTTGGATTATGTGGGCATAGTAACAGAAGACATGTTTTGCACAAATCAAACACAGCATTTGAGAACAAGAACCTCATACACACTCTGAAGCATGGTCGTGGAAGTGTCATGGTTTGGGGCTGCTTTGTTGCAGAAGGGTCTGGAGAAACCAGTATCAAATCTTTATTGTATCAGAGGGGGCTTGAGGAAAATGTAAGATCACCTGTACCAAACACTAAAACATCACATAGCTGAAAGAATTCCGCATGGAGGAGTGGGAAAATGCTTCTTCCAGTCAATGTCAGAGACTGGTAGACAGTTATAGGAAACATCTAATTTACATTATTTTACCCAAAGAATGAAATACCAGCTATTAGGGAATAGGTGTCCTAACTTTTTACTCATAAGAAAATTACAGTTCTAATAATTATATTTTTAAAATGATGTTTAAGGGACATTTCTTCAGTTTCAACTCCATCTCTCAGTAAATGATGATCAAATGTTCATATGTTTAAATATGTTAAAGGCAACGGTGTTCATGCGGTGTCCTAACTTTTCACAATTGTATATACTGTATTTTATATTTATTTATAATCAACACTCATCAACAACCAAAACAAAGTGAAGTAAATATGTGTAACAAGACACCATGAATCCCACACATTTGGATTTTAATATAAATTGAGTTTTCTTTAGCATTTAATATAATACAGTTGAATTTGTAAATGCTTGGTATCCTGAACATATCAGAAAATAATATCATTTTTAATATTTTCCTCCAGTGTTTCCTGATTTATTTGTAGAAACCTACACCTGTAGAAAACATAGAAACGGTGTTTCTATTCCCTTATGTTGATGCATTATAATCTATAGATTAATGAGAGGGCAGGGCCATCTATCTCTCTATTTTTTTTTTTTATCTTGGGTCAGTAGTTTTGGCCACTCCACCATTTACATTTACATTTATACAGAGTGACTTCCAAAAGTGCTTCGCCGTTCACTCTTTAACTAGTTAAAGAGGCTAGAATCCAGAGACTCCTCAAGCTTAGATGTTGTTGCAAACAAATGTCAGATCGGAGACCAACAAGATTCAGCAAAATTATAAACCTTTAAGGAGTTAAATACTCTTGAAAGAGGTAACTCAGCAAGTAACTCAGCTGTTTGGACCCCCAGGGGAAGTTTGTTTCACCACTTTGGTGCCAGAACAGAAATCATCTGGATGCCTTTCTTCCTTGCAATTGGAGGGATGAAGGATCACACCGAGCTGTACTTGATGCTCAAAGGGCTCTTGGTACAGACCATTGCCATAATCTGCGGAGGGGCTGGTCCGTTTTTGGCTTTGTAGGCCAGCATCAAGGTTTAGAATCTGATGTTCAGCTGCAGGGAGCCAATGAAGGGAACAAGCCAGAGAAGTTACATGACTTAACTTGGGAACATTGAAGACGAGCCACGCTGACGCATTCTGGATGAGTTGCAAGGGACTGATAAGATGGCCAGCTACTGTAGAAGGAAGTCAATTCAGTAGTCAATTCTTCAAATAATGAGAGACTGAACAATCACCTGAGTGGCCTCTCTAGACAGAAGAGGTCAAATTCACCTGATGGTGTAAAGGAGAAGACTGCATGACCGAGGCAGTTTTGCAACATGAGCTGAGAACAATAACTGGTCATCCACAACTACACCAAGGGTCTGTGCTTCTGCCAATGCAGTGACCAGTGAGTTCTCAAGGGAAATGTTAAGATCAGGATGAGGACCAGTGTTTCCAAAAATGAATAGCAGCTCAGTCTTGCTGGGGTTGAGTTTGAGGTGATGGGCTTCTATCCATGATGAGATGTCAGCAAGGTAAGCTGAGATGTGAGATGAGACCTGGGTGTCGGAGGATGGGAAAGAGAGGATAAGTTAAGTGTCGTCAGAATAGCAGTGGTAAGAAAACCCACGAGAAGACATTACTTTACAAAGAGAATGAATGTAGAGAGAGAAGAGAAGAGGACCAATCACTGAGCCTTGTGGAACACCAGTGGAGAATCTGCATGGAGTAGATGTGGCACCCTGCCATGTTACCTGGTAAGAATGGATTTTGGAATCCATTCCTGTATGTATTTAAAAATGTTATGCAGGTTATAAAAATGTGCAACTATGTGTTTGTCGTTATACGCTGCCTCCAAGTAGTATTCAACCCCTGCACATTTACAGTTAACTTGGTATTTTGGGCCTGGACATATTAAAAGCACTCCAGCAAAAAGAATCTTATTTCTCAGTTTATATAAACTTTACCAGAGAGCCAAATATTATTCAGCTCCTCAAACCACCAGACTTCATTTTTTTCTCCCTGCTTCTTCTGACTATAAAAGCCCAAACAACTGAACAACACTCATACATAGTCAACATGGGAAAGACCAAGGAGCATTCCAAGGCCATCAGAGACAAAATCATGGAAGGAACATAACCCTTTCCAAATTGTTTTTCATAAGCCTACCTGTCTCCATCAATGGGAACATTATGTATATATATTATTTATATAACATTATGGAACTACTGTTAACTTCCCACTGCCAGGACAGCCTTTCAATTTGTCCTCCCATGTCAAGGCCAGGTTTGTCCAATAGGTCAGCATTATACGTTAGGATGGTACTGCATATGACCCTAAGAAAACTATCTCGACAATCAGGCATGGTGGTGGCGGCATTATGCTGTGGTGCAGCTTCTCAGCCAAAGGGCCTGGTCATCTGGTCTGCGGCCATGGGAAAATGGATAGCACACACACACACACACACACACTAATCTCTGCATAATCAGTAATGTTGGTGAGTTATTGAGCAACACAAGGATCAACTTTGACCCATGGTACAGAGGTGTGTGTGTGTGTGTGTGTGTGTAACTTGCAGTACACCCACTCCTGAAATGTGTTACAGTGTGATAAACACTGGAGGGGTGTGTGTGTGTGGATAGTGTATCACTCCCGCTGAGCTATTATAAGATTAGGAAACAGACATTATACTGTTTTAAAGTGCTTGTTTGTTTGTGTCTGGGCTCAGTTTTAGTCGCTCTGTCTCTTTAACTCTTTCTTTAGTTTCTCTTCTCTCTTCAGATCGTCTCCTCTGTTCACACCCGTTTTCCGCCAGGACCCGCCTCCCCTGCGCTGCCATTGGCCAACGCTCGATACCGCTGATTGGTGAGCTGCAATCGCAGCGGAGGAGATGCGGAACTCGGGTGGTAAACAGAAGTGTGGAGTTGATCTGATAAACACACAGAACTCTTGAGTGCGGGTTCTCCAGTCGCGATAACACACAGAACCATTACATTCGGGGTGTGCGGTTCGGTCTGTTACCTTCAGTCTGAGGCTCACTTTTATAAACCAGGGTTCTCCCTCTGAGGTTCTACTCTATCACTGTTCTCACAATGGCAGGAGGTGAGTACTTTAACATTCCTACATTTATTGAGAATTTAACGTTCCACCTTAAATCTAATATTACAGCCCTTAGTACTAAACACTGAGGTGCATATCTAGAACCGAAGAATACTGAGGTTCATATCTAGAACTAAGGAACGATGAATGCAAATGTACATATCTAGAACTGAGGAATTCTGAATTCAAGGGTACACATCTCGAACTGAAGAATACCAAGGTTCATATCTAGAACTGAGGAATGTTGAATACAAAAGTACATATACAGAACTGAGAAATGCAGAATACAAGGTGCATATCTAGAACTTAAGAACACTAAGGATTATATCTAGAACTGAGGAATGCTGAATGCAAACGTACATATCTAGAACTGAAGAATACTGAGGTTCAAATATAGAACTGAAGAATACTGAATACAAAATTCCAAGTGGGATGCTGAATACTAAGGTACTGAGGTACATATCTAGGGTTGAGGGTACTAAACACTGAGGTACATATCTAGTGTTGAGGGTACAAAACACTGAGGAATATATCTAGAATTGTGGGGTACAAAACACTAAGGAACATATCTAGAGTTGAGGGTACTAAACACTGAGGTACATATCTAGAGTTGAGGGTACTAAACACAGGAACATATCTAGAGTTGAGGGTACTAAACACCGAGGTACATATCTAGAGTTGTGGGGTACAGAACACTGAGGAACATATCTAGAGTTGAGGGTACTAAACACAGAGGTACATATCTAGAGTTCTGGGGTGCTAAACACTGAGGTACATATCTAGAGTTATGGGGTACAAAACACTGAGGAACATATCTGGAGTTGAGGGTATTAAACACTGAGGAGCATATCTAGAGCTGAGGGTACTAAACCCAGAGGTATATATCTAGAGTTGAGGGTACTATACACTGAGGTACATATCTAGAGTTGAGGGTATAAAACACTGAGGAACATATCTAGAATTGTGGGGTACAAAACACTGAGGTACATATCTAAAGTTGAGGATACTAAACACTGAGGTACATATCTAGAGTTGTGGGGTACAAAACACTGATGAACATGTCTAGAGTTGAGGGTAATAAACACCTAGGTACATATCTAGAGTTGTGGGTACTAAACACCGAGGTACATATCTAGAGTTGTGGGGTGCTAAACACTGGGGTACATATCTAGAGTTGTGGGGTACAAAACACTGAGGAACATATCTAGAGTCGAGGGTACTAAACACTGAGGTACATATCTAGAGTTGTGGGGTACAAAATACTGAGGTACATATCTAGAATTTAGGGGTATTAAACACTGAAGTACATATCTAGAACTAAAAATCCTAGTTTACTGTAAATGAGCAGAAGGGAATCTTACCTGGAAGTGAAGTGATTTCAACATCATAGCAACCACCTGGGTTACCATAGCAGCTGCTTTGAAACCACATAGCAACATCCTATAAACCACTAGTAACCAGCTGGAAGATGTATGCTGTTCTGGGTGTTCTGTAATAAATTCTGGTTTTCTTGTTCCTATTGTTCTGTGGTTCTTTTCCTTTTCCGCTCGTTCTGTAATTTCCAGTGTTCTAATACAGGCTCCCCTACTGTACATTATTAATGCTGGATGTGTGTGTGTGTGTGTGTGCCTGCATGTGCATATGTTGGGAACTGTAGTAGCCTTGTTTCATTACCAGGTGTTACTGTGTATTCTGAAAGGTGTGTGTGTGTGTGTGTGTGTGTGTGTGTTGGAATGAGCCACTGGATGGTTGCTGTGGCAGCCAAGCATGTCCTGTAGATGTCTGCTAACTGCGTGGTGGGGGTGGGGCAGTGTGAGCTGGCCCCACCCTTTTCGGTGCAGTAGGAGTTTCTTCAGTCATCACTCTGCATCCTGCAGCAGTGTGTGTGTGTGTGTGTGTGTGAGAGAGAGAGAGAGAGAGAGAGAGAGAGAGAGAGAGAGAGAAAGAGAGAACCCTGAGCATGTCGGCATCCGGCACAAACAAACCCAAAACTCCCCTCAGGAAAAGAGGAAGCCTTCAGAACACCTGCAGCACAGGTGAGAGAGAGAGAGAGAGAGAGAGAGAGAGAGAGAGAGAGAATGAGAGAATATGTTAGTGTAACACAGTAACTGTGCAATAAGAACTGCCTGAACCCTGTGTGTGTGTGTGAGAGAGAGAGAGAGGGAGAGAGAGAGAGAGAGAGAGAGAGAGAGAGAGAGAGAGAATGTTAGTGTAACACAGTAACTGTGCAATAAGAACTGCCTGAACCCTGTGTGTGTGTGTGTGTGTGTGTGTGTGTGTGTGTGTGTGTGTGTGTGTGTGAGAGAGAGAGAGAGCGAGAGAGAGAGAATATGTTAGTGTAACACAGTAACTGTGCATTAAGCACTGCCTGAACCTTGTGTGTGTGTGTGTGCGCGTGTGTGTGTGTGAGAGAGAGAGAGAGAGAGAGAGGAGAGAGAGAGAGAGTATATGTTAGTGTAACACAGTAACTGCATTAAGCACTGCCTGAACCCTGTGTGTGTGAGAGAGAGGACAGAGGAGGGGCTGAGTCACACACACACACACAACACCAAAGACACACACATCACTGTTTTGTGTCACAAAACTTAGTATGTTTTGTATTGTATAGCAGTATTGTGGTATATGACATTATCGTATGTAATATTGCAGTATTTCTCCACTTTATATTTAGTATTAGAGTTTTTGTATTTAATAATACTATATTAAGTATAATGGTACCTTGGACTGTTGTATTTACTATTACTTTGTTATGTATAGCAGTATGTAGTGTTGTCATATGTAATATTACTCTATTTAGTATAGCAGTATGTAGTGTTGTCATATGTAATATTACTCTATTTAGTATAGCAGTATGTAGTGTGGTCACATTTAATGTTACTGTATTTTGTTTTGCTGTAGAATTACAGAATTGTGGCGGTGTGGCCAGAGTCTTCAGTCTGAAACAGAAGTGCTGCAGTAATGGGCCAACTTAAAGCCTGCTCTCACTCTCACTGCTGTGTAAAAGGCAAAAGCAAGGTGTGGTGTGTGTGTGTGTGCGCCACGGTGCGCTGTGACTGTACCTCGATTAATCCCTAAATAGTGATTTTGTGGTGTGTGGGTGTGTGATTCTGTGCTGTTTAAAGTGATAGTTCAGGGGATCTGAGTGTATGTCAGTAACTGTAATCAGTGACTCTGGCCTGCAGTACCATCGATTCATCAAGAGAGGGAGACAAAGCACAAATGACCATACACCCCATCTGTGTGTGTGTGTGTTTGTGTGTGTGTGTGTGTTTGTGTGTGTGTGTGTGTGTGTTTGTGTGTGTGTGTGTGTGTGTGTGTGAGTATAATTAGGTTTTGACAATGCACCTCTCCCCAACAGTCAACATCATCATAACATCATTATAATGACTAGGACGTCCCCAATACATTTTTGCCTCCTGATTATCTTAATGCTGAGTATTTTCTGATACTGATCAAAAATGAAATGGCCATTTAGGTAAGATGTGCTGTTATCAAATACATTTCGAGAAGCAGACACTTCAGCAGCATAAATAGGTATATATTTCAATAATGTGTGTATATATGGTAGTAGTGTGGGTATATATGGCACCCGTTTCCACTAATCATCCTGACGTCATTAAAATATCTTTAAGACTAGAAAGGTTTCTGATTATCTTAATGCTGAGAATCTTTTGATTCTGATCCAGTCTGATCTTGTGTTCGTATATGGCAGAGTTTTTATATATTCACCATCGGAGGAAGACAACAGTCTAAACCAGTGTTTCACAACCCAGTTCCTTGAGGCACGCTGGTGATGTGTACATGGATATATTGTACATATATGTAGTAGAAGTATATTACAGAGCTACAGATCTGGGGAAGAAGCTGTTGGCATGTCATGTTATGCTGTTTTTTGTGGACCTGAGTCTTCTACCAGAGGGAAGTGTCTGGAACAGATGATGTCCAGGATGAGAAGGGTCAGCTGTAATTTTGCTAGCAAGCTTTTTCACCCTGCTGGTGTAGATGTCCTGAAGCATTGGCATATTACGTCTAGTGATCCTCTCTGCTGCCCTGATTATATGCTGGAGTTTGACTTGTTCTTGTGAGGTGGAGGAACCAAACCAGGTGACGTGAGGATGGACTTGGGTGAATGCTGTGTAGAACTGGATCATCAGAATCTTTGGCTGGTTGAATTTCTTCAGCTGTCTCAGGAAGAACATTCCTGGATATGGTGGAATCTAAGAAGCACAGAGCCGTTGATAACCATTAACCACTGGTTATGAGGCCCACCACAGTGGTCTCATCTGCAGACTTTAGGATAAATATGTATGTTTCCCTAGCCACATTTGTTGTCTCCTGTCTATCAGAAAATCCACAATCTACCGACATGCAATTTGGCACTGACAGCTGGGACAGTTTGACTCCCAGGAGCTGCAGGATTACCATGTTAAATGCTCAGCTGAAGTCCATAAACAGAACTCAAGCATAGGTTCCAGGACTGTCAAGATGCTGTAGCATGAACTGTTGACAGACCCATTAGCTCTATGTGCAAACTGCAAGGAGTTCAGCAGTGGGTCTGATGGTCTTCAGGTAGGTTAGAACCAGGCATTTGAATACCTTAATGACTACAGAGGTCAGAGCTATTCGTCTGTAGTTGAGTGAACTAGAGTGGGGATCAATTTACCAGTTAGTTGTTCCCTAGAAGTTTCGCAGGCAGGTTTTGAGTCTCGCTCATGATCATGGTTTTGCTGGCCATTTGGGGGAAACTAACCGGCTTGCTGTCTGATGTTGCAAATATTGTAGCTTGTCAGCTTATAGGAAAGCCAAATTGTTCCCCCAGCCCCTCTTAGACCCATTCCTGTAATGGGTGAGCCTTTCGAACATGTGATCTTGGATTGTGTAGGTCCACTGCCACAAACAAAGTCTGGTAACAGGTACCTACTGACAATAATGTGTGTAGCAACACGTTTTCCTGAGGCCGTGCCTTTACGCTCTTTGAAAGCTAAAGTCATTGTTATAGCTCTCATTACGTATTCTTTTCTACATTTGGACTGCCACGAATTGTACAATCTGATCAGGGTTCCACCTTTATGTCCCGATTGTTTAAGCAAGTGTTGTCCCAACTTAACATAAGGCATCAAACTTCTAGTGCTTATCATCCTGAAAGTCAAGGCGCATTAGAGAGATTTCATCAAACATTGAAATCAGTGCTGCGTGCCTATTGCTTGGAGACTGATAAGAACTGGGATGAGGGAGTTCTGCTGCTTTTATTTGCCATTCGTGAGACTCCTCAAGAGTCTTTAGGTTTCAGTGCTGCAGACTTGGTGTTTGCACATATGGTTCGAGGCCCACTAAAGCTGTTGCAAGAGAAGTGGATGTCTGATGGAGATAATGCCACTTCACATGGTAACTTGCTGGACTACGTCAGCTCGTTTCGTGAGCGTTTACATCATGCTTGTGAGCTAGCTCGCACTTCACTGTCCTCTGCTCAGACCAAAATGAAAAAGCATTTTGATAAAAAGACTGTTTCCCATGGAAGACTGTGTTGACAATGTGGGGGCAGCTTTATATGTTTCCAAGTTGGATCTGCTTAAGGGTTATTGGCAGGTGCCTTTAACCCCTCGCGCTGCTGAAATTTCTGCCTTTGTCACACCAGATCGTTTTCTGCAGTAAATGGTGATGTCTTTCGGACTTCGAAATGCTCCAGCCACGTTCCAACGGCTTATGAGTCAGGTGTTGATGGGGGTTTCTGATTCTATTTGGACGATATTATTGTCCATTCATCCAGCTGGAACAGTCATCTGATGACACTTCATACTGTGTTTGATAGACTGCATCAAGCCTCTTTGACACTACACCTGGCCAAATGTGAGTTTGGTAAGGCTACAGTGACTTACCTCAGTAAACAGGTTAAGGACAAGTTTGTCCTGTTGCTGTGAAAGTGTAGGCCATTCTGGATTTTCCTGTGCCATGCACCAAAAGGGAACTTAAAAGGTTCCTTGGTGTTGTAGAGTACTGCCGTGGCTTTTGCAGAAAGTTTTCCGATGTAGTTTGACGAATTTACTTCAGACTTCCAGTGAATTTGGGTGGTCTACGTCCTGTCAAACTGCATTTGAGTCTGTAAAAATGTTGCTCTGTAGTGCTCCTGTGCTTTCTGCTCCAGATTTCTTGCATCCTTTCAAGTTGGATGCCAGTGCAATCGGGGCTGGTGCTGTCCTGCTCCAAGAGGAATCAAGCGGTATCAGACATCAACTTAATTATAGCACGATTGAAAAAGAAGCCCTGGCCTTATTACTGGCATCACAACACTTTGAGGTGTACGTTGGGTCCAGTCCATTACCACTTGTTGTGTACAACGATCATAGTCCATTGGTTTTTCTTTCTTGGATGAAAAATTCAAATCAATGCGTTATGAGATGGGCGTTAATTATTCAGGAGTTTAAGCTTGAAATTTGCTATAAAAAGGGGTCTGAAAATATTCTGGCAGATGCTCTTTCTTGAGCTTAGTTTGATTTTATGGTGTGTTGATTTTGGTGGTGGGGGTGTTATGTCCCTGAGTTTGGGACTCTCTTCTTTTGGTTTGTTTGTTGTCTTTCAGGTGTTGCTTTGGCTGGTGATTGGCTGCTCTGGGGAAATTGATTGTTTGTTGCTCCACCCATGGCCACTTCCCATTGGCTGGTTCTCTTTGCGGGAGAAAGGCTCTTTGTTTGGGAGTGAGGAGTTGCACCTTTTTCTCTGAGCCGACGTGTGTTGCTCCAGTGAAGGCCCACCATTTTCCATTTTGTTTGTTTTTTTTTCTACTAATTTAAGCCTTGACTCGGAGTTGGAGAATTTGTTTGAGCAATAAAAGCCTTATTTAATTATTTTGGGTTGTGGTTGCTTGGTCTGAGGCTGAGTGGGCGTTCACGCAACACTTTTTGTTGCGTCCTACCCCTAGAGGACGTAACAGTAGTCATTAAATCCAGTAAACTTGGGGACTGGAATGATGATGGTTGGTTTTGAAGCAAGAGGGAACAGAGCAGAGTTCCAGTGATCTGTTGAGAATATCAGTGATGACTGGTGCTAGTTGACTGCAGTATTTTAGGGTGGATGGAGAAACGGGTCCTAGAGCTTTCCTCTCATTCTGTCTGCTGAAGAACTTCTGATCATCCTGTCAAATCTGCAGTAGAACTCAGGAGGAGGGGGTCTTCTAGTTGGTGATCTGTTCAAGGACTGCCCAAGCTGAAGATGGGTCATAAGCAGCAATATGACTTTTCAGCCATTCAGAGTATGCTTTGCTGCTTTAATCTCTTTCTAGTCTCTCTCTAGTCTATATTTGGCCTCTTTATAAACAGTCCTGTCCTCACTCTTGAATGCTGCTTCTTTTTCCCTTCAAAGCTGCCTGAGTTCAGCTGAAAAACATGGTGTTCATTGCTGTATTTCTTACATGATGTACTTGAAATACAGCTGTCCTGATGTAAGATGTCACAGTGTCAGTGTACTCATCTAGTCCATCTTCAAACACAGTCCCGTTTGTGTATTCAAAGCAGCCCTGTAGTTTTTCAATGTCTCCAGTGGTCCCCCTCTTCACTCTTGTAATGACAGGCTTGTTGGTTTTGAGTTTCTGCCTGTATGTTGGGATCAGGTAAACGAGGCTGTGATCCAAGTGACTGAGAGCTGCACAAGTGATGGAGCAATACAGGGCATACATGGTGAATTTGTGGGTGTATATGGCAATGGTGTGGGTATTAATGGTGGTAAAGTGGGTATATATGATGGTAATGTGAGTATACATAGCTATAATGTAGGGTTATATAGTGGTAATTTGGCTATTGTATAGTATTGTGGGTCTATGTAATGGTAATGGGGGTGTTTATAGGATAGGATAGGATAGGATAGGATAGGATAGAACTTTATTGATCCCTTGGGAGGGTTTCCTCAGGGAAATTAAGGTTCCAGCTGCAGCACAAGTACAACAGAAGTAGAAAAAGACATAATTTAGTAAGAAAACACTACATAAATATAAAGAATATATAATATAGATACTATATTACAATATACAATATATATAAATAGATATATATATATATATATATATATATATATAAATAGTGTATGAGAAAAAGAGTCCAGTAGGAGGGGGTATTGCATTATTATTATTATTATTATTATTATTATTATTATTATTATTATTATTCATATAGTTTATAGTAGTCATGTAGGTTTGTATAGTGGTAATGGGTATATATGGTGGTACATTGGTGTACCTATGGTAGTAATGTTGGTATATATGACTGTAATGGTAGATATGGCTGCAGTGTGGTTAAGAAGTGTATTAGTAATGGGTGTTAAACATGGTGTCCACTCACATTTAGGAGCTGATAAAATGGACAGGGAATGTAGAAACAAGAGGCAGCTCATGATGTCATGGCTTATTGGTAATGTTGGTGTATATAGCAATGTAGGTGTATCTGGTAATAACATGGGTGTATATAGGTACGTGGGTATATAAGTGATAGTAATGTAGGTGTATCTGGTACACATGGGTGTATATGGTAACGAGGTGCATGGGTTGTGGTAGCAATGTAGGTATATGGTACACATGGGTGTATATGGTTGTAATGTGGGTGCATATGGTGGTAATGTGGGGTGCATATGGTAACACATGGGTGTTTATGGTACAATGTGGTGTATATGGTAATGTGGGTGCATATGGTAATACTGGCATCTGGTAATAACATGGGTGTATATGGTGGTAATGTGGGTGCATATGGTGTAACAGGAGTGTATATATAATAATATGGGTGTTTATGGTAATAATGTGGGTGTATGCGGTGGTAATGTGGGTGTATATTGTAGTAATGTGGATGTATATGGTAATAATGTGGATATGGTAATAATGTGTGTATATGGTGGTAATGTGAGTGTATGTGGTGGTAATGTGGGTGTATATAGTGGTATTGTGGGGATATATGGTAGTAATGTGGGTGTATATGTGGTGGTAATGTTATATAGGTAATGTGGGTGTGTGTGGTGGTAATGTGGGTGTATGTGGTGGTAATGTGGAGGTATATGGTAGTTCTGTGGGTGTATATGGTAGCAATGTGGGCGCATATGGTGGTGATGTGGGTGGCATGGTGGTAATGTGGGTGCATATGAGGCAATGTGGGCGCATATGCCGCAATGTGGGTGCATATGGTAAGGGATGTGGGTGTATATGGTGGTAATGTGGTATGTGGCTGTACGTGGGTATATGGTGGTAAATGTGGATGTATAAGCGGTAACAATGTGGGGGTATATGGGCGGTAATGTTGGTGTATATGGTCAAATGTGGGTGTATATGTCAGTAATGTGGGTATACTCAGAAACGTTGGTGTGTGGCGTCGGTGTGGGTGTGTATGTGTGGGTGTGTATGTGTAATGTGGGTGTATGTCGGTATTGTGGGTGTGTATGGTGGTAATGTGGGTGTATATGGTGGTAATGTGGGTGTATGTGGTGGTAATGTGGGTGTATATCACGGTACTGTGGATGTATACGGTGGTAATGTGGGTGTATATGGTACATGGATATCTCTCTCTCTCTCTCTCTCTCTCTCTCTCTCTCTTCCCCATACACACCATTCTCCCCTGCTCTGGTCTGTTTTTCCAACTCTAGTACAGCAGTTTGCTGGGAAGGCAGTTCTGCTGCAGCGATTCTATAAAACTAGACTGAATGAACCTCTCTATGAGTTTCCCAAAGACTGCTATGCAGTGTGTGTGTGTGTGTGTGTGTGTGTGTGTGTGTGTGATGAGCCATAACTAGGTCAGTTCTTTTTGTGAAATGTATTTGGAGATTTTGTACTCTTGTGAGTACTGAAGCAAGCCTGAGGTTACACTGAGATCAGACTGATATAAGATTGATTTAAGGCAAATAAGGCTCCGATCCGACTGATATTTGACAAATATCAGACTGAGGTCAGATTACTGTAAGAGATGAGACTAAGGTATGGTGGAGATCTGACTGAGGTAAAACAGACTGAGGTAAGACAGAGATCAGACTAAAGCAATGTCAAGTCACATGATCAGATAGAGATAAGACTCAAATCAGACAGAGACCAGATTAAGAGTGAGCTCTGTGACCAGCGCTGTGATAAAACTATGACTGGGGATGAGCTAAAGGATTAAGACACCCCAACAGTGAAGAGAATGCAAAGTGTGTGTGTGTGCGTGTGTGTGTGTTCCCATAATTACATTTGTATACACACCCACTGTCTACAGTCCGCAGACCTCAGACTAGACAAGACAGAAAACCTTTTATTACACTCACACACATGCCACATTGTCACACACACACACACACACACACACACACACACACACACACACACACACACACACACAATGCATTGTCTCACTATAAATAACACAACTTCTGCCACTTCTGTAGGCCAGTGTGTGTGTGTTCGTGTTTGTTTGTGTGCGTGTGTGTTTTTGTGTGTGTGTGTGTGTGTGTGTGTGTATGTTTACTTTCTCTTACAGGCTGTAGTCCTGTTTTCAGGACTAGCTCCGCCTCTTGATGCTGTGCTCCCAATCAGAAGAAAGATACAGCCCACCCCTATACACATTTCTGAATCACACACACACACACACACACACACACACACACACACACACACACACACACACAAAGCTACATTTAGTACATTTAGGCTGCATATAGAGAGGGAGAGAGTTAATGATGTAGTGGTAAGCCCCTCCCCCTCTTTTCATGGTAGTTTCCCCCTCTTTTATGCCACGTGGTACAATCCAACCCACTTACACCAGTCTGTGGGAGGGAGGAGAGAGACAGAGAGACAGAGAGAGAGAGAGAGAGAGAGAGAGAGAGAGAGAGAGAGTGTGCAGCGTTTTAGTTCATTCAGAGGGAGAGCCTGCAGAGAGCCAGTACAGGTACTGTACACACACACACACACACACACACACACACACACACACACACACACAGACATATACACACATAGAGGACTGGAGGTCTAGGACAGTGTGTGGGTAGTGCTTGCTGACAGTGCAGAATAGAGGGAAGGGGGATGGAATGGTGTGTGTGTGTGTGTGTGTGTGCGTGTGTGTCTGTGTGTGTCTGTGTGTGTGTGTGTGTGTTAAGAATCCACTGCGTCACACAGTGCTGTATGATGTGGAACTGAGAGACACTGCAGTGCAGGAAACTTCCACACAGAAGAGAGAGAGAAAGAAAGAGAGAGAATTTAAGCTGTTCTCTGGTTATTGCAGGGAATAGATAGAGAAGTAACAGTTCATTTTACAAGACATGTCTGTGTGTGTGTGTGCATGTGTGTATGTATGAGTGTGTGTGTGGCTGGGGGTGGGGGGGGGGTAAATAATGACAAGGAATACCAAAGTAATAAAAAAAATTGAAATTAGATATTCCATTTTGAATTACTATATGATCCACCCCCTCATTCTGACAGACTGTAGTAGAGTGCAGGAAGCATAGGGGGCGCTCTGTAATGCTCTAATTATCATATGATACACACTCATTCTGACAGACTGTAGTACAGTAAAGCAAGCATAGGGGGCGCCCTGTAATGCTCTGTAATGATCATATGATACACACACTCATTCTGACAGACTGTAATACAGTACAGGGAGTGTAGGGGGAGTTGTCTGGGTTCTCTGGGTTTAGTACAGTAATAAATCCTGCAGCTGATTGCAGTATTTGGATTTGTCCTGATTTTAGAGCAGGTGACCCAGATCTGCTCTGTCCATTCTTAATAAATTAACTGACAGACTGGCCTGGGGCTGAGCAGAGCCAGAAACCGGCTCTTCCATTCCACATTGGTGGAGCTTAGTGTTTGTTTACTCCTAAAACTACTGCTATGTAATAAACCTGCTATAACCCACTACAGCCTTACTACACAGATACAGTCTTACTGCAAACTCAGTACACTTAGTATGCTCTTCACCACAGACTGTGTTAATACTCACTACGCTCATACAAAAGTATTACAGACACAATATTCTATCACAGACTCTCTATGCTCATATAGACTCTCTACAGTCTCCATACACTGTAGGAAACTCACTACACTTCTGTACACTCACTACCTTCATACAGATTCACGACAGTCTCACTACGCTCCTACAGACTCTCTACAGACTCGGTACGCTCCTACAGAATCACTACACTCCTTAAGGCTCAGTACAGACTCACTACAGTTTCACTACTCCCACTACAGACACAGTACACTCCTACAGAGTCAATAGACTCCTACAGGATCTGTAAAGGCTCACTATGCCCAATACACTCCTCCAGACTCACTACATACTCACAACATTCTTACAGACTCAGGCACTTGAGGGCTGTTAGGTTGTAGGGCTGTTGGTTAGTAGGGTTGTAGGGCTATAGTGTTGTATGTCTGTAGGGCTATAGGTTTTTTGGATTGTAGGGCTTTTAGGCTGTGTGACTGTATGATTGTTAGACTGTTTGGCTTGTGGGCTGTATGAGTGTGGGACTGTTGGACAGTGGGGAATTTGAGCTGTATGACTGTAGAACTGTTGGACTGTAGGGATTTTGAGCTGTATGACTGTAGAACTGTTGGACTGTAGGGTTTTTGAGCTGTATGTCTGTAGAACTGTTAGACTGTAGGGATTTTGTGCTGTGTAACTGTAAAATGGTGGGTCTTTTGGGCTGTATGACTGTAGCACTGTTGGAATGGAGGGTTGTAGGTTTGTTGTCAGCATAATGTTGTTGATAATGAGGGTCTGGAGGAAGTTCTAACATCTGTGAGGGAACAGAAGGAACAGCCTTGTTTTTACCACTAAGCTCATTCTGATAATCAAGCATGTGTGTGTGTGTGTGTGTGTGTGTGTGTGTGTGTGTGTGTGTGTGTTGTTTGTGTGTGCTGCTTGTTTAGCTGAGTAGATGGTGGTCTGTGGTGGATAGGGTGTATTTGTGCTACTCTCTGTGGGTCTGGTCTCCATGGCACTGTCATCTGAATTAGCACAGAAATAGAGCTTGCTTTAATTCTCTCTCTCTCTCTCTCCCTCTCTCTCTTTCTCTCTCTCTCTCACTCTTTTCGTGCAGATCTGCGTGGAATTCCAGGGCCGAACGTACTCTTGTCCCAGCGCTCTCTCCCAGGAACCCCCGTCACACACAAACACTTCCCCATCGACCTAAGAACATCCATGGACGGGAAGTATAAAGAGATTGCAGAGGTAAGAATCCTCCTTTAATGTTTACTCTGTTTACTGTGTATACTGGTGTTTTTTAGGACTTAGGGACATGTTCATATATAAAGAGTATATAGCTGTTTTCCTTTGACACTAATGATGCACTTGTGTAACCGTCCTTCAGCGTATATAATTTATTAAATCAGAGACTTCAGATTCAGTGTTTTCACAGGAGTGTTTTTTTTATTATGGTTATTTTAGGTTTGTACGGAAGTTAGGCCTCCAGGTCTCAGTGGGACGTCACTAAATAAATAAATAAATATTTATTCCTTAGTGGCAGTGAACAGTGGAGTAACCTCTGATTGGAGGAATGATGAATAACACTATTGCTGCATACTCACAGCTCACAGCTGTTTGCCCTGGCCTTTTTACCCCAGTCTGTTTACCCTGACCTGTTTGCCCCAAGCTATTTGCCCTGCCCTGTTTGCCCTGGCCTATATGCACTAGCCTTTTTGCCCCAGCCTGTTTGTCCCAGCCCAGTTTCTTTTGCCAGTCCTTGCTAGCCCTTTTGCCCCTTTCCAATTTGGCCTAAGCTGTTTGCCCCAGCCAGTTTGCCCTCATCTGTTTGCCCCAGGCTATTTGCACAGTCCTGTTCGCCCCAGCTCAATTACACCGGCCTGTTTGGACCAGCCAGTTTGCCCTTGTCTATTTGTTCCAGGCAATTTGCCCAGGCCTCTTTGCCCCAGCTAGTTTGCCCCAGCTCGATCACACTGGCCTGTTTGGCCCAGCCAGTTTGCCCTCATCTGTTTGCCCTAGGCTGTTTGCCCTGGCCTATTTGTCAGGCTCCTTTTCCCAGGTTGTTTGCCCCATCTTGATTGAACAGGCCTGTTTGTCCCAGACTAGCTGTCCCAGTATATTTGCCCCAGTTTTTAGGGTCTGTAGGAGCTGGACTGGTCTGATGTGACCTGGATACCAACGTCAGTCTGATACACAGTGTGTCTATGGCTGGTCTGACCTCATCCTCAGGTTTCTCACTACCTAGTTTAAGTGAATATCTGAGCAGTGGTGTTTGTAACTGCTGACACACTGCTGGGGCTCTTCACTCTCAGGCTCTTCAAGATCTGATCCGGAGTGCTGGGTGAAGGAACTCGGAACTGTGTGGTTCTGTGGGTTATATTACATCTGAATGGAGATGGTCCTGCTACTTTAGCCTCTGCCTTATGAACCACATCCTAGTTTAAATGCCAAAGCAGCTTCCAGTACTTGTTTACTGCTCTGTCCACGTGTACATGCTCAACCTGCATACAGACTCTGACTGATCAGAGAGAGGGGCGGGGCCAATGATGTCACTCACCCAGTTATTGGGTTATAGAGGAAAACAGGAGGAGATTTTACTGTCAAGTATTTTGAAGAACGTCTTATAAATATCATTGTCATTCTAATAATTACAAATAACTCAAAAACACTCAGGATTTCTGAGATATGTTTATGTTTGTATGTTTTTAGTCCTTATAAGCAAAAAAAATGCATATAAATACTCTTATAAATACAAAAATTGGCTTAAAGGTCAATGTTGTAAATATTTGCATCACAGACTTTCCCTTGACAAACCTCTGACTCCTTTTCTGTGTGTGTGTGGGTGTGTGTATGTGTGTGTGTGTGCGCGTGTGTGTGTGTGTGTGTTTCTATAGGAGCTGCTGGCCCGCAGTCTTGCAGAGAGTGAAATGCGCAGCGCTCCATACGAGTTTCCTGAGGACAGTCCGATCGAACAGCTGGAGGAGAAACGACACCGATTAGAGAGACAGATCAGTCAAGACATCAGGTGTGTTTGTGTGTGTGTGTGTGTGTGTGTGTGTGTGTGTGTGTGTGTGTGTGTGTGTGTGTATATGTATGTAAGTGTGCTGCAGCTACATGGCGCTGCTTTCTGCTGTTTCAGGGCTGAACACTAGGCAGTATGTGACTCAGAACCTGTTGACATCTAGCATTAACCTGCGTTTTGCATACAGATAATATCAGATCTACTGATCTACTGTTTAGACTGTTCACATTCTGTTTACACTTGACATTAAATTGCCATGCACACTTTTAAGAGTTTGTTTCTTCATCCATTTCATTCAGTCATTTTGTGTGCTTGAAAAAGGGATCCCTGGACCCTTGCCTTAGATTAGAACTGCAGTGATAATAAACATACAGAATGAGCAGTATAATATACTCAGCAGTATACAGATCATTTGCTCAACTGTGTTTGGGGGGAAGGACTGTGTAAAGTTTACATTTGCTGAAATGTAGATCTGAGCAGGTGCAGGTTGCCTTTGTGTGATTCTGGTGTCCAGCCTGTAGAGCTCACTGTGGCAACTTGATCAATTCTTTCTCACCCCGTATTCCTCCCCACCTTCCCTGTGTGTGTGTGTGTGTGTGTGTGTGTGTGTGTGTGTGTGTGTTCCCTCTTCCACTGCCCCTACTAATTTTTTGCTTGGCCGCTTCACACTGCCCCCCCCCCACTCCAGGCTAGAGCCGGAGATTCTGCTGAGAGCCAAACAGGACTTCCTGAAAATCGACAGCACAGCTGACCTGGAGTGAGTTCCACACTCTCTCTACCTTTCTCATTATTTATTGCCCTATCACCATCTCTCTCTCTCTTTTCCTCTCAATCTGTCTCTCGACCTCTCTTCTCCTTCTGCACCACACACCACGCCAGGTGTACAGGTGAAGCTCCAACACGGCACAGTTGATTGTTTTCAATGGTGCAGAAAACAATACGGGAGTTCCTCAGGGAACTGTGGATTGTGCCGTCCTGGAGCTGCAGAACTTTATCACAGCAGTGTTTCTGAAACAGTGCCTCATTCTCTCTCTCTCTCTCTCTCTCTCTCTCTCTCTGTTTCTCCTTTTTGTCTGTCTCTGTCAGAAATCTGAAAGACCAGAATGAGGTGACAGTGGACCATCCTCCTAAAGAGAGAGAGATAATGGTGGAGAGGGAGTTTCAGCGTGTCTCCATCTCTGGAGAGGAGAAGTGTGGGGTAATGTTCTACCTGTTGTTAGAAGTATGGAGTAACTATAGTTTGTTATAAATGCCATATTACTCATTGGAAGCAGGGGATAACTCTCCACCCCTCTTTGGAACAAGGGGTAACATTCTACCCTTCACTGGCAGTGGGTAACTTTTTACCTCTTTTTTGGGGATATTCCTCCTCATTGCTGGAAGCAAAGGTTACCTCTCTTACAATCCTTGGATGCAACAGATAACTCTGCCCTTCACTGGAAGCAAGGGGTAACTTTCTACCCCTCGTTGAAAGTCTTCATGACACTAGGATCTCTCAGATTCCCACTATTTTTTCACTTTTTTGAGTAGAATAGAATAGAATAGAATATAACTTTATTGATCCCTTGGGAGGTTTCCTTCAGGGAAATTAAGGTTCCAGTAGCAGCATAAGTACAGAATGCAGAAGATAAGCATAGAGACAAATAATTTAGTAGAAGTAAGCACTATATAAATATAAAGAATATATAATATACAGACTATATTACAATATAAAATATAGATAATAGTGCATGAGAAAAAAGAAGAGTCCTTAAGGAGGGTGTATTGCACATTATTATTATTGCACTTGAAAAAACTGTTTATTGCACAAAGAGTCCAGCGTGTTGTGGTGGTTGCAGGTTGCCGTTAGCTGTTGATTCAGTTGGTTCAGATCCTACTCATTCCCATCCTTAATCCTCCTGTTACCCCTCCTCCCCCCCAGAGAGGAGTTGTACAGTCTGATGGCGTGCGGGACAAAAGAGTTTTTAAGTCTATTGGTCCTGCACTTGGGAAGGAGCAGTCTCTCACTGAACAGGCTCCTCTGGTGGCTGATGACAGTGTGTAGAGGATGACTGGCATTGTCCATAATGTCCAGCAGTTTTTTCAGAGTCCTCTTCTCTGCCACCGACACCAAAGAGTCCAGCTTTGTGCCAACCACAGAGCCAGCCCGCCTGATCAGTTTATCCAGCCTGTGTGTGTCCTTCTTGGATATGCTGCCCCCCCAGCACACCACAGTGTAGAAAAGGACACTGGCGACCATGGACTGATAAAACATCCCCAGGAGTTTCCTGCAGTGCGATTGTGTGTGTGCGATTGTGTGTGTTTCTGTGTATGTACATATAACAATCTAGTTGGTTCCCACAGGTTCCCTTCACTGACCTTTTGGATGCTGCGGAGTGTGTGGTCAGAGCTCTGTTCATCCGAGAGAAGTACATGTCTGAGTCTCTGCAAGGCTTCTGTAGCACCACCGCCCGCCTGCTGCAGTGCCTGTCCGACCACCCGCTACACAGCAGCCCACAGGGAATGGAGCCTGAGACACCTGTAGATGCAGGTATATAAACACATAAACACACACATGCACGTGCACCTTATAGACCTTAATACACTCGGTATAGACAGCTCTGAGGTGCACATACATTGCATGATACGTGTACTATAACTGCTTGACATGTGTGTGTGTGTCTGTGTGCACGTGTCAGATGCCCCAGTCCACCCTCCAGTCAGTCAAACTCACCCATATGAAGGTCAGGACCCCAAGAATCTGCCACCAGATGTGGGCTACACGTGCAGGATGGTGGATGGAGTGGTGCATGTTTACACAAAAAGCAGCCTAATGGACAAGTGAGTGTGTGTTTGTTAAAAGGATGTGGTAGTGTGTGTTGGTGTGTATGTGTATAAATGTGTGTGTGTTTTATCTGCAGGACTACGGAGCTGGACCTGCCATATCCTAACCTGCAGGACTATATCGCTGATATGAATGTAATGATGGCACTCATCATCAACGGTCCAGTGTAAGTGATTCTTGCAGGATTAGTTCCTCCTGAGGTCGTATGGGTAATGCATGTGTGAGTTCTGCGAGTCCACGCTCTGTGTGATTCCCATATGCTGAAAGATCACAGCCCAGATGTGGCACTGCTGTTTCTAGACAGAGGTTGTTTAATATGATGTGCATCAGACCAGGACGGCTCTCACTGGTTTCAACAGACCATTCCTCCCCAGTAATGACTGACCAGTTCCAGTTAAATTTATTGTGTCCAGATTTCAGGGCTCCTGAATGCTCCCGAGTGGTGCCACTGTCTATGGATGAATCCGTTTCAGACAGTCATGTCTGTGATGTGGTCTCTTGATTATCAACATGACGCTTGCTTAATATATGTACACTACTGGTCAAAAGATACAGAACCCATTTCAGGTGTTCTAAAACTTTTGTGAAAGCTCCACCCTGGAGGTATCACTTTCATGTTCTCCATCATCATAATCATTTAACCAACACCCATGTCCTCCTGCATCTGTGTTCACCATTCTCCAAGCGGCTGCGGTAAATATCTCCCCAGATGTTTATGAGGTCTGTTATCTCACTATCCTGTGTCTGAAAACCTCCCTCACTGCTGTCATCCATTTTCCCATCTGGATATCATATGAGGAATAACATCAGATTTCAGCCAATTTGACCTACGGTGTCACTGCAGATCATGGGAAAAGTGCTTAACAAATAAAACCGTTGATGATGAGGAGGAGGAGGAATGTAGGATCTGGTTTCTTTAAGTTGTCTGAGTGTGTATGTGTCGCATTGCTGACTCGGCATCTGTTGCTGCAGGAAGTCGTTCTGTTATCGGCGACTGCAGTACCTCAGCTCCAAGTTCCAGATGCACATCCTTCTTAACGAGATGAAAGAGCTTGCAGCCCAGAAGAAAGTCCCTCACCGAGACTTCTACAACATCCGCAAGGTACACACACACACCCACACTACACATTGTTACATACAAACACCTACACAAGCCAAGACTTGAGACTACACACATACACTTCCCCTAGAGGACAGATGATTAAACAACACATCTCACCTCAAAATTGACATAAATTATGTTTGCAACCAGATTTTCCCGAACATTCCTCTGTAAGCAGAGCAATTGTAAGCATTACAATTTCAGGCATAGGTGAGGTAAAAGGTAACAGACTGAGGGGGGCGCTGTAACAGTCATGAAGGGTTTATGTTTTTATGCTTTATATGTTGATCTTTTCCTAATTTTGGATTTATTTGAAGCTACTTTGTGGCAAAATCAGCTGTAAAAATAGCAATATGCATTTAATTTGACTTGATTTGATAAATAGGTTTTATGAAATAGAGCAGCAAATATCTAACTCTACTGGAATGTTCTCCTGGAACAAGTTTAACTCCAGAAACCGCTGATCGTCTGATTAAGTTGCCCCGCAGCTGGCACTTGTGTTCACTCAATATTAGAGTCAGTTTCACTCTATCTCTCTCTCTGTCACCCCCAGGTGGACACTCATATCCACGCCTCATCCTGCATGAATCAGAAGCACCTGCTGCGTTTCATTAAGCGTGCAATGAAGAAGAACCCTGGAGAGATTGTGCACATAGAGGGTGGGCGGGGCCAGACACTGATGGAAGTGTTTGAGAACATGAACCTGACAGCCTACGATCTCAGCGTCGACACACTTGACATGCATGCGGTACAACACTGTTTACATACAAGCTTAAAGCCCACATATATAAACTGTTGTAGGATGAATGGGTGGAGCTAAACGCCTGTGTTTTTTGGTCCTTTAAATGTTATGAATGTTGTCTGTGTTCTGCTCTCAGGACCGGAACACATTCCACCGCTTTGATAAATTTAACTCTAAATATAACCCGATTGGAGAGTCCATACTGCGGGAGATCTTCATCAAAACGGACAACTACATCCAGGGCAAATACTTTGCCCACATCGTCAAGGTTAGATACTACACACACATATTTTTTATAAAGTGGCCAGCAAGGCACAGTTACAAGCGAGGTTTCTACAAGCGGGGTTCCTGATAAAGTGGACACTCACTGTACATGTGTGTGTATGTGTGTGTAGGAGGTCATGTCCGATCTGGAGGAGAGTAAGTATCAGAACGCTGAGCTCCGTCTGTCTGTCTATGGGCGCTCACGGGATGAGTGGGACAGATTGGCTCTGTGGGCGACGTCACACACCGTCTACTCCCCCAACGTCCGCTGGCTCGTACAGATCCCACGGCTGTAGTAAGAACACACACACAGACACACACCATCCATACAAACACACCTGCACTACTTATAAGCTGAGACTGCACACACTTGCCCCCTACTGGAGAGATACTGAATTACACAATTTCTCTGACTCTTCAGTCTGTGACTCTGTCTCTCTCTCTCTCTCTCTCTCTCTCTATTTCTCTCTCTCCCCCTCAGTGATGTGTATCACAGTAAGAGGCAGTTGGGGAATTTTCAGCAGATGTTGGAGAATATTTTCTTGCCTCTATTTGAGGTGACAGTTAACCCACAGAGCCACCCAGAGCTGCACCTGTTCCTACAGCATGTAAGTACATGCAGGTTTTTACAGAGGGGGAAAATCCAGGTCCAGAAAATCTGCCCCAGGATTTTGTTCTGACTGCTTGGGTGGCTCTGAATTTGCTACTTACTACTAAAGAACCACATGTCCAGTACCAAATGTTTGTGTGTGTGTGTGTAGGTGGTGGGCTTTGACAGTGTTGATGATGAGTCGAAGCCGGAGCACCACGTCTTTAATTTAGACAGCCCTCTTCCCAAGAACTGGACTGAGGAGGACAATCCACCGTACTCCTACTACCTGTACTACACCTATGCTAACATGACTGTACTGAACCACCTGCGCAGGTACACACACACACACACACACACATACACCCTCACATACCCAAATGTGTTTGCAATGTTTTTTCACTGCTCGGGGAACCAGTTGTTCTGTCATTATTCTATCAGTAACTAAACCTACTTGCCAGATGTGGGTGCTGTGGGTCCACCTGCCAGTAGCGCTGAAGCACCTTCAAAGGTGGCTGCCTTTGGTTGGGTTTATGTTGGCTTGGTTTGTTTGGGTTTGTGTTGGTTTGGTTTGATTAGGGTTGTGTTGGTTTGGTTTGATTGGGTTTATGTTGGTTTGGTTTGGTTTGGTTTGATTGGGTTTATGTTGGCTTAGTTTGTTTGGGTTTGTGTTGGTTTGGTTTGATTGGGTTTATGTTGGTTTGGTTTGATTGGGTTTATGTTGGTTTGGTTTGGTTGGGGTTGTGTTGGTTTGGTTTGATGGGGTTGTGTTGGTTTGGTTTGGTTGCATTTGTGTTGGTTTGGTTTTGGTTGGGGTTGTGTGTTGGTTGGTTTGATGGGGTTTAGTGTTGGTTTGGTTTGGTTTGCATTTATTGTTGGTTTGGTTTGGTTGGGGTTGTGTTGGTTTGGTTTGATTGGGTTTATGTTGGTTTGGTTTGATTGGGTTTATGTTGGTTTGGTTTGATTGGGTTGTGTTGCTTTGGTTTGATTGGGTTTTAGGTTGGTTTGGTTTTGATTGGGGTTGTGTTGCTTTGGTTTGGTTGCATTTGTGTTGTTGTGGTTTTGGTTTGATTGGGTTTATGTTGGTTTGGTTTGATTGGGTTTTATGTTGCTTTGGTTTGATTGGGTTTAGGTTGGTTTGGTTTTGATTGGGGTTGTGTTGCTTTGGTTGGTTTATTTGTGTTGGTTTTGGTTTGATTGGGTTTATGTTGGTTTGGTTTGATTGGGTTGTCTTGCTTTGGTTTGATTGGGTTTAGGTTGGTTTGGTTTGATTGGGGTTGT
The DNA here is from genome assembly GCA_034509495.1 of Acestrorhynchus altus. NCBI lineage: Eukaryota > Metazoa > Chordata > Actinopteri > Characiformes > Acestrorhynchidae > Acestrorhynchus > Acestrorhynchus altus. Next base: position 5,364,932 of record CM067521.1, on the reverse strand, counting down.
GTTGCTTTGGTTTGGTTGCATTTGTGTTGGTTTGGTTTGATTGGGTTTATGTTGGTTTGGGTTTAGTTGGGGTTGTGTTGGTTTTGGTTTGGTTTGCATTTGTGTTGGTTTGGTTTGATTGGGGTTGTGTTGGTTTGGTTTGATTGGGTTTATGTTGGTTTGGTTTGATTGGTTTTATGTTGGTTTGGTTTGATTAGGGGTTTGTGTTGGTTTGGTTTGATTGGTTTTATGTTGGTTTTGGTTTGATTGGTTTTATGTTGGTTTGGTTTGGTTGGTTTTATGTTGGTTTGGTTTGATTGGGGTTGTGTTGGTTTGGTTTGATTGGGTTTATGTTGGTTTGGTTTGATTGGGTTTATGTTGGTTTGGTTTGATTGGGGTTGTGTTGGTTTGGTTTGATTGGGGTTGTGTTGGTTTGGTTTGATTGGTTTTATGTTGGTTTGGTTTGGTTGGTTTTATGTTGGTTTGGTTGATTGGGGTTGTGTGTTGGTTTGGTTTGATTGGGTTTATGTTGGTTTGGTTTGATTGGTTTTATGTTGGTTTGGTTTGATTGGTTTTATGTTGGTTTGGTTTGGTTGGGGTTGTGTTGGTTTGGTTGCGTTTGTGTTGGTTTGGTTTGATGGGCTTTGATTGGGTTTGATTTAGTTTGGTTTGACTGGGTTTGTGTTGGTTTGATTGGGTTTGTGTTGGTTTGGTTTGATTGGGTTGTGTTGCTTTGGTTTGATTGGGTTTAGGTTGGTTTGGTTTGATTGGGTTTATGTTGGTTTGGTTTGATTGGGTTGTGTTGGTTTGGTTTGGTTGCATTTGTGTTGCTTTGGTTTGATTGGGTTTAGGTTGGTGGTTTGATTGGGGTTGTGTTGCTTTGGTTTGGTTGCATTTGTGTTGGTTTGGTTTGATTGGGTTTATGTTGGTTTGGTTTGATTGGGTTTATGTTGCTTTGGTTTGATTGGGTTTAGGTTGGTTTGGTTTGATTGGGGTTGTGTTGCTTTGGTTTGGTTGCATTTGTGTTGGTTTGGTTTGATTGGGTTTATGTTGGTTTGGTTTGATTGGGTTTATGTTGCTTTGGTTTGATTGGGTTTAGGTTGGTTTGGTTTGATTGGGGTTGTGTTGGTTTGGTTTGGTTGCATTTGTGTTGGTTTGGTTTGATTGGGGTTGTGTTGGTTTGGTTTGATTGGGTTTATGTTGGTTTGGTTTGATTGGTTTTATGTTGGTTTGGTTTGATTGGTTTTATGTTGGTTTGGTTTGGTTGGGGTTGTGTTGGTTTGGTTGCGTTTGTGTTGGTTTGGTTTGATGGGCTTTGATTGGGTTTGATTTAGTTTGGTTTGACTGGGTTTGTGTTGGTTTGATTGGGTTTGTGTTGGTTTAATGGGGTTTGATTGGGTTTGTGTTGTGTTGTAGTTGACTGAACATGTTAATATGTGTATGTGTATATATATATATATATATATTGTGTGTGTTTGGGTTGGGTTTGCATTTTGTTGGCAGAATTTCAAAGAAAAACAAGCTTTGGCTGCATCACATTTGGGATTCCCTTCAGAGGCAGAACACTGTAACAATCTCGCTAGCTATGTTAGCGTACTCACTGAACAGGATATAATATGCACTGCCAGGGTAGTGCGGAAGTGTGACACTATCAGGCTGTCAGATCATTAGTTAACTTGATAGTCTAGTTATTGAATAAATGCTAACCTGAATAAAGAGTAAAGTTCTGAACTGAATGGGCTATGAAATTCTTTATTTGGGTGGGATGTCCTTCTGTAGGAGGCGGGGCTTCCACACTTTTGTGCTGCGACCTCACTGTGGGGAAGCAGGGCCTATTCACCACCTGGTGTCTGGATTCATGCTGTCAGCCAACATCTCTCACGGACTGCTGTTGAGAAAGGTACATACACACACACAATGTCAGGCAGGTGTTTTCTCTGGTGTCTGTGAGGGTTGGGGCAGGGACACACACTTTTACAGTCTTGTAAACCCCATGCTTGGAAAACTGTAGTTCTGTCATTCTGTTCTAATGGTGTATGTGGGTGTGGTTTCTACCTCCATCACCATTACTGTGACAAATGACCCATAATTGCTTTTACTGTGTTTGGGTCAGAACTTATAAGGGTTGGCTGCAGGGCAAGACCTCCTCCAACCGCTAGGGGGAGACCTTGCACTGTGTTTGGCAGGTAATTCGCTTCATTGTGCTGCCTGAACTGCCATCCACAAGGGAATCGGCAGAGCTGCTGCTCAGCCAGGTGGTTATCACAGACTACCAGCTGACATTGTATCAGCCCAGGGGCCAGCTGGTCCTGGAGTGCCTTCTGCCTTCTGTTGGGGGTGGAAGTGAGTCTATCTTCCAGTTTCCACCACCATCTAACTGATAGAGAGGGCCAATCAAGACCTAGAGTGCACCCTCCGCTGTCTGGCTTCTTCATCTCGTCTTCATGTTCTGACTATCTGTTCTGGCCGGAGTATGCCTACAATATCCTCTGCCACAGGATATTTGCTGCTACTGCAAGACCTGGCTCGGAGCCTGGAGGGCCCTCCTGTCAGCTGTGGCAGTCCAGAAGCGCTATTCTGACAAAAGGCATCATGCAGAGCTCACCTTCCGGTGGGGCAACTGGGGTGGCTCTCAGCAAAGAACCTACATTTTTAGGGTGCTCCCTGCAAGCTGGCACCCTGCTATCTTGGTCTCTTCAAGGTTCTTTGCTGGGTCAACCCAGTTTCTTACAGCCACACCCTGCTGCCCGCAATGACCATTAACCCCACCTTCAACATGTCCCAGCCTACACAGTCAAGCACCTCCTGGATGTCCAGCAGGTACAAGGCATCTTGTATCTTGTGAATCAGGAGGGTTATGGTCCAGAGGAACGGTCCTGAGTGCCCTCCTGCCACATAGTGGACAGTCAGGGTTTGTGCCCTGTATTTTGCAGTTAATTTAAAATTGGCCTGTTCTAAGTCCTCGGTTCTGCACTTGGGTCCAAATCTGTGATAGTGATTAGCTCACTCAGTAGTACGTCAATCAGAGTCCAAATCTTGAGTGAGCTGTCCCCTCACAGAACAACCTGCTCTCCTCTTGGGTCAGCACTGTTACTGCTTTTATCTGTTACCAAAAATCAAAGTGCAAAGTGACATCATGCAACATGTGTGTGTGTGTGTGTGTGTGTGTGTGTGTGTGTGTGTGTGTGTGTGTGTGTGTGTGTGTGTGTGTGTGCCAGTGTTGCAGTATCTTTACTACCTGGCTCAGGTGGGTATTGCCATGTCTCCCCTCAGCAATAACAGCCTGTCAGTTGTTACAGAACCCACTGCCAGAGTACCTGTCCCGTGGATTGATGGTGTCCCTGTCCACCGATGACCCTCTGCAGTTCCACTTCACCAAGGTAACACACACACACACACACCCCACAGAGTTTCAGTACAGACATGGAGCGAGGAGTGTGATTGAGGAATATGTGAGTGTGTGTGTGTGATTGAGAAGTGTGGGAATGATAGTTTGTGTGTGAGGTGTGTGAGGAGTGTGAGTGTGTGAGGAGTGTGAGTGAAAACGGGTGACAACTGTATGAGTGTGTTCATACATATGTATTTGTGTGTGTGTGTGTGTGTGTGTGTGTGTGTGTGTGTGTGTGTGTGTGTGTGTGTGTGTGTGTTTAGAGCCCTGATGGAGGAATACAGTATTGCAAAGCTCAGGTGTGGAAACTGAGCTCCTGTGATATGTGCGAGTTAGCCCGGAACAGCGTGCTCATGAGCGGCTTTTCACACAAGGTAACACACACACTGCACAACGCAGTGGATTGTGGGTAGACCTAGGGTGGGGGCTGTGGGTATAGGCTCTAGGGTGGGAATTTGGCTGTAAGGTGGCAAATAGGAATTGAGTGCAGCCTTACAGTGGGGGGTTGGGGGTAGATTTTAGGGTGGGGAACACAGAGTGTAGGTCAGAGTGAGGGTTATGGGTGTAGGCTTTAGCAGGAATTAAGAGTGGTGGCTCTAGAGTGAGGGTTATGGTGTAGCTTTAGGTTAGGGTTGTGGCTTAGAGTGTAGGGTAGGATTATGAGTGTACGCTCTAGGGTGGTGATTTTGGCTGTAAGGTGGGGATTGTGGGTGTGGACACTCGGGTGGGGACTGTGGCTGTAGGATTCTGGTTGTGGACTGGGTTTGTAGGCTCTAGGGTAGGAACTGTACACCCTAGTGTGGGTGTTTTGATCAATAATGAACAATAAGTGGCTTATTAACAACTCTCTCAACCTCTTTCACAGACTAAAAGTTACTGGCTCGGTCCATATTATAATTGTGAGGGTCCGGAGGCAAACGACATTCGGCGTTCTAACGTTCCGGATATCCGTGTGGCGTTCCGACATGAGACGCTGTGTGAGGAGCTTCAGCTGATCACCCATGCCGTACACACACAGGGCCTGGAGAGTATTCAGGAGGACGCCCCACTCACCATGAACCCTTTACCTTCTGCATGCTGAACACCACTCCCCCTCACACACACACACACACACACACTCAATCCACAAAGCCAAGGATTACTGCAGGTGCCTCTGTCCTGTCCAGCATGCCATTACCTCTCTCTTTGCCTCTCTTTCTCTCCCTTTACTCTGGCTCTTGGCCTTCCTCACTGTGGGCTAGGTATGATGTGAGGGTCTTGTTTGGGGGGGTTGTCGTGGTGTTGTGGGTGGTGTTGTTGGAGGGGGTGCACTCAGTTCTGCTGCTGCAGAGGATCAACTGATCAAAGCTGGATGATTCAGTGATTCAGTGTGACTGCAGCACCCCTTGGTGTTCAGGACAGTTCTGCTTTTGCATGTTCTGGAGAAATATGCTAGTGTCCTCTAGTGTTGTATGTTCTGACGATGTTGGCCCCCACCTCCCAACACACAATAATATACATACACACAATGCACAAACACAACACCAAATCTAACACTGATGTTACTTCCAGAGTCTTGCTGCCTTAAGGAAACACACACACACACATCTGACCATTTTCTTTTACACACTTACAAACATTCCCCTGTGTGTGTGTGTGTGTGTCCTAGTTTCAGTCCCATTTAGTTTGTTTATTTTTAATTATAATATTTTAAATTGTTGTTTGAATGTTTGTTTTATGTTTACTAATAGCAGAAACAAAAAAAAACACACTGACTCCAAATGTGAGTGTGTCTAATCACATGCACGCACACATTCACACCCACAATGCACTGTTTTACACCACAGTTGACTCAGAGTCTATGATTTTACACTGTGTAGCTACAACAGACACACATACCTCTATAAGCCAGAGATTAGATCCTAGGGTGTAGGCTCTAGGGTGTAGGCTCTGTACTCTTGGATGCAAGGTCAAATGTTTGTGCTCAATATTCTAGAATGTAGAATCTAGACTCACTCTGCTCTACATTCAAGGCTGCAAGATTTAGTTTATGTTTATGTTCTTAATTCTAGGGTGTAAGGTCTATAATGTAGGCTCTATTCAGTGAAGTAGGGTGTAGGATGTAGGGTAAGGATTTAGGGTGTAGGTTGAGGTTTTCTGGGTCTAAACTATAGGGTGGGAATTGTGGGCGTAAGCTCTACGTGAGAATTGTAGGTATAGGCAATAGGAAGGGGATTGTGAGTGTAGGCTCTAGGGTGAGAATTGTAGGTGTAGGCTATAGGATGGGGATTGTGGCTGTAGGCTCTAGGTTAGGGATTATTGGTGTAGGCTGTAAGATGGACTGCGTTTAGGCTCTAGGGTGGGAATTGTCAGTGTAGGTTATAGGCTGGGGATTATAGGTTTGTTTTAGGAGTCAAGTAGTTCTGGTCCTGAAGCTCTAGCACCCTGGAGTGTTCAGATCCAGCAAACGTGGCTCCTTCTAAAAGCCTTCTAGGTTCTAGGCTCTAGGGTAGGGGTGGGGAAGTGAATATCAAGAGTTCAGTACAGTTCAGCGATTTCTCTTGATCATTAATTTGTTCCTCCAAGTTCACCACCCCTGCTCTAGGGTGTAGGACAGGCTCTATACTCTAGTACATAAGTGGTGTAGACACTTTACTGTAGAATCCCATTAGAACACTATGTTCAAAAGTTTACACTAATGTAGATTACTGCCTCAGACCCACATAGGAAATAAGGGTGTTGAGTCTATGTCTAGACTTAAAAGTTTGGGTGGGGATTCTGTATCAGGTTTGTGAGGTATAGAGTGGGGGTTTTAGACTCTAGGATACCAGATGTAGGATGTAGATTCTTTGTTCAAGACCCCAGGGTATAGGGTTTGGATTATAGACGACCTAGGTTTAAAGATACAGGTACTGGACCAGAACAGAAATAGGGAGAGCTCTGGATCAGAGAACCTGTATAATCAGACCAAAAACACGCTGGAGCCGTGAGTTGAGCTTTGTTTGGGGAATAGTGTGTGCATGTGTGGGAGTGTGGGTTAGTGCGTGGAGTGTGAGGCTGAATGGGTCGGTGGTGTGAGGTTCTCCGGGTGGAACCACAGTGATTTTGTATGCTTGATTTAAAATAAAGAGTATTTTTTTAGCATGAAGGAAGAAGTTTATTTGTCACCGAGGAGTTCTGCTGACGCTCTTCTGTTCTGTACTGTTTACTCATGATCACACCCTCGCAGAACAGTTCTGCTGGACAGTGTGAGGATGGGTAAAGGTGGTGAAGAAGGTAAGTGTGTTTACTGTTTGTGTTTGAAACATTTTGACTCACTTATCCTGGATATATGAATAAACTGTCAATTACTTTAATCTGTTTTCACCAGAAAGTAGAAATAAGATTAGAGACATAATAATACTGTTATAATACAGTAATAATAAAATAATACAATATTTAACAGTTTACATTTACTCTATTTTTATGTCTCTTTCTTTATGAAAAATAAAAACCTGATCCATATTTACTGTGAAGAAATTTTAAATGTTTATTTAGATTTTGTCATTTTTCTAATTCTGTTTTATTAATGTTGATCTGAATGTGGTGTCGCTCATTTCTGTGGATGATGGATGCCAAATGATTAAAAGCCTGTTGGAATGGAAATCTTCACCGAGATCAAATAAAGCATGAATTCATCATCAGATCCTCTCGAGTCCTTGTCCTGACTTTCAAATCCACCCGTTTCATACACACAGTTTTATCAGTACACACTTCATAGACAACTACAGATCCACAGAGATATCCAGATGTGTTTCAGCTGTTTGGGCCTCCCGCCTGCTCCTACAGAACCACTTCCCAGAACGAAAGCAAGTTTCGCTGTCCAGGGAGGAGGCTTTTGAAAATGTTCTACTGAGTGGAGGCATTTGAGAGCTCCATCAAGGATGGGCATTTTTGAGAGTGCTCTCCAGGGTGGAGGTTTTTTTTTTGAGAACACTCTCCAGGTTGGAGGTTTTTGTAAATGTCTTTCCTGGTGGAGGTTTGAGAATGTCTCTTCAGGCTGGAGATTTCTGAGGTTGTCTGTCTACCAGAAGCTTCAAATATACTTCATTTAAAACAGTTAAACAAGTTGACTATGAAATGATCTCCTAAAGGCATGATGTTGTAAGCTGAAACACTGAATGCTGAATTGATAACTGGAAATTAGAAATACATATTAGAGGTGATTTAATAAAGAGGCTGTAAGAATCACTTGCACTTCATATGCAGACAAAAGTGGTGGAGCAATAAGGACACTAAATTACTTCAAGCAGGTGCTGGGGAAATTACTTACTTGCTTTCCACAAGAGTTATTTGATAAACCTCTACCATTTGTACCACTTGCACTCAATAAACCAAAGAAGTGAAATTTACATGCAGTTGGGAATTTTGGGATTCGAGATGACCCAAACGCTTATACATAGCAAGATTTCAACCTCTTATGCATAAGTGTTTTAATATTTTTGTCATATTTTTTATTACTCTTTAACACAGTTGACTAATAAATAATTCATTGCAGATATTTGTAGTAATTATAATCATTTTGATCTAATTGTGTTTTACAATACAGGAATTAGACTCCTATTTTACCGAATCACACACACAGATACACACTAGTGAATTAACATCAGGGGGCAGTGGAGCACACATGCCCAGAGCAGAGAGCAACCCTACCCTCAGCACCCGGGGAGCAGTTGAGAGTTCAGTGCCTTGCTCAAGGGCATTTCAGTCATTTCCTGCCAGTTCAGGAATTCAAACCAGCAACCTTCCAGTCACAAGGCTGGTTCCGTAACCACCAGGCCCCAGCTGCCCTTGCATGAAAAACAGGCAGGTGTCTGGGTGACTTTATGTCTTTGCTGGGACATAACATACATGTCGACATAACCCCAGCTATGAAAATCCACTCTAGAAAGTGACATATATGTATACTTTAAAGTCAAATGAGCTTTTGTGCAATTATTTAAGATGTCATAAATAACAGACTCAATATCATGCGGCTAAGGTTACTATCCAACAGTGGAATCAAACCCTATGCATCATCAAACCAGATCACATAACTGCTTACTAGGTGGTAGCATATGTGTTTTTTTCCCCAAGGTGAAAACAGAACATTATCTTTCTAAAATGGAAAATTCTGCAGTACACAAAGTTTTTATGTATGTTTTTAATGTACATTCGTATGTATGTTTTTATATAATATTGTTTTTATGTATGCTTTTTTTTATAATATTATGTTTGCTTTTTATATGTTTTTTTATATAACATATTTTATGTTTTTTTTATATTATATTTATAGAGTGTTGTTTATATATATATATATATATATATATATATATATATATATATATATATATATATATATATATATACATATTTATTTGTTGTTTGTTTTTTAATATTAGTTTATGTACAGATTTTTAAATAAGCTTTAATGTGTTTTTTACATATTGTTTTTATGTGAGTTTAAATGTTTTTATACTTTTATAATATAAATATATATATTTACAATAATAAAATTGAATACAACGAATAAATAAATAAAAATATGCCCAGTATAGCTATTAGTTAAACAACCATTAAACATCACATAAACATGGCCATTAATATATAATCTGTGAAGGTACTGAAGGCTACTGGATGCACAGGGCAGAGACGTTGACCGCCCGCAAGATGGCAAAATAAGCGGTGTGTGTGTGGACGCCCAAAATATTAGCTTTTTTGGCGAAATACATTATTCTACCTTCCAAAGAATGATCCCCGGCAGTTGGTTATAAATCCTATGTCATTGACGTTATCCTTACCTCGTCAGCCGACTGATCGAGGACTGTCTCGCGGGCTCCCTCTAGTGTTACACTGCCATTTAATAGAAGGAGGCAGAGGTTACTATGTTCTTCCACAAAACCTTCGTCGCCCGTCAGACCGTTCGCGTCGCAAATCTGACCAGAGAGCAAACCAAAAATACCCATGTCCAGCACGACCACCACACACAGAGAACGAACCATATCAGTTCAACATGCTTCGTCCACGCTCAACACAGCTTCCAAAAGATGACTTTCCGTCGCACAAGTGCACTATCTAGGCAAACACAGTGACATACGAGACCAGCTCTTTTTTCGTTAGCTCTCATGGGAATGGAGCTCGCGATAATTGAGGAGTTTAAGCATGCTCGCGAGATCCGAGTGCGCAAGGTCTGTCTGGAGTGCGGGGCATTATAACGGAGCCCGGGCAACAACAAGCAAAACCGACGGCCTTAAAAGTTGAAAGAAGCCATCCGGGCAACCTGCAGGAAAGACTCGAGGTGAGAGTTCTGCGTTTACATCCGCGTAGTTGCAAATCCGATCCGAGCGCTTTAGGAAGTTGTCGGGCGGAGTTAGTGACTTAGCACACTGCCTATTGAACTTTAAAACGACTTACCGTTTCACCCTGTCTGTTCCATTGCCCGTTCGTTCCATTGCCCTGTTCCACCTTACCGTCTGCCCTGTCTCAGCTGCCCTGTCTGCCTCCCTGCTCTGTCTGCCTCATTGCCCTGCTCCGCTTCCCTGCTCTGTCTCGCCTCACTGCCCCACCACTGTCTGCCTCACTGTCTCACTGCTACTGTCTGCCTCTCTACTAGCTCGGTCATCGCCCGTCGCCTCACCGCCCTGCTCTGTCTGCTCTCACTGCCCTGCCTGCCCCACTCCTCACTGCCCTGCTCTCTTTCTGCCTCCTCACGCCCTGCTCTGTCTGCCTCCTCACTGCCCCTGCTCTGTCTGCCTCCTCACTGCCCTGCCTGTTCGCCTCCCTCCATGCCCGTCTTCTCTTACCCTGTCTGCCCCGCCCAGTCTGCCTCTATGCTCACTGCCCTGCTCCGCCTCACTGCCCCTGGGTTCTGCCTCACTGCCCTGCCCGCTCCCACTGCCCCGTCTGCCTCTACTGCCCAACCCTGTCTTACCCTGTCTGCCTCCCTGCCCGCCCAATTTCTGGCCTCAATGCCCTGTCTGCCAGCTCGCCGCCCCGTCTGTCTGCCCGCTGCCCGTCTGTTCGCCTCACTGCTCAATAATGTTGAGTGCTTGGTAAACTGACTGACAGGATCCAGTTTTCACTGTATACATCTGTTTGTTTATTACCGCCTTTTTTACTCTTTTCTGTTTGTTTTTATTTCCTGATAAATACCACAGGGCGTTTATTATCTTGAGGTTCTTTTAATGTGACTTCCACAGCCAATCACATCCCATTTCACCGTCACATCTGTCTCACCCGTGTTACTGTCTCACCGTGTTACTGTCTCACCCGTGTTACTCTCTCACAGGTTTCCCACATACATTTCAATGCTTTGGATTAAAGTTTTACGATTTTGTGTTTCAGGGATTTTCTGAAGCCCTGATCTGAATGAATACGTGACTCTGACAAGTGGGCTGCAGAATTATCAGGTATGAATGTTAACTTACATCAGTGTTCACACTGACCAGATTGATCCCATAATTGTCGGTCACTGACCCAGAGTGATCCCACTGTCGCCACTGACCCAGAGTGATCTCACTGTCGGGTCACTGACCCAGAGTGATCCCACTGTCGGTCACTGACCCAGAGGATCCCACTGTCGCCACTGACCCAGAGTGATCCCACTGTCGCCACTGGCCCTCGAGTGATCCCACTGTCGTCACTTCGGCCCCGAGTGATCCCAATTGTCGGTCACTGGCCCGCAGTGATCCCAATTGTCGGTCACTGGCCCCAGTGATCCCACTGTCGGTCACTGCCCCGGAAAAGATCCCCACTGTCATCACCTCAGGATCCTGTTAATTGACGGGTCACTGGCCCCGAAGATCTCACTGTCGGTCATTGGTCCCGAGTGATCCCACTGTCGGACACTGACACTTTTTTATTTGCCCAGAGCTGTGCAGCTGGCACAGAGGGTCCGGAGTTCCGCCAACAGGAAGTGCTTTGAGGACCATTTTTCAGACACAACATGGTGAGTAAACACCTTTTCTAGAAAAAATCCATCATTTGAACAGACTACAATGCACCGCGGAAGCATAGGTGGCGCTTCTTTAAAAGTCGGTGTTTTTATTATTCAGACGTTTCAAAGCTTACAGGTGGGCGACCACAGGAAGCCCAGGTGGCGCCTGTATGAATATGCTCATTTGACAGACTGTAAGTGAGACTAAAACATGTGTGTGTGTTAGTGGAGGGGAAGGTGGTGGAGCTTGATGTTGTGCAGCACTTAGCTCACACCATGCGGTTGCTGGATGGGCTAGGACGCACCGCCGGGAGAAGAGGTTATGGTACAAGAGCCATACTCTATATGGCAGCCAAGGTACACGCACAAACACACACACACACACACACACACACACACACACACACACACACACACACACACAAATACTTACACACTTCAGTCATGTTATTGGCTACAAAACTTCTTTGTGTGTGTGTGTGTGTGTTCGCTTGACTGCTTTCAGGTACATTTATGGACTGTAGTTCGTAGAGGGAAGTTCAGCATTGGATTAGATATAATGTGGTTTCTGTTAAGCGGAGGTGGGAACGTTTCGCACTCGTGGAGCTGCTGAACATGAGATTGGAGTAAGAACACAGTTACATTGAATAATGATGATCATTTTTTAAATGCTTATATGTGGTTTGATTAGACACTGGGTTTTGGCAGAAGAGGGCATGAATGTGCTTTCTGAGTGTAGATGGTCTGTCACTGATCAGTTGTGGGTCAGGTTCTGTCTCTCAGACAGGCAGACATACATGTTTACAGCTGGGATAGTGGAACCGCTTGTCTTCCAACTTCAGTATTTCCAGCTGTGTATCAGGAAAACGGGAGAGCGCATGGAAATGTGTGTTTCAGTAACAGTGCAGCCTGCAGCAGTGCAGTGAGGAAACCAGCCATCTCTCTCGCTGACAGCACCGACCTCAGGTACCCCCTCAACCTATCCCTTCTGAGCTGACCCTCACACTGACTGTGTGTGAAGCCTCTAATATCTGCCCTGGGGTCTCCTCTGTAAACCTGCCTGTCCTTTTGGACAGTTTATTCATTGTGCGTGTGTGTTTGTTCAGGGTGCTACTGAGATCATGTACCTGATGGTGGAGACGATTCAGCAGGATGACCCTGCTGACCCGCCAGAGTGGAGGGCCTCCAGAGAAACCTTCAAAACAGAACTGGGTAAGCTCTCACTGCCTGAGCAGCTCAGGGAGTGTGTACAATGAGACTCTGAAGGCTAAGAAGTGACGAGCAGATTGACAAACTCCTGCGGCCAAACATCAATTTCATAAAAATGACCCTCATTTATCTACTTATTACATCACAGAGAAAGGAGGCATCGCTTAATGTTCAGTTGTAGATGATGCATGTAGATGACACCACTCACCGTGTGTGTGTGTGTGTGTGTGTGTGTGTGTGTGTGTGGTTGGTCAGGTTCTCCACTCACAACAGTGAGTCAGTTTCTGTGATGCTTTCGCCATGGTAAACTGTTCTGCAGTGGCCACGCCCCCCACTTCCCCATGAAGAAAGTCTTGCTGCTGCTCTGGAAAACTATACTGGTATAGTTATACTATACACTCATGACTCAGACCAGAAGCAGAAGAGAGCAGCTAATTAATGATTCAAAGATTAATGTGTGTGTGTGTGTGTGTGTACATGCAGTTCACACTGGGTGGATTTGAGCAGCTGCAGCAGTTGAAGGTGTGTAAGAGGGCTGAGCTCAGTTTGCCCCGCCTCCCGGAGGACAGTATCAGTGTGATTCGCAGCATGAGAGCCGCCTCCCCCCCTGCATCTGCCTCCGACCTGATAGAACAGCAGCAGCGGAGAACTCGCAGAGAACACAAGGTACACAGATACACACATGGTCATTTAGGTCAAAGGACACCCAGCCCAGCAGGTGGGAGCGGGGGACGCAGACAGGCAGGACCCAAAGAAAAAAAAACAACCCGTATTAATAAACAAATAAACACTGCATTCCCAAAAACACATGCTAACACTTACTTATTCACTCACTCACTCACTCACTCACCACCACTCACTCACTCACTCACTCACCACCACCACCACCACTCACCACCACCACCACCACCACTCACCACTCACCACCACCACCACCACCACTCTCTCCCCCCCAGGCCCTGATAAAGCAAGAGAATCTGGATGCATTTAATGAGAAGGATCCATATAAGGCTGATGATTCTCGTGATGATGATGATGAAGGTGGGACGACACCCATAATAACGAGTGCTCTGAGACGGAGTCATATTTCCTCTGGAGCCGATGATGTCATGCCCCCACCCATCCCTCACCCACCTGTGACTGACCGCGTCTCTTTCCCCAAAGGCCTGCCCTGGGCTCCTAAAGTCAGGTATGTGTAAACACACGCTGTCCCACACTCTCAGATGCACTCTCTCCCACTCAGAACAAGCTGACTGTGTTCTGTGTTAAACAGAGAGAAGGACATCGAGAATTTCCTGGAGTGCAGTCGGAGTAAATTTATTGGATATACTCTTGGAAAGTAAGTGATACACATTTGTTATGGATACACCGTATAGATATGTTGTATAATATGGATATATTATTATAGGTAAATTATGTGTGTGTGTTTGTGTGTTGCAGTGATACAGACACAGTGGTCGGTCTGCCGCGGCCCATTCATGAGAGCATCAAAACTCTAAAACAGGTATAGCTGATCTGCAGGGTCTTGTTGTTGTTGTTGTTGTCATTGCATCACTGTTACACCTCTAATCTGTGTGTTTGTGTGTTCCTACAGCATAAGTAATATCTCAATAGCGAGGTTCAGATTATAAGGAGGAGGAGTTTCAGAAAACTCCGCTGTCTGGGGTCAGCATCACCACTTTCTGTCTCTCACTCATACCCTGTGTTTTCACAAGCTCCAGTCATTTCCTATAGGACTGTGAGTTCTTCCTGCATTGCAACAAGTAACATGGCTTACTACAACAAATCATGTTGAGATCTTCTACTCTTTAAATCCCAATTTTCCCCACTGAATGCTAGTTACTACATTTCATCCCTATTCTCAACAATGTGCTGGTAATCATGGAGGAAAAGTTTATAACAGTAGTATCTTACTTTCCTCATTTTATGATGACTATAGTTAGTAAATGCAGCATTTTATAAATATATACAGTTTTTGTTCTTTAAAATGCTGAACCTTGTATATGCCCCTAAAACGAGTGGCCTCGAATACACCCACAAGAGACAAACTAGGGGTGACTTAAGCAAATTGTCACCTGCTAGTGTGAACACAGGGTTACACATTCCTCCTACACACACAAAATTATTTCAGTATTCACAGGTGTGTGTGTGTGTGTTAGGGGGAGGAGGAGGAGCTTTGTGCAACTGAGCTGCTGTATCAGGGAATCCTCCCCAGCCTTCCACAGTATATGGTGAGTGTCAAATCAGAAGGCAGATATGTACTTCCATCAGCCAATCAGAAACCACTACTGCTCTTACAAAACGTGGTCTCTGTATGTGTGTTTAGATTGCTTTGCTGAAGATCCTCCTCGCTGCTGCTCCGACCTCAAAGGCCAAAAAAACTGACTCATCAACATCTCGCAGACGCATACAGAGGAGATGCCGAAGACATGCGACGCACGACGCATCGCACAATACAATCAGTTTAGGTTTACCCACACAGTCCCATCCTTTCTTAACTGAAAAACTTTTCCGACTCTGTTAAAAGCCGAGCAGAGGCTCTGTAAAGCCCAACAGATGGCAGGTGGTTGAAAAGTCTGTGGGTTTGGAGTGTGTGTGTGTGTGTGTGTGTGTGTGTGTGTGTGTGTGTGTGTGTGCGTGTGTGCGTGTGTGCGTGTGTGCGTGTGTGCGTGTGTGTGTGTGTGTGTGTGTGTGTGTGCGTGCGTGTGTGCATGCATGCTTACAGAACTACAGTGCTGCAGAGTATGAAGCTCGGAGTCGACGTTAATCGCCACAAGGAAATCATCGTTAAGGCGATTTCTGCCATTCTGCTGTTACTGCTCAAACACTTTAAACTGAATCACATCTACCAGGTACACACACACACACACACACACACACACACACACACACACACACACACACACACACACACTGCAAAAATGCACACAAGCCAGAACATTGACACACATATTGGGAAACAAGTTGGGAGGTGAAGTCGCTGCAGGTCGGAATAGTTTGTTCCAGCCCCCCAGGGTTACATGGAAAAACCACAGGTTGTCCAGGTGATGGAGAAGAAAACAGGACTCATTGGACCAGACCTATCTTTTCACTTTCTGTCCCAAATTCCTTTTTTTGTGCAGCAGTAGCCTTTCTGTTGGTTGGTGGTCTGTTTCTCCTTGAATCACTGTTCATAGGTCCTCAGGAGTCCTCGGATTCTTTTGGGAGAAATGGGCCGCGTGAAGACCTGAGACACATTAAGTGGTGGATCTTTATATCCAGATGACTGAGTCACTGCAGCACATACATGTTGACTACTAGAGCCAGCTTTCGTACCATCTAACAGAGAATCCAGACTTCCACATGCAGCACTGATACATGACATCATCAATATTATGTTTATGTGGGAGAATGCTTTAGGTCATCATTATATAAACTAAACCTCTCTCGCTCTCTCTCTTGCTCTCTCTCTTTCTCTCTCGCTCACTCACGCTCTCTCTCTCTCTCTCTAGTTTGAGTATATGGCTCAGCACCTGGTGTTTGCCAACTGTATTCCCCTCATCCTCAAATTTTTCAACCAGAACATCATGTCCTACATTACAGCCAAGAACAGGTACAAACAAAGCTCTCGCACTAATGCTGTTTTATGTCCAGTGCAGAGGGTTGTTGGGAGTTGTATTTATCTTTAGATCAGAGTCATCATTGAGGCCTCCTCACTGAGAGCTCGTTACTGAGAGATTGTCACTGAAGCCTTGTCACTGGGGATTGGGTCAAAGGGAGTTCATCACTGAGGCCTCTTCACTGAGATGTGTTGGGAGACTGAGTGCCAGTCTGCTTTTAGACTTTACTGTTTAGATCACTGAACCTCATCAATGAGGCCTTGTTGCTAAGGTTGCATTTGATAAGTCTCGTCACTGAGAGCCTGTTGCCATGTCCTATTGTTTATTTAAATTATTATAATTAATTGTCAGCCAGTCTGTAGATGTTCTGATATTTGCTTTTGTTTTAGGGACTGCAGCTGTGAAGCTGACAAGTAATAAAAGCTTATCCACCACTGAGCATGATGCTAACTGCTTGGTTAACCCTTCTGTCTGTTTCTCAGTATCTCAGTGCTGGACTTCCCATACTGTGTTTTGCACGACCTGCCAGAGCTCACAGCTGAGAGTCTGGTGAGGACAAAGACACACACATACACACTCCAGGACCATAGTACATAATACATACCAATGCCTGAGTAAGTGTCTCTCTCTGTGTCTCTCTGTCTCTCTGTGTCTCTGTCTCTCTGTATCTCTGTCTCTCTCCTCTCCCCCCTCTCTGTTACAGGAAGCTGGTGATAATACTCAGTTCTGTTGGAGGAACCTGTTCTCCTGCATTAACCTGTTGAGGATCCTGAACAAGCTCACTAAGTGGAAGCACTCTAGAACCATGGTATGTACACACACATGCACTCCTGTTACAGTACTGATGTATGTCTGTTTTATGGGGAATGTTATTTTTGTCTGTCGTTTAGATGTTGGTGGTGTTTAAATCGGCTCCTATCCTGAAGAGGGCGCTGAAGGTAAAGCAGGCGATGATGCAGCTGTATGTCCTGAAGCTTCTGAAGGTCCAGACCAAATATCTCGGTCGGCAGTGGAGGAAGAGCAACATGAAGACCATGTCGGCTATTTACCAAAAAGTTCGCCATCGCCTTAACGACGACTGGGCTTACGGCAACGGTGAGAACCCTGCAGAATCATGGGAGTGTGTGCGAGTGATTTGAACAGGGAATCCAGGTTCAGCTGCAGCTGAAACAAAATCCTGACACATTTTTACATTCCAGACCTGAATTTCTGACCATCTAGTTAACGTGTGTGTCAATGTGTGTGTTTCAGCAGATCTTGACGCACGCCCATGGGATTTCCAGGCAGAGGAATGTTCTCTTCGAGCGAGTATCGAACGCTTTAACAGTCGCCGGTATGATAAGTCCTTGGGGAACCCAGAGTTCTGCCCAGTGGATAACTGCCTCCAGAGTGTTCTTGGGCAGCAGGTCGAGCTCCCTGACGACTTCCAGATGAACTATGACCTCTGGCTGGAACGGGAGGTCTTCTCCAAACCCATCTGCTGGGAGGAGCTCCTGCAGTGAACACTTGGCCTTTCATTGGCCATTCAGGACATTAAAGCGATAGTTCAGCTGATAGTCTACTCCCCTCCCCCATTTTGTCCCCATTTGGACTCCATTCGCTGTTCATGTTCGGTGCTTCTTTAGCAGTAGTACGGGAGCTACGAGGCTGATGTAGCTAACAGGTCATGGAAACATGTACTCTACCAGTTTGCACTGGTTTACTCATCACACACTTAACTGGACTCTTCGTTCCATCTTGAACTGGTTCTGCTCTAGAACATGAATTTATTTAACTCTGCTTTAGAACTCAACTCTTACTTTCTGAGGACCAGTCTCTCTCTCTCTCTCTCTCTCTCTCTCTCTCTCTCTCTCTCTCTCTCTCTCTCTCCTTCTTGCTGTTGCTCTTTTTCCCTCTCTCTACTGCTATCACACTTTTTCTCTCTCTTGCTCTCTTTTCCTCTCGCACTCTATCTCTGTCTCTCTCGTTATTGTGTATTGGACTGTGTGTGAGTGTGTTTTACACTACAACCCAACTGTGTGTGTGCGGTAAGTGCGATGGTTGCTTGTGAGTGTGTAAGAGAGATGTTGAAACAATCAGGTTTTATTACGGTATTAAAACGAATTAAAGTGCAGTTTTTTTTGTTCCTGTAAAGAAACAGTAAATAAAGTTGAACATACTCTTTATTCAGGCCGTTTTCACACTTCACACCCAGGGGTGATTCTGGGCTTGTTTGGGGTCTGGGCTCAATGTCAAAGTTTGGGCCTTTTTGGGGTTTGTGCAGGTTCACAGCGATGCCAAAGGCCAGGTCTGACCCATGATGATAATAGACTCAGAGCTGATGCAGGATAGCTTCAGCCAGGAATCACATGAAACAGAGTATACAGAGACGACATGGGGAGAAAATATGCGATAACCACAGAGTACACCACTTACCACAATAACTATGTAACTGATGGATAATGGTGATACTCGTGACAGGTCCACAAGAGAAAATGTTTGTTTAATTAATTTATGCACATTATGCAGAAATGATGTGCGAAATCCGATCCCAAGCAGTCAAAGGAGATGCATTATAAAATGCCAGGTGTGAACGGCTCTGTCTTAGGGATTTATCATTGGATAAACCAGGACCCGTGTTAATGCCAGATGTGAACGGGGCAAGAGAGACACCAGCGCCACTCTTGCCTGGAAATGATGCCAGAGACTATGAATATGGGCTAAAAATGCTGGTGAAACTCCTTATCTAGTTATTCAGCTTTACTAAAGAGTTTGAGATGTCTTTGTTAAATGAGGACATTTGCGTCATCCTCGATTTCTTTAGCTTTTGTTTAAATTAACATAAACCTTTAAAGGCACACTTTGTTCTTTCTGCCACACTAGTACATCAGCATCACAGACCAAAACAAATGCTGCATATTTAACCACGCCTCGCTCTCCTGTCCCCATTTGTCTCGGCATGGTGGTCTAGCCCAGAGAAAGCAACTGTGCAGTTGTGCTTGTCTATTATGCTGGTTCTTTTGTGTGGCAAAAAGAACCGTGTGCACGTTTAAAGAACCAGCTGAGAAGACCACAGAATTCACATATCAAGGACAGGACAGGGACATTTGGCCCTCAGAAATCTATAAAAACCCACATACACACAGCTTTTACATCTTTTATTGATGAGTGTTTGATACACTGAATTTATTACTGACAGTTTTCCATAGTTCAACTCTACAACTGCACACACGCAAATACACACACACACACACACACACACAGCGTAGCTGGCTTGGACTGATAGTTACAGTTACCACTGCTGGTCTGAATATTTACATATTGCTGTCTACACTTCTCTCTCTCTCTCTCTCTCTCACACACACACACACACACACACAGTGAAGAATTAAAGTGTTTATAGTCACATTCAGTTTGAGGTTCTACATCTGAGCACACACACATACTAGTTTTATTATATTTACTATTGTTAACAAAATATAGATATTTAAACAGACTATCAGTGAAACAACCTGCAAGACTGAACACACACACACACACACTTTTACATTGGTTATACATGTACATCACAACACACTAGAAAATATACAGCTTATTATTACGGATACAATCACACACACACATACACACACACACACGTGTACATAAACTACAGAAATCTTTCTCTCAGAAAGACCACAGCTTTAAACATCAATCACCAGTGTCTGTGTGACTGTGTTTCTGTGTGTGTGTGTGTGTGTGTGTGTATAAATACATTCAGGTGAAGATGCTGCAGTTTTAATTCAGCTTAAATGCATAATCACTACTCAAAACAGTTCCAGAGGCAGTGCTACCTCTGAGGCAGAACAACCACCACTGATGGAGTTAAACTAATCAGTAGGCAGAGCTTTAGAAACATCTATCTGCTCCTTAGAGCTTTTTTATGTGAATGCATTGCATGAAAGTTGTGAAATTCAGTTTGATATGTTCAGTTTGAAGAAATACTGCTTATATGGTGTTGGCTCTGAGAGAACTGCCTGGAAAACTAGCTTCTAAGGCAGCATTTTCATTGGTTGCTTGCTTATGAGCCACAGTAGTAACTGGCCCTCGTGCACAATGCACTCATGGTACTCTCTGTGCTGGCGTGCATTGAAACGCTACCTTAGAAGCTTGCTTAGAAACAATACCTTCCTAAAAACAAACAAAAACATCTCAAGCTGAATTTGCGTTTGTTCTGCCTCTGAGGTAGAGCTGCCTCTAGAACAGTTTTGAGTAGTGATTTTGTTTCAATATAATTCAGTATAAACAGATGACTCCAGATGTTCTCAGATCTGCTGATGATAATCCCAATTCCCTAAACCCTAACCCCTGTAACCAGTAGCAGCTGGTATTTTATCACTGCATATTTGTGTGCAGATTCACATGTATTTCACTATTTGATGCAGTTTTCAATTCAAACACTAGGTAGCGATGGTGCACACAGGCTGCAATACTGAAGAACTACCACACAGGTTCTTTAGCAGCAGTAAAAACAGCTCCTCAATGTGGAATAATCCTTCTTTGGGTTCTGCGTGGCATTCACTCTGCTCTGACTTGGATCTCTACCTCCATATTGATCAGTATCGCTCTGTAGTCTGGATGCCCCAGTTTTAGAACTGAGTTTAAAGTAACACTGGAATGCTGTGTGGAATAATCAGGGAATGTTCTTCCCTGTGAAAATTCCAGCTCAGAAACTCAGACTGACTCAACTGTTGTCCAGAATTTAGTTTTTATAATTATTGCTTATTAATAAGAAGATCTAATATAAACACAACAGATCTAATCTACACTAAACAAATCTAATCTAAACAGTTTTAATATCATCTGATTCTTCTCATCTGTTTTACTGATGGAGCTTAAAAAACCTGTTTGTGCAAATATTGTGCATTTATACGAGTGTCTGGTTTGGAGATGCATTTCTGTGCGGTTCAGTCTGATTTGGGGGAGTGTCTGTGCTGTTCAGTCTGATTTGGCTGTGTCTCTGTGAGGGTCATTGTGGTTTGAGGGTATGTCTTTGTGCTTTTCATTATGATTCAGGGTGTATCTATGCAGTTCAGTCTGATTCAGGGGTGTGTCTCTGTGCAACTTAGTGTGATTCAGCAGTGTGTCTCTGTGCAACTTAGTCTTATTCAGGGGTGTGTCTCTATGCAACTTAGTGTGATTCAGGGGTGTGTCTCTGTGCAACTTAGTCTGATTCAGGGGTGTGTCTCTATGCAACTTAGTCTGATTCAGGGGTGTGTCTGTGCAACTTAGCCTGATTCAGCAGTGTGTCTCTATGCAACTTAGTCTGATTCAGGGTGTATCTATGCAGTTCAGTCTGATTCAGGGGTGTGTCTGTGCAGCTTAGTCTGATTCAGGGGTGTGTCCGTGTGGTTCAGTCTGTTTTGGGGGCGTGTCTCTGTGCAGTTTGATTCAGGGTGTATCTATGCAGTTCGTTCTGATTCAGGGGTGTGTCTGTGCAACTTAGTCTAATTCAGGGGTGTGTCTGTGCAACTTAGTCTGATTCAGCAGTGTGTCTCTATGCAACTTAGTTTGATTCAGGGTGTATCTATGCAGTTCGGTCTGATTCAGGGGTGTGTCTATGCAACTAAGTCTGATTCACGGGTGTGTCTATGTCGTTCAGTCTGATTCAGGGTGTATCTATGCAGTTCGGTCTGATTCAGGGGTGTGTCTGTGCAACTTAGTCTAATTCAGGGGTGTGTCTGTGAGGTTCAATCTGTTTTGGGGGCATGTCTCTGTGCAGTTTAGTCTGATTCAGGGGTGTGTCTGTGTGGTTCAGTCTGTTTTGGGGGCGTCTCTGTGCAGTTTAGTCTGATTCGGGTTTGTTTCTGCAGTGCAGTCTGGTTTGCAGGTGTGTCTTTGTGAAGTTCAGTCTAACTCAGGGGCAAATTTCTATAAGGGATGGTCTGATTCAGGGGTGTGTGTGTAGGTCAGTATTAGTTAGGGAAGTGTATCTGTGCAGGTCGTTCTGATTTAGGGGCATGTCTCTATAAGGGATAATCTGAGATGGGGGCATGTCTCGGTGTGGGTCAGTCTGATTCAGGGGTGGTGATGTTCTGATAGCCAGTTCGGTAGCAGCTGCTGGGTGAGAGGGTATTTGGGTCAGAAGGAGGTGTGTCGGTGTTCAGGCCACGGGTGGGGCGCTGAGGGCGAAGGGGAGGCAATGGAGACCCAGCTTGGTTCTTGTTTAGGATGAATCGGCTCTCGTCCTGCTCCTCCAGGTTGGAAAGGTCCTTCATCATGCAGCCCCTGCGGTATGAGACGGAGAGCTTGTTGGAGCCGTCAGTCAGCAGGTTGAGGCGGCGGGCGAGGAAGACAACTGGCAGTGGCAGCATGGCGACAGCCATCAATGCAAAACACATCCCTGCAGCCCAGGGGGGGTAACTCTTAAAGTGCTCCTCAGCCTGGGGTCAGAGAGAACAACAGAACCAAAGTTCAGCTCAGAGAACAGCTGATCCAAACTGTAACAACTCCCTGGAGACAGACCCCAGGGACTGAAATCTGTGTTTGTGTGTTGGGTTGGGGGGGTCTCACCTGGTCCTGGACCCAAGCGTTGTACCCAGCTGGGCTAACAGCCATCTGTATGATGGTGGCGGAGATGAGGATGAGGAGGCAGAGCGGGGAGACGTACTTCCACATCAAGAAGTAAAACCTGTATGGTCTGAAACCCAACATGTCCTCCAGATCCTGCATAAACCTATACACACACACAATGTGAGTGAGTGAGTCAGTCAGTGAGTCAATCAGTCAGTCGCTGAGTTAGCCAGTGAGTCAGCCACAGAGTCAGTCACCCCCATACCTCTTGGTGCCGTATATCCAGGCTACAGACAGGTTCTCCAGAATGACGACAAAGGTCAGCGGGAGACCAGCCGAATAATCATCAAACATCATAACAAAGTAATTCCCCGACCTCTGCACAAACAGCAAGCCACAGAGAAATGCCACCACACAGCACCCCACTGTGAGAGACAGAGAGAGAGGGAGAGGTGTTCACAGAACATTACAAGAGGGTGTTGAACATCCAACAATCTACATGCAAGAAGTAACTACCCCTGCAGAACAGCCCCTCTCAGGTTCCGAACCACTGATATTGCTGGTTGCTGTTGCTAGGTTACAGAATCTGGTCAAGTTCTGCTTGTGTACCTGTTAGAACCTCCTTGCGTATTTTGAAGGTGTCCAGAATGGGTGTGGTGATGCCGGTCATGGTGCCGATCATGCTGCCCAGACCCAGATTAATGAGCATGAAGAAGAACAGAACCGACCAGAGTGGAGCTGCAGGAAAATGAGTCATCGCTTCTGTAAACGCTATGAAGGCCAAGCCAGTACCCTGCACTGCCTAAAGAGAGAGCGAGCGAGAGAGAGAGAGAGAGGTGTACTGTAGACATGTGTAGTAGAGAATAACAGAGGAACTCCACTGAAATACCAGAAGTCCTGTGAGATCAGTATGTAAATTGATTGTGAAGGGGCGTTACCTCAGGCGACAGCTTGGGAACGCCCACACCTCTACCTATAATTGGTAAGGTGTTATCTTGTGAGTGAGGTTAAACACTGGCCAGCATGTTCATAGCACGGTGATGTGAATTTATGGAGTTTGAGAAAGGCAAGATGGTGGGGGCCAGATGGATGGGCTGTATGTTATGTGTATCATGTCAGTAGGTTACTCTGATCCTGAGTTATGCAGCCTAGAAAACTATCACGTAGCTGTAACGTAACGTGAAATGCAGATGTTGGGTTGTTAACATCCATGCCGACATAGAGCAGGCATCGAAGAGTGTGGGCAGTGACTGTCACATCATTTGAAACGGACATATTCATATTCATAAGTGAGTAATCATGACCCTTTAGAAACACATGTCATTTATCTGCTTTACCTGTTTATTATTTCATCATTATTGTTATTATTAATGTGTGTGTGTGTGTGTGAGTGAGTGAGTGAGAGAGAGAGAGACAGAGAGAGAGAGATAGAGAGCTCTACCTTATTCAGTTCATCCTCCAAAGCACATGGTTGTAGCCCCAGCTGCCCGAATCCACTCTCCTTCACCGCCTTTATCACTGTGAAGATCTGAGCGTAGTCTTCCTCCGTCAGGTGTGAGAAGTTGATGTGAGGAGGAATCAGATCCCGACTCAGCACTCCAGTGTTCAGAAATCCCATAATCCTCTCTGCGTTCCTGAAATCACATCAGATATCCAACAGTCCTCTGTGCTCTTGCAGATGCCAGTAGAGTGGGTTCTAGACATGGGTTTAGGAGTGCTGTGTTATGACTTGGTAAACAGCAAAGATGGCAAATCCAGGTCCTGGGACGGATTTTACTTCCGGTTCCTGGAGTGGCCACCTGTATTCACTTAGTACACAACAAGCAGTACAACTCACTCTGCGATGCATTTTTCATTCAGGATGTTGGCCTTGAAGCCCAGCACTGCGAATACCACCAGCGTGGCCAGGATGGAGGTGATGAAGTTGATGATGGACACCAGCACAGCATCAAAGTGGCAGTTGTTGTCGCTCTTGTTGTAACTGGAGAAGGCAATGACTCCACCAAAGCCCAAACCCAAAGCAAAGAACACCTGTGTAGCTGCTTCTCGCCACACCTGAGGTTCCAACATGATCTCCAACTGCAAAAGAACCAGGAGGTGTGAGAAATTCAGGAGCAGAACCCACTGAGTAAGTTGCTGTTTTGCTGTGTTGTCCAGTGTTGGTGCTTTTGTGAGGTGATGGTGTTTTAGTGTGTTGGTGCAGAGTTGGTGTGGTGTCAGATTTAAACTGACCTTGGGTGTGAACATGTGAGCAATGCCATCCACTGCTCCCTTCAGAAACAGACCCCTCACCAAGAAACAGAACAGAACCACGTACGGAAACAAGGAGCTGAAGTACATCACCTGGTACAACAGGAGAAGACAAACAAAGAAACAAACATACAAACAGAATTACTGTCCTGATGAACATCTGTGACGGGTGAAGATCTGGGCATTCTTTGATCTAAGTGGCTGTTAACTGACCTTGCCTGAGGACTGAATGCCTTTGATGACGGCCAGGCAGACGATGAACCAGGCGATCAGCAGAGACACCGTCATTTTCCAGTTCAGCCCACCACTGTCTGAGATCGAACTTGTGATGTTCAGAGTCTCGCGGTACCAGAAATAGGTTGTAGCTGAGCTCTTATCACACTCTGGCTCCACAACTACAACAAAACAACCCAGGGTTAATATTAAACAGGAGCAGCTAATTACTGATCAGCTGTATTTTTAAAACAAACAAACAAACAAACAGGCAAACAGAGTGTCAGGAGCTCTAAGGGGGTACTTAGAGTCCACATATCACCAGGTGTTTCTAAAGCAGTCCTTCAAGAGAAACCGAACCTGCCTGATGAACATTCCCAACAGAGAACCTCTGAGAGAACCCTAGACTCAAGAACCTTATGAGAGTGTGAAGTGGAAAAACCATTGTTTGATAAGAGCTGCATCCTACAGACTAGGCTGCAGCAGAGGTTGTCTGCATTTGTCAGCTGCTATGTCACACAAGGCTGTTCCGAAGTGAAGGGCCTCTTGTAGACAGTCGGAAAATGCAGCCTGTTTAGACTTATTTGGAGAGCAACGGATGTATCCTTTGTGACCCTTGGTTCCACAAAGTTCTCTGAGAAGGTAGAAAATTCTGAACCATGAAAGTGGTGGAAAACAAAGCCTCCAGAGCAGAGTTAAAATGTTTGCTTTGAATTTGAGTCCCTTGCACTTTATGGTCACCATGAAGTCCTGTTCCTTCTTTGCATGACCATTAAGGCTACTTCAAAGTCTTCATAGGACAGCCCTCTGTCCTATGACAGTCCTAGCTTACGTGTGTGTCTGTGTCTGTGTGTGTGTGTAATACTTACTGGCCTGTGAGCCATTTATCCTGATTGGACAGCTACTCCATGGCAAGGGGGACTGGAAGGACTGGAAAAAGTAGAAGATGCTCCAGCCGATGATGACGTTATAATATAAACCCACAAATCCACACACCTGAGGAGGAGGAGAAGAAGGAGGAGAAGGAGGAGGAGGAGAAGGAGTATCAGACCACCCTAAGCCAGGGTTCTTTGAGTCAGAATGATCCTGGAGCTTCGCGCACACTCACACAAGAGCAACTACAAATGTTCCACCTTCTCAGACTGTAAACACAATCCAGACTTTCCTTCTGGTTTTTCAAAGCGTCACCATGGAAACCTAATCTAAATATACAAGCCCTCAATCCAGCAAAGAGGGCATCTCTTCATCCCTCCCTCCATCTCTCTCTCTTTCTTACACACACTGTTGTGTGTGTGTGTGTGTGTGGTGAGTTATTTTTGTACAGCTGGGACACGCTGCAGCTAAACTCAGAGAAAACTGCATCAATAAATAAAGTGCTCTCCCTCACTCTCTTACTCCCTCTTTCTCTCTCTCCTTCTATTTCTCTCACTCCATCTCACTCTGTATGTCCTCTGGCAGCTGTAGGGTTGTTACAGTGTTTTAGGATCTACAGGCTTAGAGCTGTTTTACTGCACTTCTCACTCTCACCTGGACTCCTTACTCTCAGATGTGTCATGACGTTCAGTGAAATAATAGAATTTTATACTTTAGTTCATTTAGTGAATTTGCAGGAAGAACTTGTGATTTATTTCTAGGAAAGTATAAATCCCTCAACCCCTCACACTCACCCCCCACACACACTCACCCACCATTAGGCTGGACACTCCGATTCCACCCAGTTGTGGACAGACATAGTTCCAGACTCCGATGCTGCCACGCCGGATCTTCTGACCAACTGCCAGTTCCAAAAAAAACAGTGGAATTCCGATGAGGATGAGGAGGATGAAGTATGGCACCAGATACGCACCTGAACACAATCACACGAACACACACACACACACACAGGTTCAGGAAGCAAAATTTTACTTTTGCAAAAATTTTGCACTTTATCAGAAACTCCTATCTTGGAGCTCCACATTGCTGGCCACTTTATCAGAAACTCCTATCTTGGAGCTCCACATTGCTGGCCACTTTATCAGAAACTCCTATCTTGGAGCTCCACATTGCTGGCCACTTTATCAGAAACTCCTATCTTGGAGCTCCACATTGCTGGCCACTTTATCAGAAACTCCTATCTTGGAGCTCCACATTGCTGGCCACTTTATCAGAAACTCCTATCTTGGAGCTCCACATTGCTGGCCACTTTATCAGAAACTCCTATCTTGGAGCTCCACATTGCTGGCCACTTTATCAGAAACTCCTATCTTGGAGCTCCACATTGCTGGCCACTTTATCAGAAACTCCTATCTTGGAGCTCCACATTGCTGGCCACTTTATCAGAAACTCCTATCTTGGAGCTCCACATTGCTGGCCACTTTATCAGAAACTCCTATCTTGGAGCTCCACATTGCTGGCCACTTTATCAGAAACTCCTATCTTGGAGCTCCACATTGCTGGCCACTTTATCAGAAACTCCTATCTTGGAGCTCCACATTGCTGGCCACTTTATCAGAAACTCCTATCTTGGAGCTCCACATTGCTGGCCACTTTATCAGAAACTCCTATCTTGGAGCTCCACATTGCTGGCCACTTTATCAGAAACTCCTATCTTGTGTTACGGGGCACAACCCAGGTAGAAAGTAGTTTGGAAAACCCACCTGAGTTGGGACCGTGAATTTTTTTATTTCTGGACTCAAACGCCAATAAAGAAGACCTGCTCCAAACAGGGCTTGAACCAAGGCCACTCAGGTGGAGGGCAGCACTTATACCACTGTTCTATCTGAACTGAAAGTGACTGATGAGTCGTAGGGTTTATAAAGTGAGGTGCTTGGTGAACGTTGAGTGAAGGAAGGGTTAATTGGCAGATCACTGGTTGAAGAAGCCACCAGTGATCTGAACTGAAAGCACAAATTAATTTTATTGATCAAAAAATAAGCAATTTTGTCACATGACGGGTTTGAACACCCACCAGCACACATGCTGCGCTCCACGTGAGTGCTTCAGCTGGGTGAGTTAACCCATTGCCTGAGCATCAAAGCACATGGTAGGGCTGAAGGGCAGCAAGTGAAGGCAGGGGGTGGGACTTAGAATTGCTTCTCAAACGAGAAGGAAAACTGAAAATAAAAGGAGACCTTTTTTCTTGTTTTAGTCTTTCCTTTTAATCACTATCTTTAAAGAGAGAGAGGGGTAGACTCTCCTGCTTGGTGAGGAGGGAAGGAAGATCAGCTCATCCTCATTGGCAAGAGGAGGACGAGGGTAATAAAGAGACTTTTTTGAAAGGTCAGAAAAACTTCTCACTTTGGAGGAGGGACAGATCAGTGAGGAAATACCAAAATTACCGGCAGCAACTCGGGAAGCATTCACCAAGCGACCGCATGGAGGGTAAGACACTGGTCTCTTATATAACCACAGCGCACCTGATCTTATTGATTGCCGCCCCTGGTGGCTGGACGGCGGCATTGCGGGCGGCTCCTTACACCTTGTAGCTCCATCTTGCTGGCCACTTTATCAGAAACCCCTCTTTTATAGCTCCAACTTGCTGACCACTTTTCAGAAACCCCTCTTTTGTTGCTCCTCCTTGCTGGCCACTTCAACAGAAACCCCTACCTTATAGAGCCACCTTGCTGGCATCTTTTTTAGAAACCCCTCTAATGTACCTTCACCTTGCTGTCCACTTTTATCAGAAACACCTTGCTTGTAGCTCCACCCTATTAGCCACTTGCTGACAAATTTGTGTCTTTAAAGTCACAATGCTCCTGTCTGACTCACCGCCCCCATTCTTCTGGCACAGGTAAGGGAAGCGCCATACATTGCCGAGGCCAACGGAGAATCCCACCTGGGCCAAGATATACTCCAGCTTACTGTTCCAGGCTGGCCGGGCATCGTTCTCTGGACTGTCTACTCCAACCTTTGACCCTGGTGGTCCACTCACACTCAGAGAACTGCTCTTATAGTCCGGAGGTTGTTCATGGGCCAGCAGGTCAGCAACTGATGCGGTGACCACATCGCCCTGGTCTCGCTGGGTCACCTTACTGTTCTTAGGCATCCGATTGAGAGAAAGAGAAAGAGAGAGAGAAGAAGGAATCTGAAGGGAAGAAAGTTTGGAGGAGGCTTGTGGAGCTGGACTGTGCTGATTTGCTGGAGCTCAGAAGGATGCTGTCTGCTTACTGGTTGTGTCCAGACTTTCAGGCTTCCTCCACAAATCTGTAATCAACACAAACATAATATACGTATGTCACTCAAATCAGATTCACTCTGATTTAGTCACTCACTGAGAGAAGGATGACAACCCTCCATTTAGAGATGTTCACTAGAACTAAAGAACTAAAATTCATGAGGCTTCATCTCTGGATGCCATTTTTTAAGGCTTTTAGTCTTACAATATGAAATAGTCATTAAAAATCAGCAGAGACAGAAAGAGAGAGAGACTAGCTAGTGCTGAAAGAGTGTGCAAACTGCAGTATGTTTTTTTCCTCCCTGCATTTCTCATGTCATCATTTATTCACAACAGCTGCATGGTGCCCCTTAGTCACTCAGACACACTCCTGACCTGATGAGAAGAGTCTAAACATATCTAAACAAACAAGTCAATGATACACAGATTTACAAACTTATTTTTTAATACATTCGAATACATTAATACATTAAATTCACCTCCAGTAACATAAGGAGGCCATGCACCAATAAGGAAGACTACCTGTGGAAGATTTGGTTCTGCAAAGATACAGAAGGAGTACTGATTGGTTGGAAGGGTAATGGCAGAAATGCGTGGTAGGGAAATGCATAGAAATGTCTGGTGGACTAAAGACAGGTGAAGTAATGGCTGGTGGGGTTAGGAAAGGTGGCATAATGGCTGGAACAGTAAGAACAGATGGAGTAATGGCTGTTGGGAAAAGGACAGGTAGAGTAATGGCTGGTTGAGTGAGGACAGTTTGCATAGTCACTGACAGAGAAAGCAGGTGGAGTAATGGTTGCTGGGGAACGGCATGTGGAGCAATGCCTGGCAGGGTAAAAGCAGGTGTAGTAATGTCTGGGGGGTAAGAGCAAGTGGACTAACAACTGATGAGGTTAGATCAGGTGGAGTAATGGCATGTGGGGAAGGAGCAGATGGAGTAAAGATTAGTGGGGTAAGAGCAGGTGGAGTAATAGGTGGTGAGATGAGCACAGATGTAGAACCGGGGAGGAATGGCTGGTGGGGTAAAACAGGTGCAGTAATGGCTGACAGGCAAAGTACAGGTAAAGTTATGGCTGGTAGGGTAAGAATAACAGCTGGAAACATAAGAGCACATACCCCAGAGAATATGTCTGATGGGGTAAAGACAGGTGGAGTAATTGCTGATAGGATATAGATGAGTAATGGCTGGTGGGGTAAGGACCTGTGGCATAGTGGCTGATGGAGTATGGACAAGTAGAGTAGTGGCTGACTGAAAGTATAAAGGTAGGTGTTAGCTGGAAGGGTAAAGACAGGTGGGGTAATGCCTGACAGGAAGGATAATGGCAGGTGCAGTGATGGCTCTCAGGGTAATAACAGTTGCAGTAATAGCTGAGTATGGACAGGTAGAGTAATGTCCGGCAGCATAAGGACAGGTACAGTAATGGCCAGCAGGGAAAGAACCAATGGAATGAGTGGTGCGATAAGGACAGGTGGACTAATAGCTGGTGGGTAATAGCAGAGGTATTAATGACTAGTGGACTAAACTGGTGGAATAATGACTTGTGTGCTGGGGGAACAACACATGGAGTAATGGCTGGCGAGGTAAGAACAGATAGAAAAATGGCTGGTGTAGTAAAGACAGGTGGGGTATTGGCTGGTGGGGAAGGTAGAGTAAGAAGAGGAAGAGTAGTGCCTGACAGGAACAGTACTGGCAGGTGGAGTAATTGCTGGTGGGGTAAGAACAGGTGGAGTGATGACTGGCAGGGTAAAAACAGGTGGACAGCTAACAGCTGATGGGGTAAGAGTAGGTAGAGAAATGGCTGGTGGGGTAAGGACAGGTGGAGCAATGGCTGATGGGGTAATGACTGACGGGGTAAGGACAGGTGGAGTAATGAGAGAGCAACAGAATAGAATAATGCAAGATTGTCTGCTGACTGCCCACTGCTGTGTGTGTGTGTGTGTGTGTGTGTGTGTGTGTTCACTGCCACAGGGTTTGTAATGAAAAGGCTCAATTCCATTGTAGAGCTGTGCTGTGAACTGACAATAAAGAATGAACTTAATCACAATCTTAATCTTATTTTACAGTCAGATTAACAGAGTCTAGTTTATGTAATGCGGTTGCTAGGTAACAGTTGTGACTGAAATACTGACGTATGGAGCCGGTGATGTTGCCACAGACTGGACTGAACACATGCTGGTGAGAAGCAACCGGGAGGTCCAGTATCGACCTCCATCCACCTCCATCCACCTCCATCCATGTTCATCTACCTCCATACATTCTACTGAACCTAAACTTTAAATAATGTAATGGAATAAATACCCTGTAATATTAAACACCCCTCTATCAGTAGAGACCACCAGCATCCAGCCCCCCCCCCCCCCCCACCTCTTCACACACACAACCCACAATAACTGCATCACCTTCTCTATACACACACACACACATACATACAGTCTCTCTCTCTCTCTCTATCTCTCTCTCTCTCTCTGCACTGACATAATGGTGTGTTGCAGGTTCTAAATAGAGCAGAAAGACCTGCAATGGAAATAAAGAAGGGGTTATACTCACTGAGCTCCTGCACACAGCTCCATCCCTCTCTCATACACACACCACTGAGCTTCCACCACCCATACTCCAGCAATCCCCGCCCTCCCTCTCGCAGATTGACTAATCACATTCGGAGACTGGTTTGTACTTGGAGCTATTAACCAATCATGGTGCAGGAGGCAGGTCTCTACTTGCCAATCACAATGCAGAAGGCAAGAGGGATCAACAAATAAATTCCCTAAACCTTCTACAATTAAGCCTCAAACTAACCATTAACTCTGAGGCTAACCTCGTTAACCCTAAGCCTGACCTCATTAACCCTGAGACTAACCTCATTAACCCTAAATCTTGCCCCATTAACCCTGACACTAACCTCATTAACCCTAAGACTATCCCTGTTAACCCTGAACTTTACCCCATTAACCCTGAGACTAACGTCATTAACCCTAAATCTTGCCCCATTAACCATGAGACTATCCTCATTAACCCTAAGCCTAATCCCATTAACACTGACACTAACCTCATTAACCTAACAACTATCCCTGTTAACCATGACCTTTACCCCATTAACCCCAAGACTAACCTCATTAACCCTAAGACTATCCATGTTAACCCTGACCTTTACCCCATTAACCCTGAGACTAACCTCATTAACCCTAGACCTTGCCCCATTAACCATGAGACTATCCTCATTAACCCTAAGCCTAACCTCATTAACCCTGAGACAATCCTCATTAACCCTAAGATTATCAATATTAACCCTGAGCTTTACCCCATTAACCCAGAGCTTTAACCTGTTTACCCTAAGACTAACCCTATTAACCCAGAGACTCGCCTCATTAACTGAGCCTGAGCCTAACCTTGTTTACCATGAATCTAACCTTGTTAACCCTGAGCTTTACTCCATTAACCCTGAACTTTGTCCCATTAACATTGAGCCTCACCCTGTTAACCCTAAGCCTAACCTCATTAACCCTGAGCCTAAATTTACCTTTGAACTTCACCCTAAGTCTAACCTCATTAAACTAAGCCTAACCCTGGTAACCCTGAGTCTAACCTCAATAGAACTGACCCTAACCCTATTAAGTTTGAGCCTAACTTTGTTAATCCTGAGTCTAAGATTGTTAACCCTGAGCTTCACCTCATTAACCTTTAGTTTAACCTTATTAACTCTGAGCCAAACACCATTAACCATGACTCTTACCTTGTTAAACCCACACACTTCAATAACTCTGAACCTCACCCTATTGAAACAGAGACTAACCTCATTAACTATGTGCCTCACCCTATTAAACCTGAGCCAAACTTTGTTAACCCTGATCCTAACCTTATTAATCTCGAGGCTCACCCTTTTAACCCGAGCTTCACCTTGTTAAGCCTGAGTCTTACCTTGTTAACCCCAAGCACCCCAGTAACTCTGAACCTCGCTCTATTGAAACTTAGCCTAACCTCATTAATCCTGAGCATCACCCTGTTAAAACTGAGACTAACCTCATTAATCCTGAGCATCACCCTGTTAAACCTGAGACTAACATCATTAATCCTGAGTCTCACCCTGTTAAACCTGAGACTAAGCTCATTAATTCTGAGCATCACCCTGTTAAACCTGAGACTAACCTCATTAATCCTGAGTCTCACCCCGTTAAAACTGAGACTAACCTCATTAATTCTGAGCATCACCCTTTTAGTCTGACCATAAGCATGTTACACTGTGATGTCACTGCATGTATGGAATTACTGTGTGTGTGTGTGTGTGTGTGTGTGTGTGTGTGTGTGTGTGTGTGTGTGTGTGTGTGTGTGTGTTACAGTCTGTCTCTTGTGAAGGTGGAGACATGTTGTCATAGTAACATTTCTGAGAAAAGAAAAAACTATCTCTCTTACTCTCTCTCTCTCTCTCTCTCTCACACACACACAAACACACACACACACACACACACACACTACTGAGTGAGTAACATGTTACAGCAATACAGTGTACACACCTTATAATGTGTGTGTGTGTGTGTGTGTGTGTGTGTGTGTGTGTGTGTGTATAGGAAAAATACTGAGTACGCAGCAGACTGAAACACGTCACAACACATAACACACCTGAGAGAAAGAGAGAGAGAGAGAGAGAGAGAGAGAGAGAGTAAAGCTAATCACAGATCTGTACTTAAGTTTCTGAATTTTTCAGCACTCTGTGTGTGTGTGTGTGTGTGTGTGTGTGTGTGTTTAAGCCTCTTGCCTGCTGATGAGCAGATGGGCTGTGACAGAAATGCATGCTGGGACTCTCCTTCCTTTCACCATTCCTACAGCCTTCTGTCTCAGATTCAATTTCAGTGTAGCTTTATTAGCACAATGGTAAAAACAACAATATCTACAACAATTAGTGACAACATTAACACTAGCAACATTAACATCAACAATCATAACATTAATGACAACACTAACAGTAACAATATTAACAACAAAATTAACTACAGAAGGCATAGATACATTTAGTGTTGCAATGGCTTAATCTAAACTCACTACTGTGGTGTAAGCATTTTATATATTATTATTATATAATTATTGTAACAAGAGTAAACAGTAAAACCCAACAGTATCAACCATAACATCAGTATCAACAGTAATTGCCACAGTAACCACAAAATTAACAGCAGTAAAAATCACAGCAATAAAAACAACAGAATCACCACTAACACAACAGTAACAACTTTAACAACATTAACAACAGTAAACACAGCAGTAACATCTAATAACTAACAACAGTAAACACAGCAGTAAAATATGTAACAGTGTTAACAACAATAAAAATAACAGTAACATCTAAGATCTGTAACAACAATAACAAAAGTTAAGTTAACACAGCAGTGACAAATAACACCTGAAACAACAGAAAACACAGCAGTAATATCTAACAACTGTAATAATAGTGAACACAACATTATCAACAGTAACAGTAGGTGGTAGGTATATGTGGTGTGTGTATATGTGGTATGTGTATATGTGGTATGTATATGTGGTGTGTGTATATGTAGTATGTGTATATGTGGTATATGTATATGTGGTATGTATATGTGGTGTGTGTATATGTGGTATGTATATGTGGTATGTATATATGTGGTGTGTGTATATGGAGTATGTGTATATGTAGTATGTATATATGGTGTGTGTATATGTGGTATGTGTATATGTGGTGTGTGTATATGTGGTATGTGTATATGTAGTATGACTGGAAATAGAATCAGCAGCCTCCTGATGATGGAACCGAGACACAGCAGACATGTTAAGGGTATCAGAGCTGAGCTCCTTTTAACCCACAATCTCATCCAGGACCAGTAGAACATAATGTTGTCATGCACTGTAGTGCTGCCCCCTGCTGGTATAAACCAGCAGCACTGAAAGTTTCCCAGCATCCTACAAGGTCCAGTTATGTTCACTTTTCTTAATCTGTTCATATACAAAGTACATACAGTGAAATATAAATATATACAGTGATCTCTATATATAATCACTCTAAATATTTAAAGTGCTCCAAAGTCTTCTCTAAAAGCTGCTGAGCAGTTTTTGTCTGGATCTGTTTGGGATGTGTTTGAGTAGTGTTTGGATGGTGTCTGGGATGTATTGAGTGGGTGTTTGGATCTGATTGATTTGTACTTGGATCTGATTGGCTGGTGTTTGGAGTGTTTGGGATGTGTTGAGTGGGTGTTTGGATCTGATTTGTTGGTGTTTGGATCTGATTTGTTGATGTTTGGAGAGTGTTTGGGATGTGTTGAGTGGGTGTTTGAATGTGATTGGTTGGTGCTTGGAGAGTGTTTGGGATGTATTGAGTGGGTGTTTGGGATCTGATTGGTTGGTGTTTGAAGCGTGTTTGGGAAGTATTGAGTGGCTGTTTGGGATCCAATTGGTTGGTGTTTGGAGAGTGGGATGTATTGAGTGGGTGTTTGGGATCTTATTATGAGGTGTTTGTTTACACAATTTCACAGATTTCCTGCTTAAGTTTTTTTTTTTTCCTTGTTTGCACATCTAACATTTACTTCACTTTAAGTTCACTGTAAGTTCAATCTGTAATTTTAGATAATTTGTAATTCAGTGTGAAGGTGTCGTTTATATAACTATTATATAACTATTACAACACTAGTCTCCTTACACTGTTCACTGTTTACTAAAGGATTAAATCTGTGAGAAAATGGTCCAATCAGCATTGTTCTCTCAGTGGTATCTAGGCAGATTCAGCTAAACCAGCCCTTTAATTAGTCGAGCCTTCACTGGTACAACTGAAATCTGTCAGATTTACCACCAACACAATTACGAATTAACCAATCATGGTCTGATTTACAGCGGATGAAAATAGTCTGAAAGGTTCTGCTTCTGGAGCCCTGAATATGTTTCAGTCAAATGTTAATAAGACAGAACAGCAACGGCATGCTCGTACTGAGGAAGATGCTGTTTCACTGCAACAAACACTGTTACGAGCTTCAGATCAAACACATAGAACATCAGTTTTTAATGTCTATGTCCAATCTTGAACTTAAGGCCATAGCACTCCTGCCACCATGTTTTACAAAAGAAATGGTCTTGGCCTTGCTCTTGTCATTGCTCTGAGACAAATGGTTTTTGATAGAATTCCGCAGACTGCTTTAAATTCTTTTTAACCCTCCTAGCACATGGCTAGTGTGGCGACCCTCTGGGAAGGTGTGTTAGGTGACACTGTGATGCAGAGTTCCAGAGTTGATTTACTGGATACATGATTTTCTTTCTGAACACACAGGAAAGTTGGTTTGGTAAAGGTTCTTTAATGAGTGAAGATTATCATTCCTATAAGATGTTCTACTAAAAACAGACACAGTAACACAGTAAACCGACACTGTTAGAACAGTTAGAATTTTTCTGTCTTTTACGTCTTTTTAATTTTTTTTTTTTACATAATTTTAAACACTCTTTGCCACCACATCAAACAGACCAGAGTTATGTAAAACACAAAAGTGTTACATTTATTTACATGAAAGTAAATTGTTATCCTCTTTTTACCATGTGCTTTGATCATCAGCACCCCTCAGGACCACCACAGAGCAGGTGTTAAGTTGGTGGTGGGTCATTCTCAGCACTGCAGTGACCCTGGCATGGTGGTGGTGTGTGAGTAAGTGTGCTGGTATGAGTGGATCAGCCACAGCAGTGCTGCTAGAGTGTTTAAACATGGTATCCCAACTTGTCCATTCTATTAGGCACTCTTATAGTTGCTACTACTTGTAGATGGAAAGTCAGTTAGACAAGCTTGTCTGTTCCTGCAGTTTGTTTTGGTCATCCTCTGTTCTCACCACCCTGTGATGGTCATGTGGGGTCCTGAGCATTGAAGAACTGGGTGAAAGGAGGATAAAGTATGCAGAGAAACAGATGAACTACAGTCTGTGATAATAGAACTACAAAGTGCTGCTGTATGGTCAGTGGAGATGATAATGTCTAGATCTAGTCTTATTTAGGATTGTTATCCAGCAGATGCATCCTTTGTGGGAAACTCACATTTCTGAATCATCTGAATACACCATAAATTTGATTTCTGGTGGGTGTGTATGTGCCACATCATAGCTTAATGTACCATGTCCAAGGTGGTGGAGCACTGCTTCTTCCCATCCTGTTCACACCTCTACCCTTCATCCTCCTCCTGAGCCTTAATGCAACCATTCTGCCCTTTAGGCTCATGGAATGTCACATGAGTCCCCCTCTGTTGGTTGAGCATGTGGGTAACACTTAAGCTGGAGGAGGAGACACTGCCATCATGGGCGGTTTTGGACAAGTGTCTGCTGCGGGAGCAGGGACAAGGTGTGAGGTACAGGTAGATGAGTGCGAGGACGATGCTGAGCATGCAGCAGGCCAGTGTGGTGTAGGCTGTCTTCATACTGTCCCCAAAACCATGTGTGGAGTTGTGGACCTTCACCATCACCACCACTGTCTCGTTCACACCTTCACCCTCCACCATACAACTGTACTCGCCTGAATCTTCTGCCCGCAGTGGCCCCACCTGCAGCTGCCCATCTGGCAGTGGTAGTACAATGCTGTGGTTGGCCAGCGGGGGCATTATCCAATTCCTTGTTGCACCCCTATATCGTGTATCACAGTCCAGGATGAGGACCTGGTTTAAAAAAGCCTCCTGATCCCGAACTCGAACAGCGCTGCAGTTCAACTGCAGGTGAAGTTGCAGGATGCTGGCTTTGGCTCCACCCACAGGTGACCATGGTTGCACACATATGTGACTGTCAGGTAATTCTGAGACGGGGCGCAGATCTCGCTGCTGCCAGCCAATGAGGATGCTGTACAGATCGCAGCTACAGACCAGTGGGTTGCTGTGAAAGTAAAGGCTATCCTTCAGCCAGGCAGGAAGTGCCTGTAGTTCAGCTAGGGGCAGAGCTCTGATTCGATTTGATGAGACATCCAGTAGAAGGAGCTTGTCCAGATGGTTCCGGTCCTTGAGCAGCTCCAGAGGGAAGCGGCTGAGCCGGTTGTGGCTCAGGTATAACTTCTGCAGGTTCAGCAGCCCAGAGAATGCCATCCGGTCAATGTGAGTGATCGAGTTGTTGTAAAGCATCAGAATTTCCAGGTGTGGCAGTGGCTCAAAGACATATTCATCCAGGTGTGTTAAAGCGTTTGAGGACAGGTCCAGGTGTTTCAGTCGCCTCACCTGCACAAATGCCTCAGGGGACAGGAAGTGTAGGCCATTGTGGCTCAGCAACAGGGTGTGCAGGCTCCGGAGGCGCACTGTCGTCCAGTCAGAGTGCAGTCGGATGATATTATTGAAGCTGAGATCCAACAAGGCGGTGTAACGGGGCAGTGGCATGGGAGGACTCGACAGGTTCCTCAGTGGGCAGCTGATGATCTCACTGGCACAAATGCAGGGACCCTGGCAGACAGATGCTGCTTCCGGACGAACAGACAGCAGAAAAAGGAGCATCATCCTTGTGTAGGCACATGTCCTACAGTGTGCAGTAGGGGGCAGCATGTTAAGAATCCCTCCCATTTCCTTACCACAGGTATATCTGAAACAGAGGTGAGACAAAGAACAGGGTCCACTAAAAATACCAACAAGAAAAAAACAGTGTTTCCAGAATAAAGTAATGACTTATTTTCCCAGCATGCTCGGCTGTCTACCATGTCCATCCAGTAGTGAAGCACACTAATGAGCTAAGGGGAGTTGGTGCTCTGAATTTTATAATTATTGTTACCCAAATATATTAATCAGCTGTAATTACTGATTGGTTAATAGTGTGCAAATTGAAAAGTTGAGAAGAGTTAGAAATGGGAACATAATTGGGACACTACATGTTTGGAATACTGACACTCTGTCCTGATTAGACAGATATTTGTACAAATTTGACCATGTTTTGATTAAAACAAAATGTACTTGCCTAAATCCCTTTTTAGACTTTAAATCATGCTTCCTGTTGGAGTCTAATGTTCTCATTTTTGAGATTTTCATTCATAATTATAGTAATAATAGATAGTAATAATTAGATTGACAGGGATATTTAAAATAATACATTCTTCAAAATACTTGATAGTAGTCCAAATAAAACAAATACCCAAAATGTCCTTTATTGTTTTTAATATTCATGCATCAGTATTTATCCCACCTCAGGACTTTTATTCTGAAATTTTAACAATGTGTGAACGCCAAAAGGCAAACAACCCCTCCCTTCTCATTTTCATTTATACCCAAATATCTGGGTCAGTGAAATCAGTGACATGTGAACAGAGCAGTAAACATGCACTGGAAGCTCCTTTGGCATTTAGACTGGGATTTAATTCAGTTGGAAATGATTGAAGTTTAGCTGTTTTCCAAACTGGATTACGTGTAAGTCATTATGAAGTCTTGTAGTTTATGATATGCATATCATGTCTGTAGGTTAATCCTGAGTTCTGAAGCCTTCTGAAAACACCATGCCACTGCCCACAAAGTGAGGATCTCAGTCTGAGTTTACCAACCAAAATTGATTGCTGGGCAGTTATTGCTTAGCTCAGCCAATCATCACTGCCTGTATGATGGTGGTTATTTCCATAGTATCCACAGAAATGCATCACTTGAACTTACAGTCGCTATAGACAAGAACAATCATAGGTTTCTTAAATTCATCATGGTTGTATACATAAATGTAGACTACATAAGTAGTTCTTTCCACTGATAAAGCTGTGATTCATTACTCAATATAGTGAACTCTTCCCTTATTCTAGGATATATGCCTAAATCTCTCAAATATGCAATCATTAATCCCATATTAAAAAAGCCTAATCTTGACCCTCACGAACTTACAAACTACAGACCGATAGCAAACCTTCCGTTCTTACCTAAGATCTTAGAAAAGTGGTGTCCGACCAACTGTGCACCTACCTTCACCATAACAACTTATGACATAACAAGCATGACATTAACTTTCACTGCTATGCTGATGACACCCAACTTTACATATCAGCCAAACCTAATGAGGATCACTGCCTCAGTAGAATAACGAACTGTGTTAAAGAAATTAAAACCTGGATGACGCAAAATTTCTTTTTACTACACTCTGAAAAAACAGAGATCTTAAAACTAAGACCTAATAAACCCATTAACCCTATTAATGTAGATGGCTTTTCATTTATGCCATTAGACAGGATTCTTCCACCTATGCAATATATAAAAATTGCATAAATCACTCTCACGCAAGCACGCAGAGATACTGGTGCACGTATTCATCACATCTAGACTAGATTATTATAATGCCCTTCTAGCTGCAGGTTATCTTTACAGAGGCTCCAATCTGTACAAAACAATGCTGCGAGGGTTCTCACCAGAACTCGGAAATTTGACCTCATTACTCCTGTTCTTTCATTCCTCCATTGGCTTCCCATTAAATTCCGGATTGACTATAAAATATTGCTACTAACATACAAGTCGCTAAATGGCTTATCCCCTGTTTACCTAAAAGACCTTTTAATACCCTACAACCTGTCACGCAGACTGCGTTCTCAGGACGCAGGCCTATTGATCATCCCTAGAATTAAAAAGAACAATGTTGGGGGACAAGCCTTCACTTATAAAGCCCCCCAGCTCTGCAATAGCCTTCCTTCTACTGTTTGGGACTCAGACACACTCTCCATCTTTAAATCACGACTGAAAACCTTTCTATTTAAGCAGGCCTTTTCTTAACACCTCTAAGGGGGCACTAATCTACTCTTTCTCCCTCTCTACCCCCACGTCCCAAGCTACCCCTGATGCCCGGCGAATACTGGTCCACCCCGTCTACTTATCCACTTCTTAATACCAACTGCTAGATTAGACTATCCAACCTGCATGGACTTCATTACCAACACTGGCTTGCATTCTACCTAAATTTCCATTGGCATTATTTATCCATACTTGTATCACAGCTAACGCAAGCAGAACTATCTTTATTCCGCCCCCTATATCTATGCATTTCATTTCTTTTCTACTTTTTTATACCCATGTATTGTGCTTTTGTTTATACTCTCCAGTGTTGACCAGAGGATGGGTTCCTCTCTTGAGCCTTGGTTCCTCATTTGAGGCTTGGACCCGGATTTTTGTAAAGCCGCTTTGTGGAAACTCCTTGTTGTAAAATGCGCTATACAAATAAACTTTGATTGATTGATTGATTGATAATACTACAAGATGACAAGCTCGAGATCAGAGGAATCCTACACACACACACACACACACACACACACACACACACACACACACACATAAAAGGAGTCTTACCTTGGGCTCTGTGTCCTTAGTCCTCTGTACAGTTTGGGTGTGTGCAGGTGTGTGAAGGTGTGTATGTAACCCCACAGTCTGGGCTTCTGAGTTGAGTGAGTTTTCACACACCTGTGCGGTAAGGTAACACTCTGAGGATGTGTTCATTGCAGCTCACATAACACACCACCGATACTCACACTAGAACAGAGTTTGTGTGTGTGTGTGTGTGTGTGTGTGTGTGTGTGTGAGAGAGAGAGAGAGAGAGAGAGAGAGAGAGAGAGAAAGAGCGAGATACTGGTGTTAGTATAAATTATTTATGAGACATTCTATCACTTAATGAACCCACCCACTTCATCCTCTCCACCTCCTCCACACCACCCATCCCCAACCCCTGAGTATCAGGATTTGTTTGCTCCCTGTTTGTGTGTGTGTGTGTGTGTGTGTGTGTGTGTGTGTGTGTGTGTGTGTTCTGTGTATTTATTGTAATGTGTGCCGTTCTGTATTGTCTTCAGGTCCATGCCCAAACAAGCATACCTCACACAACTCCATCCCAAATAGCATACCTTACACAATCCATCCTTACACCTGACACAACTCCATGCCCAAACAGCACCCTTCTATCCCATCCCCACATACCTCACACAAAT
>CM067521.1:5205291-5320291 GCA_034509495.1 Acestrorhynchus altus | reverse complement strand
CACTGCACTTGCAGAGAGAGAGAGAGAGAGAGAGAGAGAGAGAGAGAGAGAGAGGACAGAATGTTCGGTGGATTCCTCTCTCCTCCATCCTCCACTTGAGAGAGACTCTGTCCTGCTTCCATGCTGACTTCCTATGATGATGAAGAAGATGATGATGATGGTG
Source organism: Acestrorhynchus altus (assembly GCA_034509495.1). Classification (NCBI taxonomy): domain Eukaryota; kingdom Metazoa; phylum Chordata; class Actinopteri; order Characiformes; family Acestrorhynchidae; genus Acestrorhynchus; species Acestrorhynchus altus. Next base: position 5,320,128 of record CM067521.1, on the reverse strand, counting down.
ATAATGTGTTGAGACCAGCTAACAAGCAACATCATACACCAGGTGCGTGTGTGTGTGTGTGTGTGTGTGTGCTGAGGATACACTCATTCTTAAATTTAGCTTCAGCATCAGTACTGAATCAGATGGGCGCAGGGATGGAAACAGAGAATCTGACATGGTTCTATCTGAACCCAACTCTAGTTGACATGGTTCTGAATCAGTACAACTGAAGCCCTTCTGGTTCTGTCTAAATCCGACTGTGTCTGACACGGTTCAGTCTGAACCCGACTATAATTGACACAGATCTGTATGAACCCAACTGTATTCGGCACAGTTCAGTCTCAACCTGACTGTAGTCTACACTATTAAGTCTGAACCCGACTGTAGTCTACACCGTTCAGTCAGAACCCAACTGTAATCAACACGGTTCTGTCTGAACCTGACTGTAGTCTACACCATTCAGTCTGAACCCGACTGTAGTTAACATTTCTGTATGAACCCAACTGTAATCGACACGGTTCAGGCTGAACTCGACTGTAGCCTACACCACGCAGTCTGAACCCGACTGTAGTTGACACCGTTCTGTCTGAACCTGACTGTAGTCTACACTGTTCAGTCTGAACCCAACTGTTATTGACACAGTTCTGTCTGGACCTGACTGTAGTCTACACTATTTGGTCTCAACCTGAATGTAGTTGATACGGTTCTGTCTGAACCCGACTGTAGTATACACTGTTCAGTTTGAACCTGACTGTCGTCTACACTGTTCAGTCTGAAACCAACTAAAATCAACATGGTTCAGTCTGAACCCGACTATAGTTGATATGGTTCTATCTGAACCTGACTCTTGTCTACACAGTTCAGTCTGAACTTGATTATAATCACCACAGTTCAGTCTGAACCCGACTGTAGCTGATGTAGTTCTGTCTGAACCTTACTGTTGTCGACACAGTTCGTCTGAACCATGTCAACACTGTAGTTGACATGGTAGTGTCTCAACCCGACTGTAGTCAACACCATTCTGTCTAAACCTGACTGTAGTTGACACCATTCTGTCTGAACACGACTGTAGTAAATATGGTTCAGACTGTTGTAGCCAACACAGTTCTGTCTGAACCTGACTGAAGCCAACACAATTTCTTTGAACTTGACTGTGGTCAACATGGATCTATCTGATCCTGACAGTAAATGACACAGTTCTGCCTGCGCCTGACTGTAGTTAACACGGTTCTGTCTGAACCTGACTGTAGCCAACATGGTTCTGTTTGAGCCTGACTGAAGTTTTATCTGAACCCAAATGTAGTCTACTCAGTTCTGTCTATACCTGTTACAGACACGGTTCTGTCTGTAAAAGAGTTCAAAGTAAAAAGGGTTCATAGTTCTGAATGTAGCCGTTACAGTTCATTCTGATCCCAACAATAGCCTTGTTGACTGTAGCCAAGACAGCTAGTCCAATCTCAGTTCTGTCTGAACTTCACTACAGTCAAAATGTTTTTGTTTTTTGAGACTGTAGCCGACTTGGTTTTGTCTGAATGTAATTCAAAATATCTGAAACGTTTGATGAAAACTGTTTCTTGTGCTTGGAATCTGATTGGTTGTTCTCTTTTCTCTCCTTTAGGGAATTCTTGTTGTAATGGTATTTTAATGAAGATGATAATAATGATGAAGATTACTCCTCTCTAAGCCCATGGGAAATGAGCTCATGAGTAACCACATCCTTCCTCTTGTACCTCTATGGAATCACAGAGGAACTCCTCCCAAATGCCCTCATGGCTGGCCAACAAGTCACTCTCTGAGGAACCTGAAGGGGGTGCTGTGTCCCAGTTGTTTGCACTGGTGGTCATGCTGCTAATGGATGCACTAGCTGTGGCAGGAAATGCAGCAGTCATGCTTGTGATAGCCAGGGCTCCACAGCTGCGCAAGTTTGTGTTTGTGTTCCACCTGTGCCTGGTGGACCTGTTGGCAGCACTGGTGTTGATGCCCCTGGGCATGATGGGGATGATGTTTGGATCCAGCCGAACTCTTTTGGGCTCTGAGGCCTTGTGCCGCAGCTATCTGTTCCTGAGTGTTTGCCTGGTCAGCGCAGCCATTTTGTCCATATGTGCTGTCAATGTGGAACGCTACTACTACGTCCTTCATCCAATGCGTTATGAAGTCCGCATGACTCTGGGTCTGGTGGGTGGAGTTCTGGGTGGCATCTGGACAAAAGCTCTTGTGATGTCTGCACTGCCCCTTCTTGCATGGGTGCTTCAGGGAGGGCGGGCTCACATGCTAGATGCAGGAGGGAGTGGGGTTGATGGGAGTGGAGTTAATGTCCCTGTCCCGCCTACTCCCACTCACACACACAGACGATGCTCTCTGCACTGGAGTGGGGGTGGAGCCAATCGAGTGGCATTCATGGTCCTTTTTGCATTGGTCTATTTCCTTTGTCCGCTGCTACTGATTTTGGTGGTGTACTGTAGCATGTTTAAGGTGGCACGGGTGGCAGCTATGCAGCATGGCCCGATGCCAACCTGGACTGAAACTCTGCGGCGCAGACGCTCTGAATCCCTTAGCAGCCGCTCGACCATGGTAACAAGCTCTGGATCTGGTTCCAGATCTAATTCCACAACCGGGACAGGCACCGGTGCCCATGGGACACCCCATCGCCCATTTGGAGGGGGAAAAGCAGCAGCCATTTTGGCAGCTCTAGGTGGGCAGTTCCTGTTCTGCTGGCTTCCTTACTTTTCCTTCCACCTGTATTCGGCACTTGCATCCCTGCAACCTGCCTCTCATGCACCCCTGGAGGATGTAGTCACCTGGATTGGTTATCTGTGCTTCACTTCAAACCCATTCTTCTATGGATGCCTGAACAGGCAGATCCGGCAAGAGCTCAGTAAGCAACTGCCATTCCTGTTCCGCCTGCTGGCCGGGGATGAGCAGGAACGCCTGCCCAGTCGCGATGGATCCATACAGGAGAATTTTATGCAGTTCCTGCAAGGCACAGGCTGCAACATGGAGAATCCAGACTCCCGTAATGCCTCCAGCCCCAAGTCCTCCCCTGTCAGACACTCCCCACCAGTACCCCAATCCCAGCCAATTCCGATCGACTTCCGCATCCCAGGACAAATTGCAGAGGAGACGTCTGAATTTCTGGAGCAGCATCAGATAAAGAACAATCTTAATATTCCAGACAGCTAGAACTCGGCCTGCACCATGGATGTACTCCAGAGTTTCCCTCCATTTCCCAGTATTCACACAAATTACCACAAAATTTGTGAATTGTCCAGAACATTTGTGGCATCTGAAGTTTGCTTCTTTAATTTTACACCAGAGATACAAAGCTAATGTATCTTACAAGTCATGTAAGCATATATCCCAACAATTAGTATGGTGAAAACTGTAGGTCTAAGTCAGGTCACACTTGATGGACATTAGCATCATAAGTTCAGTGCTGATTGGTGGGGTTTAAGCTTTCATTGACTGTTGGTTATTTTAGCCTTGAAGCTCCAGTGCAGACGTGGGTAATCCAGGTCAAGGGCATATGGACACCCATCCTCAACAAAATAAAGATCTTTATAAACCATTTGGCTTTCAGCAGTTAACAAATCTACCTCCTTTAACCCATCTGTGTAGTGAACACACACATATACACACTAGTGAACACACACACTGAGGCAGTGAGCACAGTGAGGCAGTGGGCAACCTTCACTTTGGCACCCTGGGAGTAGAAACGTGAGGTTTTTGCAGGACGCTAATGATTTACACGGGTGTTAAGGCATTTTTTTAGGCTCCAGTCAATCGCTATCTCTCTCTATCTCTCTATCAAGAGGTTTGACCATTCGTTGTGTAGATGCAGGTTCATAGTGAGCTAAAGATTACAGTTCTAACACAGTACATACCGCAGGATTTTCCATGGCTGGTCCCTGGTTGGTCCCTGGTTGGTACAGTCCTGCCGATGGAATATTCAACAATCAGCTGCAATTGTGATGCAACAATCACTACTCACTTAAAAATGAGGGCTCTACTAGGCTTCTTCAGTAATGAAAATGGTTCTACATAGAACCATGAACACTCACAGAAGCCTTTGCACGAATAAAGGGTTCTTTGCATCATGAAAGGGTTCTTTGGATTGATGGAGAAGGTGCGGAAGAGGGTTATATATAAAAAAACCTTTTTAATAAAGGGTTCTAGATAGCACCAAAAATGGATTTACATGTTTAAACATGAGGGTTCTTCAAGGGTTCTTCAGTAAAAAAATCGTATATAGAACCATGAAAACTCAAACGCGTTGCATGAATTAGGGGCTGTTTACATTATGACTGATGAAGAATGTGTAGAGGGTTGTATATAGAACCGTTTCTACAAGGGTTCTATATGACAGCAAAAAAGGTTCTACTATTCTACAAGTTTAACATTGTAACAATAGTAAGACCCTTCCAAAAGGATCTATATGGAACTCTAAATAGTGCATTCTCCATCAGTCTGAAGAACCTTTACAAGATGCAAAAAACCTTTATTCATGCAAAGGATTCTTTGAGTGTTCATGGGTCTATATAGAATGTTAATGTTTTTACCCTTGAAGAACCCTTATTATATGCATATATAATAATATTGTAATATAATAATTAATTCATATTAGTTCATATAACCTGCTTCCCTCAGCAAACATCATATTCTATGATACTACTGAAACAGCGGCACTTGCTTTAAACAATGTAAATTTGGCACACACTTGTTTGCTTACGCTCTGCATGCTGTTTCTCTTGTTACACAGTGCAGAAAGGTTTCACCACATTTGACACATGACCTCAGTATAGCATTTCCACACGATTTAGAATGCGTTGATTTATTACACTGTAAACACACTTGCACTCACGAGGCAGAAGTTACTCATCAGCTTCTTTATGGGAAATGGTGCAGAAGCTACATGGGCCTGAATGTAAATATGACACTATTTTAAGGTGGAATTTCAGCTTCATGCCTAAATGGAATCTTGGAGATGTAGCCTCAGGTAGGGCATCTGACTTTAAAGGTACTGTGGATGAGCATTGTCTTGATGTTCTGGACCCGGATTACTCATCTCTGGACTAAAGAAGTAAACCTCAGACACCACGGCTCAGGCAATGGTGTATACCCAAGGTAATCTGAGGCAATCTATTTTTTAGCAGAACTGCTGCTTTAATTGGTTGGTGTTTATGAATGGCTGGGCAGCTGACCGCCACTTTTATTACGTATTAATTCATTTTTTTATTACTTATTATTAATTCAATTGGTTTGAAGGCAGCCACTGGAGCTCAGTTTGGGGAACATTTGGTGGAGTATTATAAACTTTCAATCGGGAACAGAAGTCTTAATTGAAACCTGGTGTAACGTTCTGTAGATGTGAGCTGTGTTTATTTCTGTATTTGTAGGAGTTCAGTTGATGTTAATGGTGTTGCTCTCGGGGTGGCAGGTAGGGAGCGACAAAAACAATGATACACTTTAACCCAGTGGGTTGAACCCAGTGTATTCATTTATTCATTCATTTATTAATTACAATTTATCAATTACAGAGTAGGCAACCCTGGTCCTGGAGTCCCAGACTCCTGCACAGATTTGTGCTCTTCCTGCTCAAGCACACCTGATTCTGCTCACCTGTTAATTACTACATTTAGTAGGGCTGTTAGGTTAGAAATATACTTTAACTAGACTTTAAATATGCATTAATTACGCGAATGCGTACCCATCATAAGCCACACATATCTTATGTCCACTGGTGTTGGTTATGCACATCCTCAGAATTTAACACGTTGTGTATGCGAGGTGCAGTACACACTAATATTCTAGGGGGCAGTACAGGCACTCAGCAGCATCAACAGCGTTTTAAGTGGGTTTTGGGTGAGAAGTTTGCATTGCATAGACTCTAAGATTAAACCATTACACTTAAACCATAAGACTGTTAACTAATGGGTTATATAGCTAGCTAGATAGATGTATCTCTCTAATATGTCAGTAACTGCTGAATTTAACCTCAAAGTTGATAGTGTTAATAATACACAGGCTGTATATATACACTTGCACTGTATGTGCAGAAATATTTTTCCCCAAACAAGCTTAAGATGAGCACAATACTAAGCTTTAGACTTAGACTCTTTCATTTTTGAGCGTAAACACATGCACAGCGTAAACAATACATTTACTTCAGTTTTCATGGCCTGTATAAGGGGTATAATGGGTTATAGAGACTTCACAACCAGAGATAAATTGGCCTAAAAGCTTAACACATTAATTAAGTGAAATAATTATCACAAAATAGCACTCAGTTATCACTGAATTTAAGCTCAAGGTTGGAAGTGGGCTTTAATAACATGAGTTTTATATTGCACTTACTCATGTGAATGAATAAAGGTTCTTCAAACAGGCTTAAACCTTTATTACAATAATAAAGATATCCCTTCCTAATGCTAATATGCATGGTGAATTATGATGCATTGTGTGTGTGTGTGTGTGTGTGTGTGTGTGTGTGTGTGTGTGTGTGTGTGTGTGTGTGTGTGTGTGTGTGTGTACGGATGGAGCTTAAACACAGCTCACACACACATGTTTATTTGACTGGTGCTGAGTCCAACTTTCTTTGTTTCTACCACTAGAAACACAAAATACTCTCCTTATGTAGCGCAATACCAATGAGGGAATAGGGGTCTATTTCAGCCACAGCCACTCTGTGACTGCACAGCCACTCTCTGCTGCCGCACAGTGACGTTTTTCAGACTGCTGGTGCAAAATCAGTATTGTTCTAAAAGTCGATGTGGAAACCTTCTCTGGTCTGCCCTCTAAAGGAAACCTCAAGTAACACACACAACACATAGGCAAGTATATGATAAGCTACGTTCAGGATGCAGCTGGTTGCCTGTATGTATGCATGGTCAAACAACAAGTTTGTAGGTCTTCCCTTAGAGCAGGGAAATTAACAAACTGCGCAGGAAGCTGGTTCTCCAGGACAAGTCGTAATACGGCATTTTGGGTCCAGAAGGTCTGAGCCACCCAGGCATTTGGACTCGCTGGACCTGACATACTTATGTCTAATGTTAACAGAGGTGTACATAAACACGTGTGTTTATGTACGAATGTATACACACACTCATATTTACACAAACATGTGTATGTTGTAGTGACCTTTAACATTTTGGCCTCACGCACAGTGCATATGTGTGGAGGAGCGAGAGTCACAATTAAAATTAAATTTTCATTTTCTTACATCCTGGGCCTTACTTCCTTCGCTTTGTGAGTGCGTGACTGCAGCCCATCTCATCCATGCACTCCAGTGGCTCTGGGATCTTGGTTGCCATGGAAACCATCGGTGGCGACATTTCACAGGTGGAGGAGGAGTTTATTTATGGAGTCTAAATACACAACCCCACTGTCTCTGTATCCCTCTCTCACCCACTCTCTCTCTTTCTCACTCTTACACTTTTCCCTCTTTTTCTCAGTCTTGTTCCTTCATGCTCTCTACTCCCCCCAACCCACCCAACCACCCACCCACACACCCAACTCCACCACAGTGCAGTAGAGCATGGTAATGTGGTTATAGTGGTACAGTAGTCCAGTGCGTTGCGTAGTATACTACAGCCATAAGAACAGAAGAGGCTGATTTTCTTTTATCACTCTGTTTATTTCAGCTTAAGAGTATACCTCAAGTTATTTAACAGATGCTCCACTAATAAATGGAATATATAATATTAATATGAAATATTTGAATGTGACAAAACAATACACTCTGGACAAAGAATATCCTGATGTAAGGGCTGGGTGTTATGACTGAAAGACTGAAATGGTGGCATACAATACAAAACAATTTGACGAAAACCTTACCAAAGTACAACGCATCAGTATTTATGTGTAATGGCAGAAGCTGCATGCTGTACATTTAAACAGTAACCTTTAATCACGATGTTTCTACAACATAACTTGGTCAAGACTGTACTCTGTGGAGTATTAGACCACAAGTGATGTGCTATTATGATATGGCCATTTTTTATATCTTGTTCAAAATATATCTCATTGTTGTTTATGATACATTGCCCAGCCCTAAAGTGCAAAAGATCCTTTCATGTCCTGCAGACAGCAGCAATAGTTGAACAAAATTTTAAATTAACGTCAAACATCCTAATTCAAGTCAAGAGTGGGAAACAATAAATGTACACAAAATATCATCAAAGGTCCTGCAGAGAAATACTGTAATTTTACATGTTTTCCTTAATCGTTATAATCAATCAGGTCCAACAAAGTGACAAGATGAAAAATTTTGGAGAGAAATGCCACAATTTTATAATTTTTCCCTGAAAGCGAAAGTAGCAATAATACAAGTTCTGTGAAGAAATCCATAATTTTGTTCTGCACAATTGTCCAGCCCTATCTCATGTCCTGCAAACAGCAGTGATTGGCTGAATGAGTGAAAATAAATAATGTCACATTTTCATAGTCATTTTCATAACAAGAGGATAACAGACCACTATTGACCCACTGGCTCAGCATTTTCTGGGTGGACCAACAGCCAATTGGTTTCTCTTTATTACTTTTGTTATTTTGTTAAATTAGTTTAGTTAATAACTTTCAATTTTAGCGAAACATTTTTCATCTAAGTCCTTTTTTATCATACACAGGCATTATTGTTCTTCTCTCATTTGTTGTATAAAACTGCAAAGTTACAATATGTGTTTACAGGATCTTTTTTATGTACAGTAATTATTAAAGCAAGTTCTGATAAATACACCGTAAATCTGTAAAACCACATCACTGAACAGCTTTTACACTCAGAGCCATTTCTCTACACTGTTTATGAGCTCCTGTTTCCCCATCGATTCCTAAATCTTATTTCCACAATTAGCTAAAATCAATCTGAAACACAAACAAATTCCTGCTCTCTGACACGCTGTGCATGAATGCTGAGTAGCAGCATTGAGGCAGTGACGCTTTAGTGACACCAGGTGAAATAAGGATAAATGAGTTGTCAGGTACACTGTAAAAAAACAACAAAAAAACCCCCCCAAAAAAACATTAAAATGCTCAAATGTCTGGCAGATTTTTCCTTAACCATTACAATCAAACTCCTTCAATAAAGTGACAAAATGAAATGTTCTGCAGCATAATCAACTGCAGTGGTCTTTCTTGTTTTATTTCTTTTTTTTTACAGTCAGTGTTTTGGTTGTTACTGTTCTGCCAATTAAGGTATTAAAGAATAAAATCTTTTTTAATGCCATTTCAGACACCTTACTAAATCATGGACACAACTTAGTCATCTCATTCCCACCCCATAATAAGTTGTTCCCACATCTTACTAAATCATGGCAGTGACATATCTATCTCATTCCCATACCATAATCATTACCACACCTTTCTAAATAGTGGCTATAACCTAGCTTTCTCACTCCCGTGTGATAACATACATCTGATTAAATTGTGGCCACAACTTAACTATTTCATTCCCATGACCTAATAAGTTGTTCCCACACCTTAATTTATGGTGGCCATGACTTAGCTATCTCATTCCTATGCCTTACTAAGTCATTCCCACAACTTAACTATCTTGTTCCCATGACTTACAAAATTGTGGCCATAACTTATCTTTATTTATCTGGTATGTCACCTTAGGAGCTCCTTAGAGGAGGGAGTGAGGGAGGATTTGCTTTGTTTAAAGTTACTTTGTTGGTGATTTCCTCTGGTTACACTTCAGGTCAGAGAAATTTGGCACTAGGCCAAACAGGTTGTTGTTGGCGAGATTACAACTGGCCACACTCCTTCAGGTTTTTAATGATGGTATCAGTGACGGAGTTAAAGTTGCTCTCGATGTCCTTGGTGTCCACAGCGCAGGTCATGTGGGTATAGATTGGCTTTCCTCCTTTATTAGTGTTCAAATCCTCAAACTGCTGCTTGATGTAGTTGGAGGCTTCGTCGAAGCTGTTTGAGCCTGAGCACAGGTACAACAGTTTGGGTCAGGGGTCAGGCAGTGAAGCAAGAGTTCCCACTCTACACATACTCCAAATCAGCCTGGACATTCTCAGTGTCTAAAGTTCAAGGTGTGCTTGTGTGGTTTTACACAGGAACTACCAGGCTAATGTAAATGAGGAAAACTGTTACACTGCAAAGCAATGCTTTATTTGTGAGTGAGAAAATTGTCAACATGTTGTACTAGCTTGCAGAACATATCCATTCATTGCATTTACGGGGATGAACTGTTTGACCATGTTAGGAATAGTTTTCACGTCACAATCGAAGCATTGAAAATAGTGATGTCTCTGTCCTCAGTGTAGGACTGGGCGATATTTTGAGAAAATTCCTATTTTGATACGCTTCCAAGAAATGGTGATATACAATATATAAGAGCAAATATAAAAAATGTAAAGAATAAATATAAGACCCGCCTTGGTTGTGTTTCATCGACTCTGCATTGGGTTTGGTTGTTAGACATTACAGCTCAGACACCAAACAAGTTTGGGTCTAGAGGTGGGTAATCCAGGTCCAGAAAGTCAAAATCGGGCCCAGAATTTTGTTCTGACTGCCTAATTGGCTCTGCTGCAGTATACATATACAGCAAGCCTTCATGGCAGCCACAACAGAATGCTGGGGTGGATTTTTACTTTCTGGACCTGGATTTAACACCACTGCTTCTACATTTGAGCAAAGAGGAATCTTGTTTCTGACCAAAATGTTGCATGTAAAATGTAAACAAAAGAAAAGAAAGATACGAACCACTGTAGTTGGGGAAGCAGACACTCAAGGGCACTTTGGCAATCTTTTCCTTAAACAGATCCTTCTTATTGAGGAAGAGAACGATGGAGGTGCCAGCAAAGAATTTATGGTTGCAGATGCTGTTGAACAGGTGCAGACTTTCATGTATTCGGTTCTGTAGAGCAGACAGTAAAACACTGAATATCAGCAGGGGTTGATCCCTGTTGCTATTACAGGAAGAGCAGTGTGCAATATTGCTACTCAAAAATGGTTCTGGAGGCACCTCTGCCTCTGAGGCAGAACAAGCACAATTCGTGTAGGCCAGTGGTTCTCAATCCTGGTCCTGGAATACCACTGCCCTGCTTGTTTTAGAGTTTCCCCTAATTCCATCACACCTGATCCAACTAATGAACTAATTTACAAGCCCTTACTGAGCTGAAGTGTGTACGGTATAGCAGAAAACTCTACTAGCAGGGCAGTTTGGAGTACCTCCAGAACCAGGATAGAGAACCACTGGTTTATTGAGTGACCAAATAAAATAAGCAGTAGTTGGTGATTTAGAAATGTATATATGCCTCTCAGGGTTTTATATGACATGCATGGTATAACTGTTTGTCTGCAAAACATTACTTAGTCAGCTAAAAAGCAAGCCAGCAAAGAAAATACTGCCTTAGAAGCTATCAGGAGAAACCCGATTGCATTTGTTCTGCCTCAAAGACAGAGCTGCCTCCAGAACCGTTTTGCTGCACAAAATCTGTAGCGAGGCATTCTAGGTTACTGCTAAACCAGAGGTAGGCGGTCCTGATCCTGGAGGGCCAGTTATCTCTGCTCTAACCCATCGACCTATCCCTGATCTAGAGCAGAATGCATATCCCCCAAAAAACAACTTCTGTGCCCAAATAATCAGTCCAAAGCACACTGATCCAGACGTCCTACTCTTTGTGTAAATGTTCTCTTGAGAACTTCAGTCTTGTCTGGATGTTTTTATTTTGTTGGAAGGGTTTCCTCCTTGCACTTTGACATCAAATGTGGCAAGAGCTACTTGTAGGTCCTGTGATCTCTTTCAGACTCATCTGCATCCACAACCTTCTTTCTGAAGACCTCAGAGAGCTCTTTGGATCTTGCCATGGTAATACCACTCACTTCAACAGTCAAATAGTTCAAATGAAGATCAAATGTTTTAATATGTTAAAGACAATGGTGTTCATAGTGACTATGAGTGTGTGCATGTGTTTGCGTGTGATGCTGCGGCAACTCACCACCTCCTCATCCTCCACCAGTGCCATGTCATAGGAATTGAGAGCAGCACAGAAGATGATGCAGGAAGCATCTTCAAAACAGGTGATCCACTTCTTCCTTTCAGATCTCTGACCCCCAGCATCAAACATCCTGCATGAACAAAGAGGCAGCTGCATGAATGAACAAAGAGGACACTGACACACACCACATCCATACCCAACCCTAGCATGGGCTACAGCCCTCCGACACTTGGCTGTGGAGCAGTGAAGCTGGGTTCTGAGGAGTGATGATGGAACTCCATCGTCATAGCACTAACCAGCCAACTCATAATCTCTGACACTGAATGCAACCAAGTCTTCCTCACAACAATGTTCCAACACCAGAAGAGGATTGGGGATAAGAACGTCTCAGCACTACAACCTGAGGATCTTGGATCATAATGCTGATCTGAGCACGATTATGTAGAACTATGATCCGAAGATGGCACGTTCGAATCCCGGGTAACACTGCTGGCCATCACCAGCCACAGTCTAATAGAGCAAAATTGGCCATGCTTTCTATGGGTGAGCAGCCTCATATGAAATGGGGAGAGTCCTAATGGAATTTGGAAACTGACACTTTCAAATTGTAATGGGAAAAAAGAAGAAGAAGAAGAAGAAGAAGAAGAAGAAGAAGAAGAAGAAGAAGAAGAAGAAGAAGAAGAAGACGAAAAGTGGGGGATGTTATTGCAGAAAATTGGTTCACATTCCTGGATAATAGACTTGATTTCAGGAGGAGCTGGACTGGGAAGTGTCTGGACACCATAGGTTGTAGTTTGTGGGTAATCCAGGTCCAGGTTCGGTTGGAACAAAATCCTGTGGTTTATTTCTTTCTGGATTTTCCACCTCTGTGAGTTTCCTTTACCTGAAGTTGAGGTCTTTGAAGATGAACTGCTCCTCCACTATTTCTGTTGTTTTGGCGCGAGCATAGAGCACATCCAGGTCATTTGGGATGTAATCGGATGCGCTGATCCGGTCCAGGTCACTAAGGAAACTGAGCACAAACACGTTCATCAGTGTCTCAGTAAAACACCCAAACCCACACCCACACACGGTTACTCACTAAGTTGCATAGTCGGTGAGCTGGTACTCTGCGGATCTCTCAATGGCTGCCTGAAATCCAGCGTCTCTCCACAGACTCTTCAGGATCTCCACCAGTTCTGTGGACATGGTGCCTGTCTCAATGGAGTCCGCTATCTTCTGCAGCTTCTTCCCATCCTCCTACACATACACAGCACCGAGAAGTCACTCCAGCTGGACCTCTACAGTGAGCTAGTGTAAAGACTCACCAAGTGCAGTTTTTTGTACTATTTGCCCTCTCCTCTATGTAGTGCACTTTGTAGATTGTGAAATGGCAGCACCTCCACCTAAACATTATTTGATCTGTCTGATTTAAAGACCTGATGTAATGTAATTTACCCACAAGGAGTGAGGTGGACAGTACGAAGCTCAAAGACCAGTAAAAGGGAGTAGATAATTTCCTGGAGGTGACGTACCAGTTTTACATCTTTCCATGCTGCTGATCAAACACTACATTAAGCTGATCATTTAATTTGCATTTAATAATTTTACAGTGCAGCAAAATTCTTATTCCATATATTCATTTTCTGATTTAGAAAACAGGGGTCAGAAATAGGGCCCCTTGGATCGTGCCAGGCTTCAGATGTCTGGCTACAAAGGTGGTGCTGTGTCCAAGCTTTTTGTCTGTAGTGTGTGTGTGTGTGTGTGTGTGTGCGTGTGCATACTGTATGTGTCTGTGCGTGTGTGTGTGTGTGTGTGTGTGTGTGTGTGTGCATGTATGTGCATGTGTGTGCATGTGTGCCTGTGTTTGTGGGTGTGTATATGTGTGTGTGTGTACTAACGGTCGCTGTTGGTGTGTCGTATTTGATATGCAGGGTCTCCATGCCACTGGTGATGGTAATGGCTGACTGCAGAACGTTCCCGTAAATCACTGCCTTATACTCCAATTGCTCCTCTTTAGTATATCCACCACGGTACAGGATCCTACACACACATAACACACACACACACACACACACACACACACACACACACACACACACACACACACACACACACACAGATTAAATTAGCAAACAGAATTTCTGTTTCAATTTCAAGTTTAAAAGGTAAATAAAAGTTGTTTCCCCTTTACAACATCCCCCAGTCACAGGCATGCTTCAAAAGTGCTCAGTTACAAAGTGTGCGGTTAGAGTGCTCAATTGTGCACAGTTACACAGTGCACAGCTGAAGTGCCCATTTGGAATGCACAGTCACATTGCACCATTACAGAGTGCCGAGTTACAGTTCGATTGCACAGTTAGATACTGACCAGTTAATATGAGCAGTTACAGAATGCCCCGTTGGGGCGCTCAGTTACAGAATGTCCATATTAATCCAGTTAATATGTGCAATTACAGAGTGCCCAGATGGAATGTGCAGTTACAGAGTGCACCACTGGAATGCTAACACTTACAGAGTGCCCAGTTGCAGTGCACAGATAGAGTGTCCAGTTAATGTGTGCTATTGCAGAGTGCCCGGATGGAGTGTGCCATAACAGTGCACCCAGGTGGAGAGAGCAATTACAGGGTGCCCAGTTGGAGTGCAGAGTTACAATGTACCCAGTTACAGTGCATAGTTAATATGCACAGTTACAGGGTGCCCAGTTAGAGTGCATTGTTACAGTGTGCCTAGTTGGATTGTGCAGTTACAGAGTGCCCAGTTACAGTGCACAGATAGAGTGCCCAGTTAATGTGTGCAGTTGCAGAGTGTCCAGATGGAGTGCGCCATAAGAGTGTGCCCAGTTGGAGTGAGCAATTACAGGGTTCCCAGTTGGAGTGCAGAGTTACAGTGTGCCCAGTTACAGTGCACAGTTAATATGCACAGTTATAGGGTGCCCATTTAGAATGTGTGTTGGAATGTGCAGTTACAGAGTGGCCAGTTGAAGTGAGCAATTACAGAGTGTGCAATACTCACTTCATTTGCTTCATGATGGTGCTTTTCCCAGCTTCTGCAGCACCTGTTTGGGGGGGGTTTAAACATGATATTAGTATAGAAGAAGTTTCAGAGTCAATGAAAGTTGCTGAAAACATTTCCTGTGTTAAAAACAATATTCACATTAAATGAATCCATTAAATTAAGGGATTTGATTCAGCCTGCCAAGCTATTATTATCTTAATGAACTCAAGGTGGAGTAAAAGCCATTGTTATTCTAAAAATGACCAAACCTAATAAGGGGTAGGTGGTGTGACCTAAGCAGTTCAAACTAAATCCTGGGCTGATTTTTTAATAGCTGGACCTGAAACCCCCCTACTCTGGGATAAGCATTGGCCCCATCTATGTTTGGCATCTATGTGACAGCAATGGACTGCCCTGAATTGGATTAGGCCACAGATATTTTACCTGTCCAGGTAAGGGTCAGTGTTTAATCTGAGAGTACAAACAGCCAACCCTTAAAAATAGCCTAATAAAAACTCCTCCAAACCTGACCTGCAGTGACCATTCAGAGGAGTAGAAGAGTGAGTGTAAAAACCCTTAAACCCTTAAATTGATGTAATGGGATCAACAATGCTAAAGGCTTAAACAGTGTGTGTGTGTGTGTGTGTGTGTGTGTGTGTGTGTGTGTGTGTGTGTGTGTGTGTGTGTGGGTGAGTGGGTGGTTTAATACTGTGATATAACCTGCCGTTGGTGATCAGGTGATCATTGAGGACCTCACAGAACCACCACAGAGCAGGGTTTATATGGGTGGTGTTGGTAGTGTGTACAATTGGATCAGACACAGAAGTGCTACTGTAGTGTTTAAACTCCTCAGTGTCACTGCTAGACTGAGAATAGTCCACCAACCAGAAATATCCAGCCAGCAGCGTCCTGTGAGCACTGATGAGGGACTAGAGGATGACCAACACAAACTGTGCAGAAACAGATGAGCTTCTGTCTCTTTACATCTACAAGGTGGAGGAACTACTGTATGTATGTGTCTCTAATAGAGTGTTTAATAGACAGTGAGTGTTCACAGTGTTTAAACACTCCAGCATTGTCTGACTCATTCCTGTGCTGAGAGTGACCCACCACCCACATAATACCAGCTCTGTGGTGGTCCTGTGGGATCCTGACCATTGAAGATCAGGGTGAAAGGAGGAGAATAAAGTATGCAGGGAAACAGATGGACTCCAGTTTGTAATTATAGAACTACAAAGTGCTCTTGTGTGGGACGAGGAGCAGATAGAATGGACAGTGAGTGTAGAAAGTCATAATTGTCAAACCGTTTATCACAGAAACTGTTATAGTCTGTTGAAGTCCAGTGAATTCCATACAGTTTGCCTAGTTTTGTTGAGTCTGTCCACCCTTCCTTATTTGACAATATCAGGGGCATGGTGCCACTATTAAGTAAAAATGTTTATGACAATTGTACTTTATGTAAATATACTGTATATGACCTGGGACACATGACAGCTTGTTCAGTCTGTCAGTGAGGACATGGCTGGCACAGCTTACACTGGAAGCCTCGGTAGCTCTGAACACTGATCACCTCAATAATTTGCTTCTCAGATCTGGATCCATAACCTTTTGTGATTTTTTTTGGTAAAGAGATGTGACCTCTTTGGAATTTTAAACAATTTTCTTCCATCGTCTCTGTGGTTATTACAGTTTTACTGATACTTTACATTGTCACTGCTGCTCTCCAGTGTGAAGAGTGCTCTTTCTGTTGCTTTCTGCCCCCTGGCAGTGCTCCATCTCTGTGATGCACAGAAATCCAGCTTCCAAAGGAGGTACATTTAAACATCCAACCAATGTCTGTCTGTCAGAACATCCATCTCAAAGTAATGGCTTGTTAGCTATACTCTAAGTTAGTGTTTCTTCACCCTGGTCCTGGAAGCATCCCTGCCTTGTACATTTTTACACACCCCAATTAAACTCTGAAGGACCTGTTCCTGAGCTGATTAGTTGAATCAGGTGTGGTAGGAGCAGGAAAATATCTATAATATGCAGGGCAGGGTTTCCTGCAGGACCAGGGTTGAGAAACACTGGTCTAAGTAGCTCTGAAGCATCCCATAATGTCTGCTTCATTGAAATGTCAGAACTGAGATGTTTCTCTGGGTGTTGGTTTTTGAACTAGAATGTTCAACTCAGGCAGTTGGAACGAAATCTGGATGAAGAAGATAGATCAAATTTCACTTTCTGGATTACCCACTCTGGATATAGAATTTTAAAATTCCAATAAATAATTTATTTCTAGAGGAACGTTCTCTGGAACCCTGTATGCACATTGATCTGCAGAGAGTCTGAGATATTGAAATTGTAAACATTTTATTCCCTTCAGCTACCATTAAACGGTAACATTCCCAATGTTTTGAGGATGTGGCTTATTATCTGCGGAACTGGGTGAGATATACTTCACCAGAAAGTGTCCTGGGAGAAATTAGAAATTTCAAAAATCTGCAGATATCTCCCTCTGACTTCAAACTAGGGCTGGACAGTCTGTCATAAATATCAATATATCGAGATATATTTTGTACAAGATAAAAAAAAATTACCATATAATAATATCATATCCATTACGCTAATTTATGCAAGTGTGAGTATGTTTGTGTGGAAATGCTTTCTGGAGGGATGACACTTATTAGACTACAGTATTGTTCAGATTTTAGTCATAGTGCCGAGCCCTACTTCAAACAGGACTGAACTGCTTCCTTGGAGAAATCTGAGAATAAATTGAGATTAAGAGCAGAACAGTTTTCTGAAATGATCTTTAAAACATTAGAGAAATAAAACACCTTCCTCATTCAGGAGTTCAAGAGAACTCTGACTTAAAAGGAGGTTCCTCTGTGATCTGTGAGGCTCTGAGAGTGTGGTGTCGGGTAGAGCCAATAGTTTGGGGTTTGAGGACACCGCATGGGGAAGAACTCAGTAACCGAAGTTCAGCACAGGCTGACCAGTGCTGAACTGGCCCAGGCCATGAAAGTTTTAGTGGTTCTAATTAGATTAACAGCAAACATATGGAGGTAAAGCCCCACTTAAAAAGGAAAAACAATCTCCCGGATTGTTGTCAGATGGATTTATGGTTAATCACTCTCGTACAAATCCTGGAACACTAATACTTTCAAACAGTGATGAGTGATGAAATTAATGAGGACAAGGGATGCTTCAGTGCAGGGGTTCCCAACCTTTTGTATTTCATGTCCCACTTAAAATATTTAATATATGTCATATAGATGATAGTAGCCACAGCATTTTCATTGGGAAAATGTTTTTAACGGCACTATAAAATATCAACAAAGCATATTGCACTTTATAAACACTCCCTCAGCATCTTCAGCACATTGAAAAGACTGGTAATTTTGACAAATTATGACTGTTATTCTCTGTCCCCCATATTTAGAAGATTTCAGATGTCTTGTGAACAAGAGCAAAGACAAAATGACAACATCCACTAAGTATCCAATGCCGAGCTAACTTTACCAAACTTGCCGAGCTGCGAAGCCTAGAACCATCTCCATTTAGGCCTGGTTTTCGTGGTATATGGCCAATATATTTTAGCTGAATGGTGATATATGATATGATAGAAGAAACTGTTAGACATTCCGAAAATTTATGCCTTTTCACACCAAGTCCAAAACACACGTTGAGTTTTGAAAATGAACACACGCATATTAATGTAGTCTTTCATACGGAATCTGAAACTGCCGGACTGTAATGCTGTGTAAAGTTTTCAATCAGAGCTTGTTCGATTTTCTGCAACATTTAGATGGAATAAAATCTGGCTGACCAATCAGAGTTCCGTTACTGTGGCTGCAGACCAAACAAATGCACAGCAAGTTGGTTAAAGAAGGAGGTTAAAGAAGGTTAAAGAAGAGACACGTCAGAGCTGAAAGGATTTAACGAATGAATGAAATGTAGCATAAGGGCATCCCTTATTGGGTAGCCCAGTTCCCCAATACTGGCCACTTGGATGTAATGCCTAGTTCCACCGAAAATCCACCCAGGCAGTCATTCATGAGGTGGATTGCATTTGACTTGCTAATTTGATACCACTTTCATACTAGGTTTGGTCATTTGTAGAATAATAGCAGCTCTTACTCCACCTTGAGTTAATTTTGCTAAGAATGGCTTGGCGGGCTGAGTCGCAGAAGAGCCGTCCTGAAAGTCGGAACAAAATCCTTGGGTGGATGATACAAATTTGTATTGCAATAACAATTTATTGTGATTTTGATAAAGTATCATTGTAATTGCTCATCATTCAAACACTAATAATAAAATGTGACAACAATTTGTGACATTAGGATTTTAACAACAGTAAAAAATGCACTTTGCAAAAACAAATCCAATTAACTGAGCTGCTCAGTTAATCAAATTGATTCTGTTATTTAAAACTGGTTTCAGTCTCTTATGGACTCAAAAATAATCACCAACAATTTTACTTTAGAGCCCATTTTTAGCTACATAAACCCCTTTGTCCTGCAGATCCTTACCAAGCAGCAGCACTTTGATGTACTTTTCTGTTGACCCCATGGCTGTTCTCAGATGAATGGATGGATGGAGGATGGATGGAGCATCTGACAGTGTCAGCTGGTAGACAACTAAAGTCTTTCCTCTAAACCTCTGAAACCCCACATCAAAAGCTCTGCCCCAGTTTTAAAGCTCCTCCTCCAACCCCCATCCTACCATTCAGGATTCTGTATCTTCTTTCTCACGGTAAACTCAGAATCCAATTAGATGAAGCTCCATAAGGAAAGAGTCTAAAGGGCAAGACTTACAACACGGGTAAAAATACTAAAAGCCTAAAAGGGATTTGGGTGGAGAATCTCATTTGGTGGTGTACTTCAATTCTACACTAGAGGCTTAATCTATGTCTGTTTGCCCAAACTAGTTTCCTGGACATCACCCAGCCACCCCCACAGGACAAGATTGGATCCTCCATTGAACTCTGATACCAGGACATGGTTCTGTCTGGGCAGGACAAGACAACACCTTACCTACTCTGCAGGTATATTGCCCAGTACAAGTATATGAAATATATATATATATATATATATATATATATATATATATATATATATATATCGTAAATATCTGAGATGAGCATATCATAATATTGTATCTGACACACAGGTTGCCATCTGTGTATAATGTCATTCTGAAAAGAGTGCAAGTGGGTCGTTTGATTTGGTTTCTGGAGGGATGACACTCTACAGACTATAGTCTTGCTCAGATTATGTCGCAGAAACATCATAATTAAAGGTTACTATTTAAATACACAGCATGCTGAGTTTCTGGTGATACAGATAAATACGGATACTTTAACATCATACAGGTTTTTATTATATTGTATATGTAGGTGTCAGGAACAGTTAAGCAGGTTGAAGATGAAATGATCTCCAAAAGGCATAAAGATGAAACACACTTTTCAGCATTTTAAGGGGTTAATAAATTTAGATTTTGTATAACTTTAGAGTGAAAAATGAAACCTTGCAAAAAATATGGAAACCCTAGGACATTTTGAATGCTCAGATAACTTTGACCAAGGTCTCAGACCTTATTTAACCTGTTAGAGTTCTGGCTTGCTCACAATCATCATTAGGAAAGGACAGGTGACGCACATTACAGAGCTTTATAAAAACCCAGACTCCTCTAAGCTTGTTCTATAAAACAGCAGCCATGGCTTCTTCTAAGCAGCTGCCTAGCACTCTGAAAATGAAAATGGTTGAGGCTCACAAAAGCAGGAGAAATGAGCAAAGCTTTTTCAGGTTGCCCGTTCCTAAGTTGAATATGTAATTAAGAAATGGCAGTTAACAGGAACAGTGGAGGCCAAAATAAGGTCTGGAAGAGACAGCTGCTCGTAGGATTGCTACAAAGGCAAATCAGAACCCCCACTTGAGTGCAAAAGACCTTCAGGAAGTTTAAGCAGACTCTAAAGTTGTGGTTTTGCTTAGTGACATTTGCACAAATATGGGCTTCAAAAAAAGTCATCAGAAGAAAACTTCTATGTCCTCACAAAATTCAGTGTCAGATGTTTGCAAAAGAGCATCTAAACAAGCCTGATGCATTTTGGAAACTAGTCCAGAGGACAGATGAGGTTTAAACCGAATAGATTTCATTTAATCTTCAACATGCTTAACTGTTCACAGTAACAGTAGTTTTGCTTGCTTGCCAGGGGGTTTGTGTCTTTATCCTTTCTTTGGTATGTTGATTATCTTATTTTTGATTTCTGTAAAGCTGCTTTGTGACATCATCAGTTGTAAAAAGTGCAATACAACTAAATTGGATTTGATTATTACCTGTGTGTACAATATTTTAAAATTTCTGCATAAAAACATTTTCATTCTGTAAGGTTAATGTAGGACTGATACAGTTAGCAGGTATGAAAAAAGTGTCCATTTAATAAAAAGCATTTAATAGCTCATAATCATAAACACATTTCCGTGCACCTCCAATTATTCACCTCCACTTACTTTTGCCTCCATAATGTGTGCTCAGTACAGACTGGCAGATCGACACCTAGATAATGTTTAAGAAAATTTTAATCTTGGATTAAAATTATTGATATTATTTATTTATTTGTTGATATTATTTATTTATTGATATTATTTTTTTTATTTATTATGGATGTGTTTCCTATCTCTCTCACCAAAAAAAAGACAAGAAAAGACAAGAAGACAAGAGAAAATAACATTAATAATGATGTAATATGGTTACTTACCCTTCTTCTTTATGCATCTGCTCCCACAGGGCAATAGTGACAAATAGTGAATTAGTGAAAAGTAGCCATTTAAACTAGCTATAGGATTTATAGGCCTTTCATTAAAAGTGAAGGCACTCATAGTAAAAGTGAAGAACTTGTTTTTCTGTTGAACACTGAAAAAAATGACTGAATTTTGTTAAGTGATGCTATTAAAAAGAACCAAAGAGAGAAACTCAGATTTCTGAAATTTTATTCTACTATTTTGGTCCAAGTGTCATTGCTGAAACTTTAACGGTATCGTTATATCGGTTTAGTTTTACTGGGTATCAGATGAAATGTAAAATCAGCGGCATTGCCCAACGAGGCTGAGCACCACATGACCGTCTCAACGGCTTTCTATCAGTCGTGCACTATTTGTATATTTAGTGCTCTTTCGTGACCTACGTAGTGCACTAGATAGGCAGCAGGGAGCGATGTGAGCGCGGCCGAGCGCGCCGCGCAGGCGCAGTGAGCCGCGGCCCTGTTCAGAGGGCTGTTGTTGCGGAGCGGTTTGTTTCTCGGAGGAGTTTAAATAAAGCCGGACGGTTTGAATCACTGAAGGTAAAGGAGGCCCGTCCGGCTCGGTTCGCTTCAGTCCGGAACCCAGTTTTACTCATAAACTGGAGAACAGTCGAGTCTAACACTGGGTTCTGTGGGAGCTGAAGCTCGAGCTTCGGCACCTCTGTTAGTGATTCATGTGGGACTGGTTTTATACTGGTTTTATACTGGTTTCACTGGGTTTTAGTGAGATTTCAGCGGTTAAATGGTTCAGAACCGGTCAGTAAGCCGGGCTGAGGGGTTCAGCCTGGTAATAAATGACAAAATAATATACATTTAATAATAATTACAATTATTTACAACAGTTTAACTGTTATGACGTTATTGGAAAATAAATACATCATGAGTCATTTGTTTGTTTTTAGTTATTGATTTGTTAGTTCGTGTGTGTGTATATATATATATATATATATATATATATATATATATATATATCAAATTAAAATATACATGATACATAAAATATAGATTATGTGATTTATATAAAACATTAAACTAAAATGATGAGTTACAGGTAAACATAAATGTAAAAATAAAAAACTAATATATATTATAATAATTTCATATAATTGCGTAATAATAATAATATTTAATGAGCAAAAATGGGGGAAAAAAACTAAAAGTAAAAATAGTTATTAAGACAAATGAGATATAAAAACAAAAACACTTCAGCTTAATAGACTCAGTTTTACAGAATGTTTTTTAATGTCTTTAAAAGTCTAAAAGAAAAAGTTTTAATGTTTTAAAGTCTAACATAGTGAGGTGGAAGTTTTTCGTACCATTCTCTCGTGATCATGACCTGTTTCTTTTCTCCTAATACCTGATACTATGGACATCAGAAATGTTTATCTTTAGGAAACAATAGTTGTTTTCGTGTCAAATTACATAAATAGAAGATGAAGTTACAGAAAACTATAATGAACTTTTTCAGGACTTCCTTAAACACGTTACAGATAAACTTATATGTAGAATTTGATCTCATAACTCAACAGACTGACGGCTGCTGAACTTTTATTCTTATTATATTTTAGAAAATATGTTTTCATGTTTATAAATACTCAAACAGGATGCCACAGGACCACCACAGAGCAGGTGTTGTGGGTGGAGGGTCATCACTGACATGGTGGTGGTGTGTTTGTGTGTGTTGTGCTGGTATGAGTGGATCTGACACAGCAGTGCTGCTGGAGTATTTAAACACTGTGTCCACTCACTGTCTATTCTATTAGACACTCCTACCTAGTGTCTCCACCTTGTAGATGTAAAGTCAGAGACAGAACCTCATCTGTTCCTGCGCAGTTCAGTTTGTGTTAGTCCTTCATCAGAGCTCACATGACGCTGTGCCCAGGACACTGTTGGCCGGATAGTTCTGGTTTGCGGACTGTTCTCAGTCGAGGAGCTCTACTGTGTGTGTGATCCACACGTAACAGCGCAACACACACTAACACCACCACCACCGTATCTGTGTCACTGCAGTGCTGAGAATGCTAAAGATTGGGCACCCCTGGTCAAAAGTACTGAAGATGTATTTGATTGATGAATTAGAAGATGAAATGATCTACTTTAACCTCAGTTTCTAAAATGTGTTAGGTCAGATGTTTAGATGTTCTTTTGCAAACAACTGACTCAGCATTCTGTGGTGAGGACACAGGAGATGTTTTCTTCTGATGACTCTTCCATGATGTGTTCAGGTGTCACTGAAGAGTAGAACAATGTACCACAAGTCCACAGTCTGCTAAATCTTCCTTCTGAAGTTCCTTTCTTCTAAGGTTCTTTTGCTGTCAAGCAGGGTTTCTTATTTACCTCCACTCATAATTAGATTTCAAACCAAAACCATCTATCTTCTTGTAGCTGTCTCCAGCTTTGAGGGCCTCAACCATTTTCATTTTCAGAGTGCTAGGCAGCTGCTTAGAAGAACACATGGCTGCTGTTTTTTGTGTTAGTGGAGACTGGGCATTTATAAAGCTTTGAAATTTGCATCAGCTGGTCTTTCCTAAAGATGATTGTGAACAAGCCATAACCATAATTAAGTTCTGAGGCCTCTGTCAAAGTTATCTGAGTGCTTACATCTCCTAGGGTTCCCATACATTTGCAAGGTCCTCCATTATTTTTTCATACTAAAATTGTACAAAACCGAAATAATACACTGGTATTGTATGAAATGTTGACAAGTGTTTGCTCTTTAACTGTTTGACTTTTGGAGATCATTTCTTCCTCAACCTGCTTCATCAGTCATTTTGACCAGGGGTGCTTAAAGTTTTGCATGCCACTGTGTATGAAAATGTTGACCTACTTCTAAAAAGGTTTCATACTTGGTTTGTTCTGCCCGTGCAGGTGTCTGATGGAACTGCCGAACTACAGCAGGCAGCTGATGCAGCAGCTGCAGGCTTTGCGGAAAGAGGGCCAGTTTTGCGACTGCACCATTCTGGTGGAGGGTGTTCCTCACCTGGCCCACAAGGTGATCCTGGCTGCATCCAGTCTGCTCTTCAAGTCTCTCCTTGAGAGCTCGGACAGCATCTCCATAGACGAGGCCGTGGTCACATCCCAAGAGTTCTCTTTGCTGTTGGACCTGGCCTATATGGGCAGGCTGCCGCCAGGCAAGCACAACTTCACTCGGGTTATCGCCACAGCAGACAGCTTACAGATGTTTGACGTGGCTGTCAGCTGCAAAAACATACTCAGTAACCTGGTGAAGCAGGCCCAGCCCAGCGAGCCTCAGCTTTTAAAGGAGGAGCACACGGATGTCCAGAGGAACGTCAATTTGTGTGAAAGGGAAGAGGCATCTGAACTGGCATCTACTGTTGCTTTAGAAGATAGTGTAACTGACTGTCCTGGGATTTCTGAGGATGGAGTGAGGAATGCAGAACAAACAAGTGTTTCAAATAATGTGAAGGACAATACGAATGGTTCCTCATGTGAAAGAGCTATTGAAGAGTCACCCAGTGTTGATGGTAAAGTGGCTGAATTTCAGTAACTTTACTGTTGTTGATTTTTAATAACAAACAACCAGACTGCATTTCTGCTACAATTTCAGTAACTACACTACTGCTGATCTTTAATACCAGCTACCAGACTGTGTTTTTGATAGAGTTTCAGTAACTACACTGCTGCTGATCTTTAATACCAGCTACCAGAATGTGCTTCTGATACAGTTTCAGTAACTACACTGCTGCTGATCTTTAATACCAGCTACCAGACTGTGTTTCTGATACAGTTTCAGTAACTTCACTGCTGCTGATCTTTAATACCAGTTACCAGAATGTGTTTCTGATACAGTTTCAGTAACTTCACTGCTGCTGATCTTTGATTCCAGTTTCTGAATCATTGTTTAGTAACTCACTGCTATTGCTCTTTAAGCATTCCTCTATGGCATGGCTTTAAGAATCATTCAAAGCATCTTTATTTTTAAAGAGTGCATAGGCTATTCACAGTATAATCCTCATTGCTCAATTTCCATTCTTTATGAACAAGTATGAACAGACCTGCACCATCAGATTAGGTTTCTTCAGGGGTTCTTAAGCAAGAAACATGAATTCTTTTAAAGAATTCAAAGAATCATCTGACTTTTTAAACTTCTGCCATGTGTGACTTTCCAATCAGGCCTCAGACTGTGTTGTGTAACATTGTTTGTGCAGAAGAGGGCACTGCCGAGCTGCTTTCTCAGAAGCAAGATGAGATCCTGAAGACTCTGCAGGAGGTCCAGCCATGGATCAAAAGCCTTCGTACCTGGGACAAACTCCCTGTGGCACACCGACAGGTGAGAAGGACCTGCATGCTTACTTCATCTGCTGATCACTAAATTATCTGAGTTTCATCCATTGCTAACACAGATGTGTAAATGCACAACCAGCTTGTCTAGTCCATGTAGAGAAGTACTGCCAATATAATAGAACTCTCAGGAGCAGATAAACAAATGTGAACACCAAGCCTAATGCCAGGCGTGGGCTAGAGGGGATAAAAGCCCCCCAGCATTGAGTTCTGGAGCAGGGAAACTGTGTTGTCTGGAATGATGGAGCTCCACTAATGCTCACTAATCTCACTCTTGTCAAATCTAATAGAAAATCTCTGGACAGTAGAGAAGTTACTTCAACAAAAGCAGGATAAACTCATTTTAATACCCTTGATTTCAGACGAAACCCTCGTTAGTATTTGTTCTTGGTGATTTTCCAGATTATGCTGGAATGCTTTGAGGGAGAAGGACAGGCTGAAGTGCTTTTCCAGCGTCTGGTGGACCGACTGAAGGATGAGCGTAATCTCTCAGTCCAGACATTTCTCACACTGCTGGAGCGGGTTAAAAGCTTACAGCTGGATCTGGACACAGTGATGGTGGACAATAGTGGTCCAGAACTGAAAGGTAAGGATTATGTTTCATAAATGTAGTATTTGAATATTTAGTATTTTCTTCAGACATTCTGCATCCTTTGCACCCTCTGTTTTATTATTATTATTATTATTATTATTATTATTATTATTATTATTATTATTATTATTATTATTATTATCATTATTATTATTATTATCATTGTCATTGTTATTGTTATTGTTATTTTTATTATACTTTATTCATCATAATGTACTTCATCATAATGTACCTGCCTTACTCATTGCACCACCTGCACAGATACTGCTGCACTATTATGTAGATAATACTATTTATTGCACTGGTGAGATGCTAACTGCAGTTAATTGGCTCTGTACCTGTACTTTGCACAGTGACAAAGTTAAATTTAATCTAATTTAATAATCAAATAAACAAACTAATACATTAAAATGAGCCATACAGGAGCACTTTATAATTCAATAATTACAGACTGTTGTCCATCTATTTCTCTCGTTCTTTCACCCTGATCTTCAATGGTCAGGACCACGTCAGAGCAGGTATAATGTGGGTGATGGGTCTCTCTGCATTGACACTGACTTGGTGTTGGTGTGTTAATGTGTGTTGTGCTGGTATGAGTGAATCAGACAGCAGTGCTGCTGGAGTGTTTAAATGCTGTGGCCACTCACTGTCCACTCTATTAGACACTCCTACATAATTGCTCCACCTTGTAGATCAGAGACAGAAGCTCAGCACAGTTTGTGTTGGTCATCCTCTAGTCCTTCATCAGGGCTCACAGGATGCTTCCCACAGGACACTGTCGGCTGGATATTTCTGATTGGTGGACTATTCTCAGCTCAGAAGTGACACTGAGGTGTTTTAAACACTCCTGCAGCATTGTTGTGTCTGATCCACTCATACCAGCACTTCTCTTTTCATTGTGCTTCTTTGCTCATTTGCATTTCTCTTTTCCTATCACAGGGAAGTCTGCTGCTGCTCCTGTGAGATCTTCTGGACATCCAGACAAGCATACTGCAGAACTAACTGACTACCTCTCCAGTGTTAAGAACATGTCTGAACTGCTGATTCAGGCTGCAGACAAGTGCAAAAATGAAGCTTTAAAGCAGGTATGAGGTGCAGTTTCCCTTTAACAAGCTCATGATGTATTAATTAAGTTAAACTGTCAAATATTTTATATTCATTACATTTAAATATATTTCAAACATTTGCAAATGAAAGATGTTTGTCATGTGTTTCATGCTTGTTCTTATCTGCTGGTCAGGGTCATAGTGAGCCATTGGGCAAAAGGCAGGAATACCCCCTGGACAAGTATTCATTCACATACTCATGCCCAGGGGGCAACTTAGTCTAGCCATCTCACGTACCACTTGTGTTTGTGATTGAACCCACAATCCCACTATTTTTTGTATTTTTCACTTGTAGGTGAACTCCTGAATGGACACACGAATAAACTCTTTAAGATCTTACATTAAAGGAACACAATTCAAAAGTTTCACCAGTAGAATAAAATCGTTTGGAGATTCATGACATGCGTCATATGCGTGAAAGGGTTAATTTATCTCTCAATTAAGCCATATCATGTTCTAAACCATGTTGAATTGATTGAACCAAACAGTTTAAGAAGTGTTTACGTCTGTGTTGATGAGATTGGTGGCAGTCTAAGTCCAGTGTTTGTTAGCAGTGTAAGCCTATTCTCTCCCAAACTCAAATGGAGAAGACCAGTCTTGGCTGATGAACTAACCCTGAGTTCACTGATTAGTTGTGGTCATTTGATTTCCTGCATCATTAGTAAAATAAATGTCCTTTGGGTGACCTGATCTTCGCAGGTGCTTTTGGAGTGCAGTGGAGAGCAGAGTCATGTGCAGGTGGTGAAGAGGCTGTTGAACGTGCTCAGTGAGAGAGGGATAGAGGAAACCCGTCTGCTGGAGCTGCTTCAGGAGGCTGCAGAGAGTGTTATACACCAGCAGGAGGGGCTCAGGAGCACTGCAGGTATGATGTGTGTGTGTCTGAGCGTGTTTGTGTGTGTTGGAGACAGTAGCCGTTAGATGGTGTATACACCATACACAGGTGTAAACACAGGTAAAATCACAGTGTGATTGGATAATGATACGATCACTCAAACTGCACTCAGAAGTAGTTGGGAGACAGATCGTGACCACATTCATAACAAGTAAAAAAAGTTTCATATACCTTTGTTTTGCTGCTGCCAGGCAAAAAATACATATCCTAAAAATTGCAACTTTAGAAGAGAACTTTCTTAACTTCCAGTAGAGCTCAGTGTACAACAAACTTATTCCAAGTTATTTTGGAGCATTTCTGCTGGTACTGACAATATAAGGAACACCTTCTGTAAAAAGGTGATTTCAGGTAAGTCACAGAATCAGTTTGTCAGGGGTGTCATTATATATTGATGTACTTGAGTATTGCAATATTTTATGGGATTTTTAATTAACACGTTAAACCTTACGCTCGCGTTTTGCAAGCTGGGGGTTCCGGGTGGCTACTTCATAACCAAGATCAGAGTAACCTACAGACATGATACACATATTATAACAAACTGCAAGTCTTACCCCTCTCCAACCAGTGCCAGTGACCTGTAATCAATCTGTGACGTAATCCAGCTCGGAAATTTACTCAGATCTGCTCAGCAAACCACATATAATCACTGAAGCGATGAGAGAAGGGGGCGGGGTTAAGATATCACGACCACAACTGTTCAAGTTCAAATTCCATGATGAGTCCCGAGACCATATATCTAATTCATAATAATAATAATAATAATAATAATAATAATAATGACAATATCAATTGACAATACACAAAAATGGACAAATAATGAAGCCCTTTCATTTGTTTACTCTGTCAGGTATTGTAAATAACTTAATTTAATGTTTAATTGTCAATTTAGTCAATACAAAAAACTCATCATGAGTTATTATACATATTCACACATTGTGATGGTGATGCTGAAAGAATATTTTGTGCAGCCCTAATAAAAACTAACTAAACATACAGCAGAATTGGCCCAGGGAGGGTAATAATATATCACTATCAATATATATTGCCAATACACAGCCCTAGTATCAGTAATCTGTTCGACTCAGGTGTAGATCAGCAGCCTCGGTGTAGCACTGCAGTATTTGTCCTGTTTTTGTCTCTAGGTGCTGAAGTGGACATTTTAAAGAAGCATAAAGATCTAATTCTGGAAACTTTCAGTGGAATCGTTGATCTGGAAGGAGCAGCAGGATGTTCTGATAAAGATGACGTCGCTGTGGTAAGAATGTGTGAAATCCATGAACATTAGTGAGTAATAATATTACTTGGAGGCTTAACACCATTACTAATACACCTTTTTCACAGTGAACTGTCCAGATAATCAGACCTGAACATTTTCTGAACTGGTGGTTAGGTAACCAGTGACTGGACAGTTGCTGGTTTGATTCCCTGAACTGGCAGGACATGACTGAAGTGCACTTAAATCCCCAGCTGCTCTCCAGGCGCTGCGGAATAAGGCTGCCCACCACGTGTGGTCACACCTAGTGTGTGAATTCACTTGTGTGTATGTGTGTTTCACTGCGTGGATGGGTTAAATGCGGATGTTATATTGTGATCTCATTTATCCTAACAAATTGAAATAACTACAAAGCAATGATAGTCATTGTGTTTGATCAGCCTTTTCATTGAGGTTTTTCACTTGTGTTACAGTTTCTGCAGAGCTGTCGGGGGATTGGTGGTGTAGCGCAGTCCATGCAGCAGGTTCTAGACAGAGTGCTTAGCAAAGACCTGCAGTATGTTCCGTCACTTTGCCGCCTGCTGAGCATGAGCCAACAGAGGTTCCCTCAGCTCTCCCCTCTGACTGAGGAGCTCAGCCAAGCAGGTGAGGGACTAGTGACGCTAGTATAACATACTTGTTTGGATGTTTGGAATCAATAATATAAAAACAAATCAATCAGCAGGTGATTCTAATATTTAACATAAAAGCAAACATAAAATAGATGCTCATAATAGTTGTGTGTTATGGTAAATTGATGATGAAGCAGACACCAGCCAAAGGCGAGTATCATATTTCATTACAGCCGTGCTGCTATTTATGATAACCGCAAATGTTCTATTGCTTTTATAGGAAAATAAACACATTAAGAAATTAATAAACTGAGCCGTGAAAATTTAATATATTTTAATGTTTCACCAAATTGTATTTCCTTAACCAAACGTTTGTCACAGTAACAAATTCCACTGTGCAGCCAACAGCTCCTTACACACACCAACACATTAAACTCCACTCACTCACTGCACTGCCTGCAGCTCCTTCTCCAGCTCCTTACACACACCAACACATTCAACTCCACTCAGTCACTGCACAGCCTGCAGCTCCTTCTCCAGCTCCTTACACACACCGACACATTAAACTCCACTCACTCACCGCACAGCCTGCAGCTCCTTCTCCAGCTCCTTACACAGACCTGCACAAATAAACTACGTTTCCAACAGTTAATTTTCTTGTCCTTTTGTCTTTTAAAATGGTCCTTAATCATTTTGTTTTTTTGTTTTTTATTAACATCATTTTTCTTTTGTGTAGGTCATTTATGTTACATTTATATAACTACTGTTATTTAGTTTAGCAGCTCTGTTTAGACTGATTTTTGTGAAAAAAAGCAGCTTGCATGTCCAGAACTGACTGTTGTATAGAATAAAATGAATACCCATAAATGATTATAAATCAGTGTAGTGTTCTTAATAAAAATAGCTGATGCTCACACCATAAGAAGAAACACTGAAATGTGAGATGTAACCCTGTTTTTCATTCTACAACCTAAACAGAGCTCGTCACACCTTCTCAGGTTGCAGGCTCTGAGGACGAGGAGGAAGGAGTGCACAGTCGTACTGCGTTGCGGAGGAAAGGTGTGGTGGTTTCCTACAGCTGCCATTGGTGCAACAAGACTTTTGACTTTAAATGTCGTCTGATGAAGCACAGGAAGCGATGTGCGCTCTCCCCGGGTAAAGTCCAGCGCTGCACAGACTGTTCCCTAGTTTTTCCTTCCCTGACCACTTTGCAGCGGCACTGCAGTGAGGTCCACGGCGGCCCCCCGGCCAAGAAGAAGAAAGCGCAGCCCGTGGCCTGCGAGCTGTGCAGCAAAACTTTTAAACACCCTTCTGGTGAGTCCCTGTAGGTTTGATCACTAAACACTCAAGTAAGTGCTTTAAAGGTGCTGAATAATGCCTTTATTGCATGTTTTAAAATGTTAGATGAGGCCTGTAGCTAGTGTGCATATGCTGTAGTTGCGATGTTGAGACGAAGCCCACTGCTGGTGCCAAATGCTGTGGTATCAATGGACGAGCACTGTAGCTGGCATGTCACAGTGATAGGAATATTGGGTAAGGTGCACAGTGGACTAGGACCATGCTAATGCCACAGTACCAATGTTGGATGAGGTCTGTAGCTGGTACACTAATGCTACTGTAGTGATGTTGGATGAGCTTTGTAACCAGCGCTCTACTGCTGTGGTAACAATATCGGCCAAGGCACGTAACTTGTGCACTATACCAAGGTCGAGATGTCAGACAGAGCTTATAACCAGCGCACTAACACCACACTAGCAATGCTGGATACTAATGAAATGTTCTCCACTATCAACACCATATTCCCCTGAGTTTTCTGTTGAGTTTTACAACTTCTCCAGCTTTGATAAATGCTTTCTAGTGAGTGGGATTTATGCACATTTTGGGAGCCTCAAGTCTGTTTTGGTATACGCCCCTGTTACAGATGTGGAATGAAGAACAGCAGTGTTTGAAGTTCACAGTGTGTCACATCCATGTGTCAAAATCTCATTATTCAACTATGACAAGATAAATACATTTTGATATTCTAGAGCACTTTTAGAATGATATTAGTTAAAAGTTTGATTCTTTGGTTGTGTTTGATGTGTTCCAGGTTTGTTGTACCACAGGCGCACAGAGCATTTGGAGGAAAGGCCGTATGTGTGTGAGGAATGCGGAGCCAAATTCGCCGCCAACTCCTCCCTGAAGAACCACATGCGTCTGCACACTGGGGAGAAGCCTTACCAGTGCAAACATTGCGACATGAGCTTTGCTGTGGCCGCCGCTCTGTCCTACCACACCAAGAAGAAGCATGCAGAAGGTATGATGTCCACACCACACTGTAGAAGAGCTTCTGCAAATGAAAGAGGATGTTCTACAGTGCTGGCGTAGGCTGTTGTAGCTCGGTCTGAAATGCTCTTCGTCTCCTCTCTCAGGTAAGATGTACTCCTGCCAGTACTGCTCATCTACGTTTGCGCAGTCCATCGAGCTGACACGGCACGTACGAACACACACTGGCGATAAGCCATACGTATGCAGAGAGTGCGGGAAAGGCTTCAGACAAGCCAATGGACTTTCTGTCCACCTACAGTCTTTCCACAGTGAGTACACCAAACACACACTTCTGTACATCTGTAAAGTGAGGGGGTGAGATTCTTCAGTGTCCCATCCCCCCATACTAACACAGATTGCTCAAAGCTGTTACAGTGGTGCTGGAAAGTTTGTGAACTCTTTTGGAACTTTTAAAAGTCCTACAACTAGATAAGCAGATCCAAATCAAACAAATGAGACAGAATATTACACATTTATTTATTAAAGAAAATGATCCAATATTACATTTCTCTGAGGGCAAAAGTATGTGAACCATTGTCTGGTAACTGTTGTGATTAGTCCTTCACTAATTGTAGCCCATACCTTCATACAAAACAGCTTCAACTGGTATCTTGGTGAGTTTCCTACCATGAATTGCTTGATTTAGGTCCTTCTACAACATTTCTAATGGATTAAGGTCAGGACATTGCCCAGGCCATTCCAAATCATTGACATAACTCTTTAAACATTTAGTAGAACGACTTGTATGCGTAGGGTCTTTGTCTTGCTGCATGACCCACATTCTCTCCAGATTTAGCTTACGGACAGATTCCTTCAGAATTTGCTGGTATATTTCACAACTTACTGTCCCGTCA
This sequence comes from Acestrorhynchus altus, assembly GCA_034509495.1. Classification (NCBI taxonomy): domain Eukaryota; kingdom Metazoa; phylum Chordata; class Actinopteri; order Characiformes; family Acestrorhynchidae; genus Acestrorhynchus; species Acestrorhynchus altus. Next base: position 5,286,570 of record CM067521.1, on the reverse strand, counting down.
AAGATGACAGAACACGTGTAGAAGAACCATACTGAGGAGAGGTTACGAGCACAACACTCAGAGAGCTTGTTGTCCTGTAGTTCAACCCTGAATGTTTTATATTTACATTTCATGCTTGGCACCCACCATGCAACTGTGACTGGCTTGTTAATGAGCCGATTAGTTGAATCAGGTGTGATGGGAGCAGGGAAAGCTGTAAAAGATGCAGAGTAGCTTTTGACCAGGACCATGAGAAACACTGCTGTAGTTCATACTCTTTTAGACTTGAGTCCATTTCTTAATTTTTGGTTCTGCCCATCACACCAAAAGCATCTCAGTAAAGGCCTTTGGCAGAACATCTCAGAAACACACAAACACTATCCTTGGAAACTGTGTCCTTGCCATCAGATAACAGTCATATATCCTCTAATTTTGTAAAGATCAACAATGTATCAGAAACACCGTCTGGTAGCTGGTATTAAAGATCAACAGCAGTGTAGTTACTGAAACTGTATCAGAAACACAGTCTGGTAGCTGGTGGTAGCTGGTATTAAGATCAGCAGCAGTGTAGTTACTGAAACTGTATCAGAAACACAGTCTGGTAGCTGGTATTAGTGATGTGGGATGACAGCCCGCAGCCAACACGCTAATGCTTTGGTAGCAATGTATCTGATGTCACGCTGTTTAGGTACCATCTTTTCATAAAATGACCCACTCACTATTATGTCTCAACCAGTAAATGGAGGTGGGGCTGAAAGGCTGCTGGTGTTTTTAGAACAGATACATTTATCAGTTTGTTAACATCAATAACAAGTGTTTGGGGAATCTCCAGTCACTGCCTTCACCTTAAAGTACTTGAAGCTTGTAGGAGTCATAGGTATGGATCTGGTTTGAACATGGTAGGGAGAAACTGGACTGGCTTCATAGGTGAGCTTCAGGGATTGTTTCTAATGTGGGCAAATCAGAGAATACAGATAGGAGTGGCTGAACTTTTGAGCATTGAAGATGAGTTTCCCTGGTGCATTCTGGATTAATTGCAAGGGCCTGGGGGCACAAATCTTCTAAGACCACCACCCAGGAGGAAAGGGTTGAGATGATGTGAGACAAAAGCCTCACCATATGGAGGAAAAATAGAATTATCTGAATGGTGGACAGGAGAAACCTGTGTAACCAGTTTGAAAACAAGTTGAAACAGTGACTAGTCATTTTCAACTCCACCAAAGCTTGTGTATAAAGCAAATACAGTAAAGTATGGAAAACCCATTTTTAACTTTATTGAAGTACATCAAAGCAGGTTGTGTCCCTGGCCTGACTTTAGTGATGTCTGTTCACGTCTCTCCCTACAGATGTTGCAGAACCTCACGACTGTCAGAAATGCCGGGTGAGTTTCGGTTCACTGGACGAACTCCGTGAGCACATACAGGAGGTTCATCCTAAAGAGCTGCACCAGTGTCCTGAGTGCAGCAAGATCTTCAGCACTGCAGCACAGCTGGAGAAGCACATGAGCGTCCACGACGGCAGCAAACCCTACAGCTGCAAGAGTTGCCACAAGTCCTACCAGGTCAGTGCAAGCGGAGCTTAGCTGTTAGACAAGCACAGATACACTTACCTTAGCAACCACCCAACACCTTAGCAAAAACCAAGGATACCATAGCAACTGCCTACCAATACTTTAGCAACAACTCTTTACACTAACAACCACATAGCCACACCTAAGCAACCTCCTAACCCCATAGCAACCACCTAATACCTTAGCAAATACCATAGCAACTGCCCAGCAACACCTTTGCAACCAAATAGCAACACCTTATCAACCACCTAACAGCTTAGCAAAAACCCTTTTGCTTTTGTACCATAGTGACTGCCTAGCAACAACCATTTACCTTAGCAACCACATAGTCATACCTTAGCAATAACCCAACACCTAGTACAAACCATAGCAACTGCCTAGCAACATTTTAGCAACCACCTGGGATACCATAGAATAATCAGCACAATATTCAATAACTCATTGGAACTCTGTGTAACAGACCCTCTCAGGTTTATGGTACCACAATCGCACCACCCACCCGGACATGATTACAACGGAGGGCAGCAGATCGCTCTCACACCTGCTGCACTGTAAAATCTGCGACAAGGCTTTCTGCAACAGGAGCAGCCTTTTCAAACACCACATTACTAAACACCCAGGTGAGGATGGACCCCACTTCTTCAGACATTACCATGTGATTACTTCACACCTGTCTCCATGTAGTCCAAGTCATTATATTGGAAGGTCCGCCCGCAGACAATCATCTGAGTTCAGGCTCCCATCTCCTTCAGTGGAGAGAGACCTACTGATGTTTTTTCAGCCACCTCAGCAGACACACCTGTACATATGTCCCTAAAAATGGGTTCTCCATCTGTTTACCAACAATTAAATTGGCACCTAAAGGGTACTAAAGGGAGGGACTGTCCATAATACTAGTTGCATTCATTCTGTTAAAATTAAATTCCTCTGACTAAACAATTAATTGGTTCAGCTGTAAACAAAAAGCAAGTTGTGTCCCAGGCCACCACCTCTTCTCGAACTGACGGCATTGCATCATTGTTGGGCAGCCAACGCAATCGGAAGAAAGCACTGGGTCCCAAGGTTCAAAATGCTGCTGGACAGCATCGTACTGGGTGTGTTGTGAGTAGAGTGCCATCTACCCACCCAGAGAGAGCATGGCCAAATTGGTGATTTGCTCTGGGATTTGAACAAGGAACCCTCCGTTTTATTCCTCTTTTAAATCAGCAGGAACGATTACTTTGAATACATTGTTCATTTCAATAATTACTTGGCTGTCAAAATAGTCTTTTTTTTTTGCAGCCCTAAATAGTTTTTCGTATCCAATCATTGAATATTGACCGTATTGAGTATATCTAATAAATAGAGAGTATCTCTATTTATAACCATATTTATTTATATTTCACCCAGAGAACATACAGCCGTGTTTGGTTTTGGGTAAAATGTCTGCTTTTTCAGTTTTATAGCATTTCCATCTGAAAATACTGTGCTCTTTCTTTATCCTTAAAGAAATCCATTCTGCTGAAGGGTTGGGTGAGAAGGACGCACAGGCAGGTTAGTAGTTGATGGATTTTCTTAGGCGTTTCTGTAACTGCTGGATGGTAAATGTCTGTTCAGTGAAGGTATTGATAGTGTTATTGAAACTTTAATATCTCTTATATTCACCTCTGTCCCAGAAGGCTCGCTGTGGAGGTGTGCGTACTGTGCATGTGCAGCGAGCAGCGAGGAGACGTTACAGCAGCATGTGTCCAGTGAGCATGTGAGCCAGCAGGGGTCTGTGTTTGGCTGTGTGGTCTGCTCCCTGACCTTCCCCTCTGAGGCTGAGTTTCAGCACCACTTCCTCAACACCCACCTGCAGGTCATCCAGGAGGAAGCACCCACCCAGCTGGTAACATTGCCATCTCGTTTGGTGTCGACTTGCAGTTGTTGTGTATATTTTTTATATTAATATATATATATATATATATATATATATATATATATATATTTATTGTTGTGTATATATAATGGATCAGACACAGCAGTGCTGCTGGAGTGTTTAAACCACCCAGTTGATGAGGACAGTCCACCAATCAGAAATATCCAGCCAACAGTGGGCAGTGTCCTGTGAGCACCGATGGAGGACTAGAGCATGACCAACGCAAACTGTGCAGAAACAGATGAGCTTCTGTCTGACTTTACAACCAAGTAGCGTGGACAGTGAGTGGACACAGTGTTTAAACACTCCAAAAGCACTGCTGTGTCTGATCCACCTGTACCAGCACAACACACACTAACACACCACCATGTCAGTGTCACTGCACTGCTGAGAATGACCCTTCAAAATCACATTCAAAAATGAAGTCTATTAAGTGTGTTTTCTATTATATAAAAATACACCCCAGTTCACCTCATCTGCCCTTCATCACTGTCTTTATAACATATTTTTAGCTTATATTTGATGGCATATATATGTCCTGCAACCAGCGGTCCTACCTTTTCTGAACACACAGTCCGGTCAGAAAAATATTGAATATATCAGTCCAAATTTATAATCAGTTCCTGATAATCTAGTGGTGCTGCAATCCCACACGTCCTTCTGGGGGAAATTATTTGTGCAACTATTTTTGTTATAATGAGTGAATCTGCTTCATAACAGTGTTATAAATGGAATTAATCTCCATCACTTTAAAGGCCCATATGCTTTACTTCAACATCTCATTGATTTCAGCATTCTAAATGCTGCACTTCTGCAATTCTTGACATGTTATTGATACTCTCTTTATCCAATCAGGTGATCCACACAGAAGACCCCTCAGCTGTAGGGGTGGAGCAGTTGGCTGGGTTGGACCAATCACATGTGGACTGCACTCAGCAGGTGTTTGTTGCCCTGGGTAATGGTGGGGAGTCGGCAGCTGGCTCAGAGATCGTAGCCGTCAACATGGAGGACTTGCTGACAGGCAGAGTCACACTAATCTGTGAGGAGAATCCGTAGGGTTCCACATCATAGCTTGGTCATGCAGATTTTGCCTTTTCTACCTTTTCTCTCGCGCTCAGGTGTTTGTTCTTTCTCGTTAACTACTGCAACTCCCTGCTGGCTGGCTTTCCTGTGCGACCATCTGGCCCTTCAGCTGATTCAGAATGCAGTGACACGGCTCGTCTTCACTGTTCCCAAGTTCAGCCGTATAACTCCTCTGCGGTGTTCTCTTCACCGGCTTGGACCAGCCCCTCCGTACTTGATGGCAATGGTCAAAACCTGATTCGTACCAAGAGCCCTTCGAGCATCAAGTACAGCTAGAGGATGACCAGCACTAACTGCAGAAACAGACGAGCTTCTGTCTCTGACTTTACATCTACAAGGTGGAGAAACTAAGTAGGAGTGTCCAATAGAGTGGACAGTGAGTGGACGCAGTGTTTCAACAGCAGCACCGTTGTGTCTGATCCACTCATAACAGTGAAACATACACTAACACACTACCACCATTGTCACTACAATGCTGAGAATGACACACCACCCACATAATACCTGCTTTGTGGTGGTCCTGTGGGGTCCTGACCACTGAAAATCAGGGTGAAAGGATGATGAGGAGGAGGACTGCGATCTGTAATTATAGAACTACAAAGTGATCCTGTATGGTCAGTGGGGTTGATCTAATGGACAGTAGTTGATCGGTGTATTTGCCCTTGCCTGTTGGAATCCAATCACAGAAAAAGTATTCTGCTTACTTTTGTATTGAGCACTGTGTGTCTGGGGGGCGATTTCACCTGGCTTTTCATGCTGACGAGTGAAATCTGAACGTGATCCACCAGGTTTAAACAGGTTCAGTGTGTTTGTGGTTTCCTGACAGTAAATACAAGTCTCCCCAGAAACACTGATACTCCTTTACTTCATATCTCGAGTTCACTGACTGTAATCCACAACTTTAAATGTTACACAGTCATGTACAATTTAAAGGTCAGTAATTATGAGTTTAACGTCTTTAGCAATGGCTCTGTAATCAGACCAGGTCTTAAAACGCCTGGAGCCTCCTAGATCCTGCCGATGGAAGGCATGGGCGGAGCCAACCCCCCCAGATGACCAACGGGATCAAACTGGAGACAGTGGGCAGGCATAAGGGAAAAGTGAGACGTCAGCATCTGTAAAGCAGCAAAGGGGCGTGTGAGTAAAAGCCTTTTGAATCAGGTGGGGGAAAGTGATTGGTTGAGGAGGGAAGGAAGGCGTGGCATTTGAGTCTCCTGATAGAACCTTTGCTAAAGCTTTCATGGAAAAATAGTTTTCTGGCAACCTGAATTTAACCTGGATTAGGTAAAAATATTCATTCACTGGATTAGTTGTGAGTGCGCTCACTTAAAGCCGTGTCAGGCGCATTCATGAATGAGTAACCTAAACTGGGTGAATTTATAACACACACACACCATTCATTCATATACTGATCTTCATATACACCCCCCACAAACACTTAAGCACCATTATCATACTGTGAAGAGATCTTTGAGCACAGACGGGTTTGTTCTGATAAAGGCATAACGAGGAAGGTTTCTCACAAATTCATCAGATTAAGAGAGCAGTTGCTAAAATGCCATTACAAAGCACCAGATGTTTGAAGTCCTCAAGGTTTAGGATCCTCCAGAGGTTTGCTGTTGTGTATAAACCAACTATTTGACCACCCCAAACCAATGGTCACAAGCAGAAACGGTTGCAGTGGGCCCAGACATACACGAAGAATAATTTTCAAACTTGCAACCCTGGATGATCCAGATGTATGGACTAGTGGATGGTTGGTGGATGGCCACCTTGTTCCAACAACGTCGGCAAGGAATCTTGGGGAGAAAGCTGGTAGGCACCTTTAGGGTCCCTGAAGATGTAAAAATGATCCCATCAAGTACATAGTTTCTGACCGACCACTTTCTTCCATGGTACAAAAAGAACCATGCCTTCTGTAGCAGAATCATCTTCAAAGAATACCTCTGTGTCATTGGTTGCTATGGGCATAGAAGGAGAGAAACTCGCAGTGTGGTCACCATCCTCCCCTGACCTCATCCCCATTGAGAACCTTTGGAGTGTCCTTAAGCAAAAGCACTATGAGTGTGGGAGGCATTTTCACATCAATACAGCAGCTCTGGGAGGCTATTCTGACCTCAATGGATGCAAGAATTGTGAAGGTGATTTCAAGGAAGGGGTCCTTTGTTAACGTGTAACTTGGCTTGTTAAGGTGTTTTTGACTGAAATAGCTTTTGATTTCAGTAAATGTGACTCTAAATGCTGCAAATTCAACACATTTTTATTTCTAAAAATATATTTTTTAAATCTGTACAACCTATACAATGTTTTGAAACTCCATTGTGCATAATCATTTGGAACAGCGCATTCTGAGTTTTATATTTTTTAAAAAGTACTGTTATTATTGGGAGGTTTGTTCAATAAAATTTAATTTATACAACGGTTGATGACTTGAAAATTATACTGAAAATCAAAATCAGACAAAATGTCATTTGCATAATTTGCAAAGTGTTGTATTTAAGCATTTTGAGTTTGTCCATATGTACAGAGAAGTGCAAAAGTTTTAGGCACATGTGAAAAAGCTCCTTCTCTGTTATTTAATAATCACACATACATAAAACATAAGTCGTAGCCATGGTTTAGTAAGGTGTGAGAATAATGATTGAGGTCTCTTCCCTTTATCGTACGCGAAGTCAAGTGCATAATTATCGTGATGGGCCGTGTCACATCCCCATCCCTATAAAACACACTTCCTGACATACTTCTGTCACAGGTTTATTTTTATGCATTTCTTTTACAGGGATCTGTTTATGCAGATGAAAGGCTGAAAGGTCAATGTGTGGAAAGTGGAAGTTGACTGGAAATGGAGATTTTTCCATCGCAAATCCTTTTTAATCCAGGAGCAATCTCAGAAGAGTGACAGACCATTTCACACAGCAAAATGGAGATACAAGGAATAGGCAGCAAAATCAATCGTCACCGATACAATAACAGAATCATTAGTGCTTAAATCAGTCAGACTGATCTGTAAAATAAATCCAACAACCAGGGAACAGAAAAATCACTTTCAAATGGCTTTAAAATCGAGTCCATCCCATCAGGTAGGTCACACTGACCAGTTTAATAACATAAAGGCTTTTATCTCACTGAGAGGATTAACAACAATAAGCTACAGTCATGTGACAAAGTTAGGACACCCCAGATAAAGGAAACCCTACTGTTAACACATTTACACATTTCATTTGAACTCTACTGAGAGGTGATTTACTTAAACACATCAAAAGTTATTTGGTAATGGAGCGAATCATAATCTGAAAAATAATGTTATCAATGATGAATGCTCAAACGAAGACCAAATGTCCATATGATTAAGGTGGGGTGTCCTAATTTTTTCACAAGCCTGGATGAGCAGAGTTAAAACTTAAAACTACTCCATGGACAGCTGACTACAAATCCCCTGAGGCACGGGTCAGCAACACGTGTCTCTTGTGGCTCCACAGGAGTCTACTTACAACAAAAATAGCCAATCATCTTCATTGTTTCAAATAAAGTCCTGCCCTTCAACAAAAAGAGCCCATCAGCTTATTGGTTACTGATAAATTCTAAGGACAGTAGCCAGAACAAGCTGCAAAATCAATGTTTTGAGCATTATTGACCAAATGCTAAAAACTATTCACAGTTTTTATCCAATTTCATAATTAAAGTTTATGAAACTGAACATTTGAGATTCAGTTTCCAGTGTTTTGGTCTCCACATTCAAAGAGTTTGAGTTTGGCTGAAGGTTGTTTGATTTTGGTTGAAATGGGATAAGTTGGGTTGCCAACCGCTGCCCTAAGGTGACATCCCACATAAATAAAAGTCATCTTGGCCAAGACTTAGTAAGGGTGGCCACCCTTTCCAAAATGAGTCGTGTCCACGGCTTATTTTCTTATTTACACAGAACCTTAACATCGTAGGGGTCAGTACCTGACAGAACAAAGCAGAATGTAGAAATGTGTGCACCCCTGACGGGAGTTGGTGCCACAGCAAAGTGCATTAGGTGTCCAGTGTTTTCGTTTAAAGTCCAACATTAGAAAGTTCTGTATAAATAGAACTTAGAACACAATCATTCAGAGTGGGATTGGTGTGTTCTGGAGAAATCTACCGCGGCAGAGGTGCTCACTGTGATACTGAATGGAAGCTGACGTCTTGAGATCTTAAAGCTTCTTAAAGTTCTCACTGGAATTCATTACATTCTGAAACATGGAGGGAATTTCTATTTAACATTTTCTGAAAATATGCTAATTAGTATTCAAACATTCTGAAAATCTATGTGCCCCCAAACCTATAATGCAAATGTCAGTATGAACCTTCAGAAGACAGCTGCAATGCTGTGTATTACACATTCAAATGGAATCAAGTCTGAACAGAACCATCATGTCCCATAATGGTTCTTCACGTTGTTATCTTCTTCTTAGGCAGGAAGGCATTAGTGATTTGGTTCATGACCACCAGCGCGGGAAAAAGGGGCAGCAGTAGGAAGCCGTACCACATGGCTCCTTTCACCGTGGCCTGGAACCAGTCTGTAAACATGGCTCCCATGATGGTAATGGTGGCCAGCAGGTAGGCCACCAGGCCACAGGTGGCGTGGTAAAGGCGCAGGCGGGGCACTGATGGGATGCCCAGGAGTTTGGGAAAGAGCAGGCACACACCACAGGTCGCCTGCACAGCTGTTGTCACCAGGGTAGCTACGCCCATCAAGCTATGCCACGAGGTCAAGTGGGGACGTTCCGACACATTCTTACTGGCCACCATGAAGCCTAGGCCAGTGGCGGCAGACAGCAGCATCAGAGCCTGTAGGATCCAGTGCACACGGATCTTCCCTTTGCGGGACTTGAAGCAGAGCAGAGTGCCCTCAGCTGAGAACAGCAGGATGCCCTCCGTCATACAGAGACAGAACTAAGAAAAAGAGAGAGAGAGAGTTAGCTCATGAGAGTCTTCTAGCTTGTACAATCCTGGTCTAGACCATCTAAAGACACCTTGTTTTAAAGAGCAACATCAGCAGTTTTTTAGCCCTGCATCCTTTTTTACATGCTCATTTGGGGTTCTGGAGGAACGCCTACTGGTCACCGTTACATAATCAAGTCATTTTATGGAAATACACTACAGCCCAACATTAGCCAGGTCAGCCATTGATAGCATGCGGGCAACTAGCCTCACTAGTATGGCATTAGCATGCTGGTTACAAGATCAGAACACTGGCTGGTGGCCTCGCCCAACATTGCTGCTGCAGTTCTTTAAGCTGTTGTGTTGAAGTCAGGAAAATGGAGAAGTAGTGATGTTTTAGATGGCAGCTTTTGTGAGGTGTTCCCAGTATGCACTGGTCAGTACTTACCAAAAGTGGTCCAAGGAAGGACAACCAGTTAACGTTCATTTGAACTTAGAGGCCAAAAGATCCCAGTCTCCTTTAATACACTGGCCAAATACTGGACACCCCGTCTTAATAAATGCATTCAGCTACCCATCGCTGACACAGATGTGCAAATGCACACACAGCTTGTCTAGACCCTGTAGAGAAGAACTGCCAATGGAAGAGGAATCTCAGGACAGACTGAATTCAGTTCAGCTTGAAACACAACAGGCCACAAAACGGGACATTAGTGATAGATGCTGCAGTAGCAGCATTACCAGGCACCGTCCGACTGGGTCCGATTTATTGACAGCTTCATGTCGGCCAAAGCCAGATGAGCCTCAGTGCCCTCTAACATCCTTCACAATTCCACAGCCAACAAAGCCCCCTCTCAGCACAAAGCCACATTGTATAGATAGAGGTGTCGCCAGTATGGAAAAATGCATCACACCACAAAGATCCTCAGCGTTTGAGGTCAAGTCGTAACTGTATACTCAGTGGTAACATGCCGACGGGCCTTGCAAGCCTAATTATTTCAGTCCTCTGCCGTGTACTATTCATTATTCAGCAAGGCGATGTATTATTCATTTACAGCCCTGGAGGCTGAGCGCCACTCACACTCGCATCTTTTCTGAACAAAAGTGAACAAAAAAAGTGGAGCATTGAGGTTATGTGGATTTTCTTTTCACAGAATTAAAGAGATGGACGACTGCGCGCAGTTTAGTCTGGATTACAGCTGGTACCTACCAGACCTACCAGTAATGTATGCTGGGTAAGAATCTGCATAATCAGGTCTATTAACCATCTCTGCTGACATGTCCAGTTCAAGACCAGCGTCTGCTGCTATCTGGTTTCAGGTGGTCTGAACTGGTCTTTGATGGTCAAGGTGGTTTAAAAAATGGTCCTCCAAACAAGAACACACACTATACAAGCTGGTTAACAAAGTGTCTTGACAACAAAGTATATGATGCATTTGATTCTGGTTTTGCTGGTCATGTGTTTAATCAGCATGGTAACACTGGCTCTATAGAGCCAGCAAAGCCAGTAAGCCCAACCTGGTAAACCAGCATGACCATCAAAGGCCAGGTGAATTGATCAGTGGGAGCAGCGAGGCAAAGCTGACTGTCCAGCAGGACAAGCAATCAAACAGCTTGTTGATACTGGTTATGCTGGTCAATCAGCTTGATGAAACTGGCTGTAGAGAGCCAGCAGAGCCAGTAAGCCCAAATCCAGTTAAACTAATCTGATCAGCATGACAAACTGGTTGACTGCATGACCAGAATGACAAGCTTGGAGATACTGGTCATGCAGGTCAGGGAAGCTCACAGTGCAACGTCAAACATTCCATGACTGGTGTGCAGCTCCGTAACTTACCGCAAATGACATGCAGAGAGGGTGCCAAGAGAAGAGACCTGCAAACAAGCAAAACAACAGAATGAACCAGACTGAACAGCTACAGCTGGTACAATCTATATGGACTTAAGTATTTGGACACGTGCTCACAGAAGACTTTCTACTAGATTCTGGAGCAGTGTGGTGAGATTTTGACTGCATTCAGCAACAAGAGCATTAATGAGGTCAGGATTTTGGATGGACCTCCATTACTTCAGAGAACAGTTCCACTGCTCCACAGCTCAATGCTGGGGGGCTTTATGCCTAGTCCACACCTGGCATAAGGTATGGTGCCAACAAGTTCATGTTTATCTGCTCCAGAGAGTCCTATTCTATTCACAGTACTTCTCTACAGTGAATAGACCAGCTGTGTGTGCATTTGCACATCTGTGTCAGCAAAGGGTGCAGCTTTAAGTAGCTGAATGCATTCATTAGAATAACTGTAAATACACGTCTGTACTACTGTGATTAATCTAACAGTGGGACAGTGAATACACATCACTTACGCTGCTGCTGTCGGGACTATTAAAGTGTAACAGCAGTTATTAGAGACTTACTATAAAGCAGGGCCTGTAAATGCCAGCTCTGATTGGCTCCTCTGTATTGTGTTTCGTGATGTCACAATCAATTAAAGAGCAACACCAGTGCTACCTTGTTGCTGGTTGTGTCTTTTTATGGTGTTTAACATTCCATACCAAGTCACGTGACATGATGTCAGTGGGGACAGTGGGAACTAGCGATTTTGGAGGAGGCCAGTAGCTGTTGCACTGGCAACCTGTGGTGTAAAGATGAAATGTGTTGCTTAAAAATGCTATGCTGCTCGTGACTATATCCCAACCACCAGTGGCCGTTCCTCCAGAACCCTGAAGGAGGGTAGAGAAAGGAGGTGGGGCTTAAAGGCTGCTGGTGTTGCTCTTTCATTTTAAAGGAGTTGTTTTTGCAGCTAACATGGGCTGGAGAGTGAACACTTTAAAAGTACATAAAGCTCGGGGAACGATACGGGAGAATGACTGAAAGTGAAAGTATGAATAAAGCCGGTTCTGTGCTGCAGCTGCACATTTCCTGCTGCAACCTGATTCACTGCGTTTAGAACTCGACCGTGAGCTGCCGGCTCAGCTCACAAGCACAGGGAAAACAAGAAACGGCACTGATCTAAACTTCAGAGAGACTCGCCTGTTTCATCAAGAAAAGTCTCTTGATGCTTTGATCTGTTTGGTACCTGCAGTACTCAGCTCTACTCGCTGTTTGGTACCTGCAGTACTCAGCTCTACTCCCTGTTTGGTACCTGCAGTACTCAGCTCTACTCCCTGTTTGGTACCTACAGTACTCAGCTCTACTCCCTGTTTGGTACCTGCAGTACTCAGCTCTACTCGCTGTTTGGTACCTGCAGTACTCAGCTCTACTCGCTGTTTGGTACCTGCAGTACTCAGCTCTACTTGCTGCGCCTGGTTACCTCATATTGGAGATATACTGGGCATGACCAACTGGGAGGAGACCCAGAGGAAGACCCAGGACCTCAAATCTCCTGGCTGGCCTGGGAGCATTTGAGCAACTCGCTGGAGACAGAGATGCCTGGGCTTCGATGTCTGTCCTATTGTCCCTTTGACCCCAAACTGAATCAAGCAGATAAGATGATGAAGATAAAACGATTGGGTAGCAATCATTTTAATTATCTACGCAGATGTAGATAAATCATGTCAGAAATGCAAAATGTTTTACATTAAGATTATTACAACCTACTGATGAGGGTTTTAGAAGAGTGTGTCACCAGTGACAGTGACGCAGTGAAGAATGAGTGACGTAAGTGATGTTTTTGAAACAGTAATCTGACCTTCAGTCTCTACCCATTCATATCAGCCACTGAGTGGTCAGACTTTTCCACTGGGGCTTTGGCCTCCATCCCCACGAGCACTAATCACATGCGTACAAAGACGCATGAAATCCAGTCTGACCGTTCACGTACGGGGTGTCATCAGGAATCAGTTTTAACTCCAGTGGTAGATCCCGTGTCCACAACATATATATATACAAAGATATAAATCTGATCTGGGACCAAATACGAAAGTGGCTCAAATCGGATTTGATAAAATCACATATGGATCAAAAATTGGACAGTTGGACTGGAGTCACTTCAGCTTGGTAATGTGAACATAAGAGACCCATTATAGCCCCGTCCAAACAGTTCCCCAATTTTGGACACTTGGTTGTATCACCTAGTTCTCCTCCATTCCTTTCCGATCAATCTGAGTACATTGGGAATTCCTTGGATCTTCCTCAAAATGATTGGATAAGGGAAAGGGAGGAATTGAGCAAAAGCCCAAAGGGGCCCATTCATGGAGCTGCCAAGTTATATGGGTTATGGGAATGTCAGCTATAAATGGAGTTTGGTTGTTGGAGCTGTTCCGACTTTGAAAATCAGAATTCCATGAAATCCCAATGAAGAGTGTATGAAATCATCTGTAACTGGATGAGTAAAACATTTGTTAAGTACACGAATAATGAATGAAGCTTCTGTGAATACTCTCCACTTTCCCTCTAGCTTTACTGGAAAATTGTCCCAGAAAGCTGCAGGGAAACATATTCAAGTTCTCAGACCCTATTTCACCTCCACATGTCACTTTGCCTTTTTGGAATCTGGGAATGTTATTCCCAGTCCTGATCCTAGAATAGAATTTTCCCTCTCCTCAGTTAAATCAGCTGAACAGACAACAGCACTGGTAATACTGGGAACATTGGGAATACTGGGAAAACCAGAAAAAGCAGAACGCACTCACTCGTCCCAGGTCGGGCAAGCGCGGACACGAGCACGGTGAGGCCGAGCGCGACCCCGTGCGCGCCCACGACAGCCACCTTGCGCAGGCACGCGTACAGCCAGTAGTCGCGCATGCCCAGTCCCTCCCCGACCGGGCTGTACTCCACATCCGCGCGCATCGTCCCGTCCGCGCTTCCCGGATTCAGGACGAGGCGGAAAACGCGTGCCATTCCCGATCCTCACCGCATCCTCCACCAGTACAACCAGACCAACCGGTCCACCCGAACCTCCAGACCAGCAGAGAGAGACAGAGAGAGACAGAGACACAGAGAGAGAACCGCTCACACATTTAAAGACATAGATAAACACACACAGTGACGTCACAGCCCAGCCCACTGCCCCGCGGGAGGGCGGGGCGAAACCACTGACAACGAGGGGGGGGTGGAGAGGAGAGGGGGGTGGTAGAGGGTCTCATTTCCTCACAAAACCAAAGCTTTAGTTCATGATGTTTCACTGCAATCAAAACAGATTTATCATTATTAATGTAACATTTATAATCATTAATTAATCAATAATTATTCCTTTATATTTATGAATCAATCATTTATAATCATTACTATTTAACTTATAATTAACTAATTAACTGTATCATTAATATTAATTCATCGTTAATTTATCATTTATAATTAATTATTGTAAATTGATCATTATAATTATCAATTCGTTATTAATTTATCATGTATAATTCATGATTTATTAATTCATAATATATAATTAATTCATTATTGATCATGTATAATAATTTCATCATTATTCATCATTTAGAATTAATCATTTTAATTCATTAATAATTATTAATTAATAATTTATAGTTATTCATTGTTTATCATTTATAATTAATTAATCCTTATTAGTCATTTATAATTATTTTATCATTTATATTAATTTATTATTAATCATTTATAATTCATTATTAATCCATCATTTATAACTCTATATCCATCATTTATAACTATAAGAGTTAACATCAGTTAACTCTTATAATTAATTCAATTATAATTATTAATTTGTTACAGTGCCTTGCGAAAGTATTCGGCCCCCTTGAACTTTTAAACCTTTTGCCACATTTCAGGCTTCAAACATAAAGATATAAAATTTTAATTTTTTGTGAAGAATCAACAAGTGGGACACAATCGTGAAGTGTAATGAAATTTATTGGATGTGTCAAACTTTTTTAACAAATAAAAAACTGAAAAGTGGGCTGTGCAATATTATTCAGCCCCCTTCCACCTTTTGCTCCAATTACAGCTGCAAGTTGCTTGGGGTATGTCTCTATCAGTTTTGCACATCGAGAGACTGAAATTCTTGCCCAAAACAGCTCGAGTTCAGTGAGGTTGGATGGAGGGCGTTTGTGAACAGCAGTCTTCAGCTCTTTCCACAGATTCTCGATTGGATTCAGGTCTGGACTTTGACTTGGCCATTCCAACACCTGGATACGTTTATTTGTGAACCATTCCATTGTAGATTTGGCTTTATGTTTTGGATCATTGTCTTGTTTGAAGATAAATCTCCGTCCCAGTCTCAGGTCTCTTGCAGACTCCAACAGGTTTTCTTCCAGAATGGTCCTGTATTTGGCCCCATCCATCTTCCCATGAATTTTGACCATCTTCCTTGTCCCTGGTGACGAAAAGCAGGCCCAAACCATGATGCTGCCACCACCATGTTTGACAGTGGGGATGGTGTATTCAGGGTGAGCTGTGTTGCTTTTACGCCAAACATATCGTTTTGCATTGTGGCCAAACATTTGGATTTTGGTTTCATTTGACCAGAGCATCTTCTTCCACATGTTTGGGGTGTGAGACTTTTATGAGACTTTTTATGGATATCTTTGAGAAATGGCTTTCTTCTTGCCACTCTTCCATAAAGGCCAGATATGTGCAGTGTACGACTGATTGTTGTCCTATGGACAGACTTTACCACCTCAGCTGTAGATCTCTGCAGTTCATCCAGAGTGATTCATCTTGACTGCATCTCTGATCAGTCTTCTCCTTGTTTGAGATGAAAATTTAGAGGGACGGTAGCTTCTTGGTAGATTACTTGGTAGATTCTTGGTCTGATACTCCTTCCATTTCAATATGATTGCTTGCACAGTGCTCCTTGGGATCTTTAAAGCTTGGGAAATCTTTTTGTATCCAAATCCAGCTTTAAACTTCTCCACAACAGTATCTCAGACCTACCTGGTGTGTTCCTTGGTCTTCATGATGCTCTCTGCGCTTTGAACAGAACCCTGACACTACCACAGGGCAAGTGCATTTATACAGAGACTTGATTACACACAGGTGGATTCTATTTATCATCATCAGTCATTTGGGACAACATTGGATCGTTCAGAGATCCTCACTGAACTTCTGGAGTGAGTTTGCTGCACTGAAAGTAAAGGGGCCGAATAATATTGCACGCCCCACTTTTTATTTGTTAAAAAAGTTTGACACATCCAATAAATTTCATTCCACTTGACCATTGTGTCCCACTTGTTGATTCTTCACAAGAAATTAAAATTTTATATCTTTATGTTTGAAGCCTGAAATGTGGCAAATGGTTTAAAAGTTCAAGGGGGCCAAATACTTTCACAAGGCACTGTATTTATAATCATTAATTAATCATTATTAATACATTATTTATAATTTTGCCAAGAGGAAAAATCGAGGTTCTCAAATGTTTTACTGCTTTAATACAGCAGTTTGGACAATACATAAAGTATGAAAATCATCCAAGCTCTGAATGCTGCATTAAACTCCACTCACTCACTGCACAGCCTGCAGCTCCTTCACCAGCTCCTTACACACACCAGCACAATAAACTCCACTCACTCACTGCACAACCTGCCGTTAAACAGTGTGATACAGTGTGAGAAAGTCTTGGTGTTATGACCAGCATGATTAGAACGCGTCTCAACCAGCTTGACTTGCAGGAACTGACCATTGAATGAAAGAAAATATTACATTTAACAGATGCTCTTATCCAGAGCAACTTACATTGTTACTCGTTTTACAGAAGTGGGTCAGAGTAATGTTAGGAGTCTTGCCAAAGAGCTCTTCTCGGTGTAGCGGAGCATCGTTGCTCAGACTGAGAATTGAACCCCAGTCTCACACATGGTGTAGTGGCTCACTGGTGGTGGTATCAGTTGTGCCACATCAGTAGCAGTATTTGTATATTCATGTTGACGCAATAAAACAGTTTCTGTTTCACTGCAAAATAAATAAATAAATAAAAATGAAAAAAGCATTGCTAAGCTAATGTTAAATCGAAGTATGAATTCATACAGCAGCACTGCTAGCCTGCACAAATCCAATCAAGTCCAGCTGCTGTGCTCGTTATCAACCTTAATTCAACTCGGCCATTGGTATCGTTTCTAACTGGCACAAACCAAGTCCAGTTTGTCTGTTATCATCATGAGTGCAACCTGTTCACAACTGTAGGGTTACTTTCATAAATACAGTTGTTCATAAACTATTACATTTTCAACACTACTTTTAATACTACTACTAGTAACATTATTACAAATAAGCTCAAAAAAAAAAAAAAAATGAGTCACCTTGTGCGCAGTAACTTCAGGGTTCTGCAGATGGTGTTGCACAGGCTATAAATACCTGCAGGGTGTGCAGTGGGATTCAAAGACTAAAGAACTGGTACAGTCCAGTGAATGCCTTGTTCAATGTGTGGAAAACGGGTCACAAAGCAGATAATGATTGGATAAAAGCAGTGATTGCATGTAACAATAAACTGTTACTATTGCTAACCACTATTAATGTCAATCGTTCAAGTAATACTATTACAAAGATTACTAAAACTGATCGAATTAATACTACAATATTACAACTTATGCTACTATTGATACCAGCCCTGATACTAAAACAGATACAAGTATTAATACTAAAACTATAATAGTATTGTATTACTGATTAATAATAAACTCATTACTCCTACTGCATTACAGCTTAAGATTACTGCTAAGCACAATTACTACTATTAATGCCAAAGATAAAAGTAATACTACTATTACAAGTATTAGTACTAATAACACTGCTGTGTTTACTGGTAAAATGTATTACCAATACTGCTAGATTTTATACCATTACTCTGAGCAATTAAACTTACTATAAGTAATATTAGCATTGGTATTATATTTGCTGAGACTGTTTTGATACCCATTAGGACCCACAGTGACGTATATCCCAGACCTTTCAAAATATGTGTAAAGTTACTTACTGCATTTTATCCCTCACTTTTCCTAAACAAACACCAAGCTGAACACCCTGTGCGTGTTACACGTCTGTGTTACACGTCTGTGTTACACGTCTGTGTTACACGTCTGTGTTACACGTCTGTGTTACACGTCTGTGAATGTGTGAACCTCATTTACAAAAAGACGGTGTGCTTGGTCAGTCCTTGAGACAAAGTTCCAACCCATTTAACCCGTCAAATGTTTAAACAAAACATATTTAACCAGTTTGGACCCAATTTCTAAACTAAATAATGAAATAGAAGATATGAAATTGTTGACAAACATGGTACATTGGGCTTTTTTACCTTAAAGTATTTACAAAGTCATGTGACCTTTATAACAATAAGAAAAACATGAACGAGCTGCTCAGTTAATAAATCAGATTGGTATTATGCTGCAGTTCTGTTATGCTCAAAATTCAAAAACAGGTCTGGGCTCTTATGGGTTTATATAATATGAATATTAACTATTACTACAAACATCATTAATACTAGCACTGCTAATACCAATACTACTATTAATGCCATTATCATTATTACTATTAATACAAGCATTAATACTTTTGATACCATTATCAGTTATTACTACTGTTACAACCATTATTACTACTATTAATAGCAGCCTTGGTATTAATACATTACTACAATACCACCACAATACGAATTCACTCCATTAGTAAAACTATTACTAATAAAGTTGTAATAAAAAAGTATTGCTACTAATAAAAATATGAAATGAGAAGCATGTGTCAAGTATAAAGAATATTTTAATTCATTTTATAAATCAACATTTATATAGCAGCATATCCAGTAGATTGTGAGGTATTTCTGAATTTACGGAGAAATTCACTCCCCCATCTTCTGTCATACACTCTCCCATGCTCACAGACATTCATGTATTGGCCAAAGGAAGAAAAATAAAAATAAAAATAAAAATAAATCATCCACACTGACCGAACACATCCAGACTCGACTCAACCAGTTTGTCAGTTTCTGACACAACCAGTCTCTCTCACACACACATACACACAGTTTCATGTCCACAGTCCATACAGTTTTGCAGGGCTCCTCAGATAGTGGCTTGGAAGGCTGGCCTGCTCAGCGATGCAGTTTTGGCTGTGAAGAGAATCAGAGACAGTCGGTTTATGAATTCATCTCCCACATTCAGACGTTCACATCTGATAAACTAATAAAACCATTTCTAATAAGTTTTGATCAGAAATTTCACGATTAAAACCACTGGTTATTTTATTCTTATTAGTCAAATGACAAAACTGTTACTCATCAGAACATATTACATAACTGTAAAACACAAAATCCTTAATACAGAGTTTATACCATATTATCCACCCATTCCTAATAATGAACAGAGATTAAAAAGGGAAGATGTTACCCTACAAGGGTTACAGTTTGTTGAAGCATTTAAAAAACAATGAACATCCAAAAATATAGTTGCATCTAGAAGGAATCAAATGATTGTTATGCACAACTGCAATGTTCACTCAGAATGGCTTTAGGTCTTCAGTGACGAGTCCCACTTTTGTCTTGTTGGAAATGACCAAAGAATCGGATACCGCGATCAGTGCCAAGATGGGTGTTGAGGTGCAATTTTGTATGATGCCAGATCACCTTTGGTCTTCATTACAGACACATTACATTCCAGCATTACGTTAATGAGGTTCTGCAACCAGTAGTCCTACTTTTTCTGAACATATACTGCTGGCGCCTCAAGAGCTCGCCTTGAAGATACTATGCAGTGGTCAATCTCATCTCCAAACCTATCCCAGGAACACTCCACCCCTACCACACAATCTGCAGAACTGAGTGAGAACATACAAGCTGTATGGGATGGATCATCACAGGACACCATTAGGAACCTCTACAACTCCATGCTGAGACTTCTGGCACGTTGTGTTAAACCCAACGCCGTACTGAGAAACACGACTTCTGTATGTGTAGATCAATAAATATTGATTATATCAGTCTAGGTTTATAATCAGTTATTGATCCTGATCACCTTCATCTTCCTTCCCAAAAGCAATGCAACCCCACACCTCTTTCTGGATGCAACTATTTTTTGATGAGTAAGATCTTTAAATAATTGTACATTTATGTTATGAGTTTCCACCTGTACTGACGTCACCACAAGTGACAAACCCTCACCTTCGGTGCACTGAGCTTCTTCTCCCCTCCTACGGGCAGTGCTGACCCTTTGCTCTCTTTCCAGGGGTAGAAGCCAGAGTGAGGAGGTGTGGGCAGCCGGTGAGCTTTAGAGGGAGGTGATGATTCGCTGCTTTTACGTTTCTTGCCCAGGCCTCTGTGCTCGAAGCTGGGAACCCTGCTGTGGTGTCCTGAGTTTCCCCCCCGGGCGTGCGGGTCCGGGGACGAGGTGTGAGTCCGCTTAAATGGCCATGGCGAGGGGCTGTGGGGTGACTCAGCCGAGGATGGGCCCAGCTGAGGCCTTGGGGGCTTGCTCCCCGGAGAGAGTGAGCCGTTGGTTTGTCCGTGAGATGGAGGCGTCGGTCTGTCTGGAAGCGAAGTTGAATTAGGAGCTGGAGATGTTTTGCTAGACACAGGTGGCCTGACACGGTCCCTATCCCGGTCCGGGCTTAGACAGTTCCTGTCCGGGCTGACTGTGTCTGCCTCACTCAGAGAGGCTTTCCGCTTTCGCACAGCGGTTGTAGACGTAGTCTGTTCTGTTTCCCTGAGGCGCACCTGCTGCTTGCTGGGTCGGCCCACGGGGTTCTTGGGTCGCCCCGCCCCCCCCGGCTGGCTGGCTGTCCGAGCGGGCTTTGAATGAGCTGCCACTAACTGGCTGCTGCCCCCAGACTTCTCAGATTGACTATAGGCCCTGCTGGTGGAGGAACTCTGCGAGTGGGCTTCCTTGCCTGGTCCCTGGGAGGAGTATGGGGAGGTCTTGACTGAGGGGGAGCTGTGATTTCCTGCCTTCGATTTAGAATGATGGGAAGTGGAGGAAGGGGAGGCAGGAACAGCTGAAGGCTTCGCCAAAGGACTGTGGGATTGAGGATCTGACGCTTGAGGTATTTTCCTAGTG
The DNA here is from genome assembly GCA_034509495.1 of Acestrorhynchus altus. NCBI lineage: Eukaryota > Metazoa > Chordata > Actinopteri > Characiformes > Acestrorhynchidae > Acestrorhynchus > Acestrorhynchus altus. The sequence goes on along the minus strand of CM067521.1, from coordinate 5,265,190 downwards.
AGAGGAAGAGAGTAATTAATAAAGCAATAAACCATAAGAAGCAAGTGATTGTACTGTAACTCAATCTCTGAGGCCAAATGTGTGTTGCTTTTTGTAGTTCACTTTCCTAAGAATTACACATTTATAGGAGACAGTCAAACATGCCATGTTATTGCCAAGGTCATCGATCACAGACTAATCAAATGTGTCTTCTATTTTGTAAGTTAAAATTTTTGTGTGGGGTATTGAATTGTGTGGGGTATTTTTTTTTATATGGACAATAAACCATTCACGTCTCCGAAATCCTGTTGGAATTTGATCCAGATGAGTGATGGCAAACCATTCTTGCCTAATCAGTGCTTGGAGTTGATCAGAGTTTCTGGGTTTTTGTTTGTCTACCCTCTTTCTGACAACTGACCACAGGGTCTCATTGGAATAAAGATCTGGGAACGTTCCTGGCCATGAATCCAAAGTTTCAATGTTTTTTTCACCGAGACGCTTGGTTTTCACTTTTGCCTTTAGACATGGTGCGCAATCATGCTGGAAAAACCATTGTGCATCTCCAAATTGCTCCTGGACCATTGTGGGAAGTTGTTCTTGGAGACTGTTTTGATACCATTCCTTATTCACGGACGTGTTCTTCAGCAAAGTTTTCAGTGAACCCACACATGGTCTCAGGATGCTTCACTGTTGGCATGACACAGGACCTTTTCTTCTACGGACAATCATTTTGCCAGATGTCCCAAACTGTCTGAAGTGATAATCAGAGAAAATAACTTTACCCCAGTCCTCTGCAGTCTAATCTCTATACGTCCTTCAGAACGTCAGTCTGTCCTTGATGAGAAGGGGGATCTTTGCTGCCTTTCTTAACACCAAGCCGTCCTCCAAAAGCCTTTGTCGCATTCAGATGCCCTCACACCTGCCCCTGCCATTCCTGAGCTCTACACTGATGGTGACCCAATCTCATAACTGCATCCTCTTTAGGAGACGGTTCTGATGCTTGCTTGACTTTCTTGGTTCCCTGAACCCTTTTTCACCGCAACAGAACCAATCTCCTTGAAGTTCCTGATGACTCGATAAATGTTTGATCGGGGTTCTGTCTTACAAGCAGCAATGTCCCAGCCTGTGAAACCTTTTTGATGCCATGCAATGATGATACATGGGTTTCTTTTAAAGCAACCAGTCTGCTCATCTATTCAGCATGACCGAGTGACACGAGCCGTCTTGATCTCATTAGCTCAGGAGAAAAGTAGTAGCTAATGGTTATTTTATGATAAGGTCATTTTCATGGCAGGGAATGACTTTGCAATTAATTGTCTGAACACTCTTCACAATCTAGAGATTTTATTAGAGAATTACTACAAATTGAAATCAAAAATGTGCCACTTTCAAAACCTTCGGCCACGACTGTACACATGACCACAGCAGTAAACATGCACTGCAGCGTTTAAAGTGGGATTTAAATCCGATGGTATTAAATGCATTTTAGCTGAGCTGGATTTCTCACTGATGACATTACTCAGTCCATGACAGGTAGATGTCTTGATCTATTTAAAATGTAATATTTTAGAGATCATTAACAGTGCCTAAACACTGACTGCACACTTCATTAGAGTTTACTTAGCGCCGTTTAATTAGATAAAATGCATCTCATCATTTGAGTAGCAGTTTTTAAGAATCTGCCCCACTGATATTTACTGACGTGCATTTTGTCTGCATGTCAAAATAATGTGAAAATATCTTTAAATATTGTGGTGTTATATCAGCCACCCCTAATATTCCCCTACATAATGAATAAACATATAATCTGCTGTGTTTGAACACTTTTAGTGCCAGTGTGCACCACAGTGGATAGACAGGGTTGGTTGTCTGTTGGTTACACTGATATTGATATAACTGCACGGTGCAGGCCTTGAGACTGTTCAACCAATCAAAATTTTAGAAAACATACACAAATTATGATATGAGTATCCATGTTTAATAAATGACATTATTATTATTATTATTATAATATAGCAATAACTTAAAAAACTAATTAATAAAATATGAAAAAGTACATTTCATAAAATCTGATTTTAGAACTTTTTACACACACACACACACACACACACACACACACACACACACACACACACACACACACACACACACAGTTTGGGAAGTCCATGCAAAAACATCTGTTACAGTTACCAAAGTCTCTCAAGGGCGAAAACCCGTAATTGGTTTAGGAGCGGGATGGCTCCTGAACAGCTTTCTAATCAGTTAAACTGGATTAAACTCAGGATTAAGCTTCATTAAGGGACAGCTGCGGTAAGTGTGGCTTACAGAAAGAAAGCCAGCAGCAAATGACAGAAAAGATCACTGCTGTGTATGATCAGTCCACCACCATCCCTAAAAAACACCATGTACGTTTATGAGATGATCATCAGAAACACTAAGGTCCAGCACTGTAACATAGCCAGTTTGTTTACGGGTCCAGTGGGGAATTATTCAGCATCTAATTACGTGGCAAATATGATCCATTATAACCAATTAATCCAGTAAAACCAACCGTGAAATTTCAGCCAGATCTAGAATATAGTAGGTCCTTACTTCCACAGGTGGGCGCTGAGGTGACTCTCTACCATGGCACTCACAGCAGACCGCAGGTGGTGTAATCGCCGATCAAACGTGAAGATGCCATGACCCAGAGCACAACTGCCAAACGTACAGTACTGCAACAACACAGGAACACTGATCAACACCAGTAACTGCTGCTGGTGGTCAAGTTACCCATGAAGAAACATCATTTTTAACTTCAGTTTTTAAGGTGTAAATAAATATATACATTTATTTTAATGAAAAGTGAGAAATTAAAACAGAAAAACACCACGTAATAATGCATTTCATATCCAGGGGGCATCACGTCTAAAACGATGACAAAATATTTTAAATAGAAGTTAACATTATAATGTTTTAATAAAATATTAAGTAGAACATGCAAAATAAATCTACAGATGCACCATTATGACCAAGTCACTTTTAACCTATGATATGTACACACACACACACACACACACACACACACACACCAAATTAAAAGTTTTAGAACACCCAATATGGGTCCTGAAACCTGTAGTGTACATATATTATGCAGCAGCATGTTGTTAAATCAAGAGATCACATCACAACATGATGACCGCCTCCTTGTTTCTAGACTCACTGTTCGTTTCTATCAGCTTCACCGACCAAACAGGAGCACTTTGTAGTTCTATGATTAGACTGCTGACGTGTTTATCTGCGTACCTCGTCAGCCTTCTTTCACCCTGTTCTTCAAATGTTCAGGACCCCACAAGACCACCACAGAGTGGTATTATTTGGGTGATGTGTCATTCTCAGGACTGCAGTGACACTGACGTGGTGGTGGTCCACCCACCCACAGCAGCACAACACACACTAACACACCACATCAGTGTCACTGCAATGCTGAGAATGACAAACAACATGCCGCTACCTAATGTGTACACACTTCCCGTCAAAAGTTTCAGAACCCATACTGGGTGTTCTAAAACCTTTGACTGGTATATACGTGTATATATTCACACACACAAACATGCACAGAGACACACACACACACACACACACACACACACACACACACACACACACACACACACACAAACTGTAAATTGACGTGAGGCATCAGAACTGACAAAGGTTTCCTGCAACAAATTAACACAGATTGTACTGAAGTGCTGTGTGTCACTTAAATAATAAACAGCTGTGCAGGACCTTGGCACAGAATTTCCTTCTCATATCAACTCAATGAATGTGCAGATGTGACGTCAATCCCCTCACACACACACTTATCTTGAGAATGTTCCAGAATGATAGATCAGAGGTCAGTTCTCTCTATTGCTCAGAAAACAGGGCATTTAAATCACCCCCAAAATGGGATTTTGGAACATTGTGCTCGTGTTACCCTTCTGTCCAACCCCAACTCTGATATATTCCAATGTGTAGTGAATAAACATGTAATCTATTGATTTATAACACAGCGTCTGCCATGCTGTTTAGATCGAGTAAGTCTAACTGTTATGTGCATCATGTCTGTATGTTACTCTGATCCTGAGTTATAAAGCCTAGAATAGCAACATGGAGATGCCTGCAAAGTGAGGGCCTCAGGTTTTAGAAGTTAAAGTGATCCAGAGAAGAGCGTCCTTAAATAAAACGCTTACAAATACCTTTGTGTCTGATTCATAACACGTATCAGTTTGTGATCAAATTAATAGAACGTAAATAAATAGAAATAAATTACTGCGAGTGGTTTCGGGTGCCACGGGGTGGAGTGCCAGTCAGCAGGTTCCTCAGCTGCCTCTCCTTCACTCTCGTCGCTGGAGAGCCGGCCCTGAGTGAGGGGTGAAGGTGCACGTGCACTCGCCTCCTCCCGAACAGCTTTCTCCTCCTCAGGGGCATTCTCTGATACCGTCCGCATCCTGCTGGAGTCACAAGACTAGTGTTAATGACGTCACAAACACGTCCACATCATCTTCAGGAGGAGTTGGGAGGTGTTACATTAATTACATGTGATCTAATAACGTGTTATAATCCATTATATATAAACCCTAAACCCTAGGCTCCACAAACTGTAGAAATCAATAGCTTGTTCCACCTTAAATACCATCATACAACTGTTTTGCTCCATCTTTACACACTTCAGGAAAACTACAACACGTGCACATAAGTATTGGGACACCTGCTCCTTCGCCATTTCTTCTGAAATCAAGGGTATTAAAAAGGGTTTATCCTGCTTTTATTGGAGTAGCTGTCTCTACTGTCCAGAGAAGACTTTCAACTATATTCTGGAACATTGCTCTGAGGGTCTGATTGCATTCAGTGAAAGAGCAAGAGTTTGTGAGGTCAGAATGCTGGATGATCAGCACCACACCTCATCCCTCTCCAAACTACTTGATGGAGGGTTGGGTTATAACCCTACAGCCCACGCCTGGCATTATGCAGGTCACCAATAGGTTCATGTTTATCTTGCTCAAGAACTCTGGTACAGTGTGGGCAGGCCAGAAGAGCAGAAGTGGGAAATGGTGTTGCTCCCAAAGCTGTATATTCCAGAGGCAGGTTCAGGTCCAGGACTGCCTGGGTGGCTCTGCTGCAGCTCAGCTAGTTGGAACAAAAGCCTGGGGTGGATTCTGACTTTCATAATAGGACTGATCTTAGGTTGAGGAATAACGGCTATTACTCCACCTTCAGGTAATTTTGCTAATAATGGCTTCGCAGGCGGAGTCACAGCAGAGCCACCCAGGCAGTTGGAACAAAAACATGGGGCAGATTTTTACTTGCTGGACCTGAAATACCCACCCAGACACTAAGAAACCACAAATGATAAGCTAGCACAAAGGAAACGTCTTCAGACACAGGTGAATTTCCATCGCATGGAACCAACTCTAGTCAAACACAGCTCCTTAGTCTGTTAGAGGCAAATAGTGATGTTCAATCAGCAGCTTCACGATCTGACGCACAACCTAAAACAACAAACACAATAACACACAGCAGTAGAGCTGGGTGTCTGTCCTAGAGCGTAGAATGACGATTATCTCTGGACAGTCAGAGCTCTGCAAGATGTGTGTGTCATGTTCTGGTCCCTATTCAACTTACTTGGAACCACAAGCGACCAGTACTAAAATACTACTCAGTTGCTGGTACAAGCTCCCAAATTTGCCTAAAGGACGATCAAAAAAAGTAGAGTAGAATCACACTTCTCACCTGAAGGCAGGAGAGTTGGTCAGCGGTCTCCTGCAGTGTGGGGAGTTGGTGGGTTCTCTGGGAGTCTCCAGGCTGGGTGGTGGGGCAGCTGGACCCTCGAGAGTTTGAGCTACGCGATCCCGATTCTTTGAACTCATCTTCAGCTCCGCCAACAGCTGGTTAAAGTTTTTACTTCTACCTTCAACTTTCCGCCGCTGGTGAACGGAGTGGATCTGCAGGGGAACCAGAAGAACGGTGTTCAGTGCAGTTATATAAAGATGAACACACTACTAGCGATCAACCAGAATGAACCACAGAAGGCGACACACAATCGTGTGAAACAGCTGGGACGTCCCATGAACACCTCTGTCTTCAACATATTTAAACATGCTGACATTTGATCTTCATTTTAGCCATGTTGAGACACACAACACTTAACACACTGATCACACACACTTCACCAAAGAGCCCTGGAAGGCCTTCAGAAAGATCTCAGAACATTCAGGCATTTTGTGAAGCAACTGTGAAGCACGGTGGTGGAAGTGTCATGGTTTGGGGCGGCTTTGATCTCTCCATCACAGAAACCACTATGAAATCTTTATTGTATCAGAGGGGGATTGAGGAAGACCCTCTGAAAGAATTCAGCATGGAGGAGACAGGAAATCTTTCAGTCAATGACTGATATAGGAAACATCTAACTGCCATTATTTCAGACAACGGAGGAAATACCAGTTATCAGGGCGCAGGGTGACCTAACTTTTCTATTGATTATGTTCTACAAATGACGTTTAAGACATTTCTTCAGTTGCAGGTGTTTAGTTTCATCACCTCCATCACTCGCTGTAGTTAAAATGAAGATCAACTGTCCAAATGCTTAAATATGTTTGTTATATTTCATCCACCTAAATGCACGATGACCATTCTGGTCTTATTCTCAAAGTTTCCTTTTTTTAAAGCGCAAGTGAAACTCTGATGTAAAAGCACTGAAGAGTCTTTTCCTGTAGTTCCTTCCCCATTTCCTGTAAGTCGTGTCCATGCAACTTCCTGTTGGTCTACAAAGGCAGACACAAATCTGCTGTATCATCAGATGACCTGTGGTACGAAGACCACACTCACCCTTAAAAAAGCAGAACCACCCTCCCATCAGACACGGATTTGAGAAAAAAACGGCTCTGCTTCCAGAAAATAAGAAGGGTTTCACAATTTCACATGCACTGAAGATGACGGCAAGGGTCCGTTACATAAACACGCAAAAAAAAAGAAAGCATACAGAGCTCTATACACAACATATTTAATCAAGAGGGTAAAAGCAGAGCATATAAATAAAGCTTGTTTTCAGATTCAGATCAACATTATATAAACAAAACTCAGAAGACCGTATATGTTCACTGATGAGAAACAGAGAGCTGCTCTTTGCGGGCAGTTACACGCTGGTATTCTAAGCTTTATAACTCAGGATCAGAATAACCTACAGATACGATACACATCATGACAGACCATCAGACATACCCAATCTAACCTTGGTCTCATCGTTGTGTGATCAATTATCAGTGAGCAATTGAGCTCAGAAAACTGAATTAAATCCCAGTTTAAACACCAAAGGAGCTTCCAGTGCATGTTTACTGTTCAGCCCACGTGTACATGCTTAACCTGCATGCAGACTCTCACTGATCAGCCAGGCTAATGACATCACTGACCCAGATTTTGGGTTATAGAGAAAAATGAGGAGGGAGGGGCTATGTGCTCCCTTTTCATTTGAGAATTTCAGAATAAAAGTCCTGAGAAGGGATAATACTGATACATAAATAAATAAAATAATGAAGGACCGGTTGTTTTCCCACCGCATTTCATTTGGAACGCTGTGAAGTATTCTGATGAATTAATTATTAATATCCTTGTTGATTTACTGTATTTTCCGGACTATAAGACGCACCGGAATATAAGCCGCACCCGCAAAGTTTAAAAAAATAAAAATAAACCTGGAAAATAACATATATAAGAAGAAAAAGCAGCACCTCATTATAAACCGCATGGTTTAAAGTGTGGAAAAAAGTAGCAGCTTATAATCCGGAAAATACAGTAATCATTACAAATACTTGCATTTTCAGCTCAAAAACCTTGAATGATCAAACAGGATTTGTAGGTGCACACAAATGTTTTGATGAAAACATGGTCAAATTCACAGAAGTATTTCAATTCCGTTAATATTTCCACCTCAAATGAAGACAAATTGGAGAAGCGCAAGATCTCCTGAAAACATCGGGCACGTGTGACTGTCTAGAGGTCTCCTACTCTCCTACGGAACCAATGCTAATGTGTGTCTGTAAGCCTGAGCTTAGTGAACTTCAGTGCTTCAGGTGAATTAATCTGTTATAGGTGGGAGAAGTAAACTTACATTGCAGGTTAAGAGTCGAGTACAAACTTTCTTCCTCTCTGGATCCAAAACGCCGCAGTGTTTATCCAGGTCACATTCTTTCTCTGCAGAAACAGAAAGAGCAGCAGTTATAAAAAGAGACGCAATGGGCAGAACATTATTAGAACCATAAACCATGAATGAAACCACCCATCTCCAAAACTGCAACTTTACAGGAGTTTAATTTCTTAACTTTCAACATAACTTTCGAACCTTGGTGGGCGAGTTGTCCATAAAACAAAGAGTATATCATCTATCGCCACACTTTGTACTTTGGTAATGTCGTAGAAATGGGAAACTGTGGCTCCAATTCTGAAACGAACCACTAGAGGAGATCTTGTAAAGAAGTGAGAGCGTGGGTCTGACAGTGTAGTTGTGGCTGAGTGCGCTGTACTGTGGGCTGTAGCTGGACACTACTGGCTTTCCTCTGAGTGCATTGGCTGCCCAGCCATGATGCAATGGCAGTTCAAAAAGAGGCAGTGGCTTCACATGTATCGGAGGAAGCATGTGCTTATCTTCACCCTCCTAATGATGGGAGCATCGTATGCGTTCGTCCTAACAGGGCTGGGTAATTGACACTTCCACACTGGGGGAGCAAGAAGAGTCAACCTTCAGTCTGTGACAGCACTTAAGCTTTGAAGGCCCGTTCAAATGATAGTGATCATTATAGGGGAAAAAAAACTGACTCCTATAAGACTTGTTTTCACACTGAGCTCAGGGATTTCAGCTGCGCCCCCTTTTCAAGAAAACCGGCAAGTGAGTATGGCTCCGTTTTCAGATGGCTTTATATAAAATCATACTTAATGAATTGAAGTCCACTTATATGCACATGTGCACAAGTGTCACACGAGGCTGCAAATCCATTAAGCACGAAGACCAAGGAGATCTCCAAACAAGTTAGGGACAAAGTTGTTGAGAAGTACAAGAGTTTGGTTCTAAAACTATATGTCCAAATCTCTGATGATCCCTCTGAGCGTGACAAATCCAACGTTTGAAAGAACATGCTAACGTCACAAACTTGTCAAGAGAAGGTTGCTTTTTGGTTGCACTTTCAGACTAAGCAAGGAGGGCATTAATCAGAGAGGCAGCAAAGAGACCACAGGTAACCCTGAAGGAGCAGCCGAGTTCCCAAGGAGAGCCTGGAGTATCTGTCCATTCAACTGTATGGACTGTATGTTCAAATGTATGGAAGAAGGTGCTGCCATGTTGAACTGCTATACATTCCTGGAACCACTGGTCGTCACCATGAACTTGCAATTTCCTTTGAGTACTCACTGTTCACTCCATTTGGCAGAAGCACAGAGGCTTGGTGTAGTAGTGGATGAACAGTTAACTTTTCTGTCTTCAGAGGCCCCACAGGTGCTTGTTCAGTCTCGTCATTTCAAGACTTGACTACTACAACTCCCTTCTAGCTGGCCTTCCTATGCAACCATCAGGCCCTTGCAACTCATCCAGAATGCAGCAGCACGACTCATCTTCAGTGTTCCCAAATTAAGTCATGTAACTTCTCCTCTACGGCATTCTCTTCACTGGCTTCCTGTAGCTGAACATCAGACTAAAAACCTTGATGCTGGCCTACAAAGCCAAATTTGGACCAGCCACTCCATACTTGAAGTACCAAGAGACCTTCGAGCATCAAGTACAGCTTGGCTTGACCCAACATCCCTCAAGACGCAAGGAAGACAAACATCCAGACTCCTCTGTTCTGGCAGTAAAATGGTGGAAAAGACTTCCCCTGGGGGTCCGAACAGCTGAGTCACTCGCTGTGTTCAAAAGCAGACTGAAGACCATCTCTTTCATGAGCACTTAACACATAAAATGATTAAAATGATACTGAATCTTCTTGGTATTGAGGTCACCAATCTGACATTTGTTCTCAGCAGCATCTGGATACTGGCCTCTACTTGCTAAAGACATCTTTTGTAAGTCGCTCTGGATAAGAGCATCTGCCAAATGCCATAAATGTAAATGAAAATGTGATCTGGTCAGACAAGAACTTTTTGGCCACCAAGGAAAATGCAATGTCCGGCTTAAAACCAACACATCTCATCACCACATGAACACTGTATGATGTTTTCCAGAAGCAGGGACTGGGATGGTGCTAAATACAGGGATATTCGTGAACGAAACCCGTTTTGGTTTGTCAGTGATTTGAGCCTGGGACGGAGGTTCACCTTCCAACAGGGTTTAAGGGAAAATGTGTTAATGTATTGTAGTGGCCAAGTCAAAGCCAGACCTCAATCCAATGTAGAATCTGTGGTCAGACTTGAAGATTTCTGCTTACCAGCAGAAACCGTCAGTTTTTCCTTGAGGAACGGGCAAAAATCCCAGTGGCCTGGCAGCTCACAGACTTCTCCAAAGCAACTTGCAGCTGTAACTGCCGCAAAAGGGGGCTCTACAAAGGACTGACTTTAGTTATGCACACTGAAGTTTTGTTATTTTCTCCAATTTGTTGTTTGTTCCACAACAAAAAAATTAAGTGTTCAAAGTTGTAGATGTTCAAACCCTTAAATAATCCATTTTGTCACAGAATTGTGTGCAAAATCAGAGTAAACGAAAGCTGTATTTTATCCAATCAGTGGGGTCCAAAGGCAGTACAGGACTGTCATCTAGTGGTCAGGGTTTAAACACAACCAAAACTGAACCACTGAGACTTAAAATCAATACTGCATATTTGGGAACGGGTATAGTATTGTGTAACAGATCATCGTACTGATATCAGTATTTACTGACACCTCTAGTGGACAGTAGTTTGTGTTTTTCATAAAATTAAACTGTAAATTGAAGTTAATTGAATTAATAGAAGCAGCCAAGTCGCTGAAGCACTGGCACCTTTCACAGCCCTGTTCCGTCTTCTATTATAAATGTGCTATGAATCAACAGGCTTTCTGTTCTCTACAGCGTACAGGAAAACACTGTTCACAGTAATCAACCATACGCTACAGAAGTGGCACAAAGGGATCAGGTTGAGAATAGACTCTGTACAGTGGGCTCTGAAATCGTGCTTGTAGGGAAAAATAAACTACATAAGTGCTGAACATCGTTCTAAATTATAGTGCACAATTATAAAGCTAAAAGGGGGGGTGTGGTTACATCTTGAAGTACTTACTGGACACCTTATGGGGCCTGGTACCTCGGACATGCCCAGGGGTAGCAGGGGCAGCCTCCACCCTCTCCACTCTCTGGCTTGGCGATTTCTCTGTGGCCGCAGGTCGGCTGGGCGAGGGGCCTCCGTGAGGCCAGGGTGGGTCTCGTAGGCTAGGGGGAGGAGAGTTTCGAGGAGGTTCCAACGGTGGAGGCTGCTTAAAGACAGAGGACTCGGAGTGACCAGAGCTGGAGGTCTTGTCCAGAGGAGAGAGACTGGAGGAGAAAGAGAGATAAAAGTTAAAAAAGGTATTCAGAGGTTTCCATTGAGCGTGTAAACACTATGGGACGACTTGTACAGCATTCCCAATGGAGGCTGTTTATCAGGAAAGAAGCAGCCAATCACATCCTGTCTACCAAACCAGATGAATGTATGCAGCTCCATACCAGCTGCCTTTTAACCACCAGACTGTTTCTGATACAGTTTCAGTAACTACACTGCTGCAGATCTTTAATACCAGCTACCAGACTGTGTTTCTGATACAGTTTCAGTAACTACACTGCTGCTGATCTTTAATACCAGCTACCAGACTGTGTTTCTGATACAGTTTCTGTATACTGTACTCTGCTGCTTTTCTTTAAGTCTTGAATGTGTGAAAGAAAAACTCTGAACATAAGTACAGTTCTTCTTGTAACATCCCAAGTTCTGAGAATTAAAGGGGCCATGAGTCACACCACACAAGATTCTGCAAATAAAATCTGCCAAATTCTGTGGCAAACAAACATCTATTGTTTCTTGGGAGTCACAGTTTATGATATAGAATCTCAGGGAAAGGTTTACGATGCCAGAAAAGGAAGAAGGTTCTCTTTGGACCAGCACTGTATGAGTCATGCAAACTAAACAAGCCTCTGCTTGCTGGGCCTTCAACAAAATCCAACTCGTCTATGTGCCATCACTGCTGTCATCTATACGCAGGAGTTAATGATTCATTTCAAGCCCCCTGTTTAATGGAGTGTAGGTATTGCATCATAGTACAGATTCGTGGTGCACATTCCTCCTGCTTTTGACTTTTTGACGATGAAAACTAGGATTGCAGCAGTTCGACATTTTCACAGTTAGTATTATATAATTTTTTTAACTAAAGGAATTAAAAGTACATTAGTAAAAGGAAGTACTAATGCATAATAAAAAAATTCTGGATAATAAAGGCACCTGACAGACTGAGATGCTGGGTTGCAGAGGGTGATATGGTAAAAATATTGTATTAGAAAATTTAAAGACATTTTCATGCAGACAAAATGTAAGTCAGAAAAACATCAGCCGGGCTGATTCTTAAAAAAGTAAAAACTTGGAAGCAGAGATCTGGCCAGTTACATGCTGCTTTCTAGGCTTCATAACTCAGGATCAGAGTAGCTAAGGACCTGCAGGACATGATGCACATCATTGCCCTGTATAGACCCTTTTGACAGCTCCGAACCCAGCAAAAATTCACTAATTTCCAACTGAATTAAATCCCAGTTTAAATGGAGCTTCCAGTACATTTACTGCTCTTTACATGCTCAACATGCATATAGACTCTGACTGATCAGTGATCCAAATCATAACTATCTGGTATGTGTGACTTCTCCTATAAAAACTTATTAATTTATTGGTGAATAAAATCATCAGAGTATGAGAACATCCCACAAAAGTGGCAGATGCTGGAGATACAAAATTAGATATCCTGTTTCATGATAGCAAAAATGTTCTTTATTACAATAAAACATTGTTAAATTACCCACCCTTATACTGCAAACTAGAGCCCCAACTATAGCGTCCCTCGATGAGGAGTGCCTGTGTAGTGGAAATTTGAGTCTAGCTGGAACACATCCAGCCAGGCAGTCAGAACAAAATCCTGGGGTGGATTTTAACTTGCTTGACCAAAATATCAATACTGCCATTTACAGAGCAAATTGGCCCAGGCAGAAGGCAAACAACGAGGCAGACTAATTAATACTTTGTATAAACAGGGGCTTTCTTATAATTAAGCTTATGGCTGAGTGAGAAACACTGCCTTCATCGCGGTCTCAGGAAGAGGCGCTGCTGTGCTGTGAGGGGGCAGCAGTGTTGTGAGGTGCAGCTTTTTTAGCTGCAGCTGAGAATCATTACAATGCCATGAAAAATGACTCTTGTATGAGTAAAATGGGAGTTAAGTTTCTCACCTCGTGATCCACCAGTCAGAGCTGCTGGACCATGATGTTATCATATGAATGGATGAATTTGGCGGCTCATCAAAGCTTGTTAAGTGTTTTGGCAAGACTTTATTCACACCCACAGAAAAGATCAGATCTACATGAATCGATATCAGATCAGATCAAATAAGATTTTTTTTAAACCTACCTATAGTTCCGGGTGCTATTCTGATCGGCCCCAGTATGAGTACAGCCCACCAGTATCAGAAAACAATAAGTTTTCTGGTGCATCACAAAGCACAGATCTGATTGGGTATAATCCCGTGTAATATGTACAACACGAGTTACAACAATTAAACAATAATAAACAAATGTGTTCCTGATCCGGTCGATAGATAATGGCTTGAGTGGGTCAAACAGTGACTAATGAACTGGAGGGAAAAACAAACTGCTAACATAAGCAGAAGTCTGTCCAAGGCTGGTATAGATCGACGGGTGGACAGACAGACAAACTGACAGGTACCAAGACGAATAAGAACAGATGTGCACATGTGCTCAAGTTTAGCTCTAGTATTCATTTCTTTTATTTTCCCCAAATTCCATTTAAATGTCTCAAATTCCATTTAAATTTTCCCCAAATCCATCTTAACACATTTCCCAAATTCCATTTTATTTAGTTTTTCTTTTTCCTTTCTTTCTCCATTTGCATTAAGGTGTTAAGAAAACATGCATCATGCAGCACTAACTGTGACTCACCGAACTGCGTCCTTGCTTGTCTTACTGTGCCTGAACTGGGGGGGCGTGGAGGGCGACTGGGGTGAGGGGCGTGGCGGTCCACCGGTACCCTGGCTCCTGCCACTCCAGGAGGCCGCCCCGTGCCCAGGGGTGGGCGGGGTGTGTCCGTGGCGTGGGTGCGACCGCTGCTGGGCAGCAGGTGGAGTGGAGCGCAGGTGTGCATAGAGCTTCCCCACAGACCCGTGCCTTCTCTCAAAGTGCTTCTCGAAGGCCTGCGGCTTCACCACCTGACTGCACTGGCTGCAGACCACCAGGTAGAAATCATCGTGCCCAGGATAGTGTCCAAAGATGGACATATCTGAGAGGGATAAGAGGGATATGATTAGGATAATTTTGAACATATGTGATGATGAGAACTCTGAAATGGACAGATGGGACAGAAAGCGTTTGATATAAGGCAGGATCTCTGGAATCGTATCAGTATCAAGATAAAAACCTAAGCTCTGCTACTAATTTCTCCATTTCGGAAAAGAAGGATATTTGATGATGTATTTATAGAAATGAAGAAGACATATGTTTAAGCAGGATTATTTTCCTGAATTTAAAACACTGGGAAAAATAAGTTACACAAGAAATCTACAAATAACGATGCCAGTCCAGAATTCCCAAACTGGTGAATCCCTATTTCACGCCTTTTCTGCTGCATGTCTGGAAGTGTCCACTTAATGCCCAACACTCACTGCATCAAATTAAAATGGGGACTTTTACCAAATTAGAGAAAGGATTAAAGTGCAAATTCCAATTCAATCCATTAAAAATGTTCCCACATTCCAAAACACTGTCCACTATATGGACAAAATCTAAAATCACGGGTATTGTGTTGCAACTGTCTACTGTCCAGAGGATTTTCTGCTAGACTTGAGCATTACGGTGAGGATTTGATTGCATTCAGCAACAAGAGCTAGACATCATCCCCAGCTGGGGGGCTTTATACCCCTATACACCTGGCATTAGGCATAGTGTCAATAGGTTCATGTGTGTTTACCCGGTCCATTCTATTCTATTGGCAGTACATCTCTACAGGAACTAAATAAGCTGTCTGTGCATTTGCACATCTGTGTCAGCAATGGGTGCAGCTTAAAGTATACAACAGTTTTCTTTTTCAGAACATACAATCTCGTCAATATGGTCTGTATCTGAAAGTGTAATTAGTTCTATTTAGGAGGGGGGGTGTAACGGAGCAGCAACCAGTGACTAAGATGATATTGCAACAATCGGGTCTCGTAACAAAGCCTTTAGTGTTTATTTTGTCCCACATCACGATATTCACCATTACTGTGAGTGCAAAGAACCTTTTGAAGTGTAAGATCTGTCGCTCAATATAAAGGCAAATGGCTGATCTCTTGGTCGCTGGCTCACTTGCTGTGTGTGAAGGCTGAAAGATGTGGTCTGAGAACTTGCAGTGTGGTCACCACAAGCAACACTGACCATCTGAACAGAAAGGGACAGAGCAGGCAGTACTTTGAGGCTACAGTCCTTCAACATCTGCAGGAAACTCCTGTGGAAGTTTAATCAGTCTGTAGTCGCCGGTGTCCTGTTCTACATTGTGGCGTGCTGGGGGGGATGACATAAAGCTGGATTTCCTGGTGACAGTGACAAAGAAAAGGACTTTAAGGAAACTACTGGACGTTATGGACGATGCCAGTAAGCCTCCACACACCGTCATCGGCCACCAGAGGAGCCTGTTCAGTGACGGACTGCTCCTTCCCAAGTGCAGGACCAACAGACTTAAAACTCTTTAGTCCCGCACGCCATCAGTCTGTACAACTCATGTCTTGTTCACTGTTTCCCTGCTCAAACAGACCTGCTGTTCCGCTCAATTAACAGGTGGGCTGAATAAGGTGTGCTTGAGCAGGAAGAGCACAAACCTGTGCAGGAGTCTGGCAGTCCAGGACCGGAGTTGCCCACTCCTGATCAAGTAGCTTTGAGAGCTGGACCGGTCAGTGACCCTAAATCTTCTAGTGTTAAAGTGTTGAGTGCTAGTGCAGCGACTAGGTACAGCCAATGACAAAGCAAAAGACCAGGTGGAGTTAAACACACCTGATTCAACACATCTTTTCGTCTGCATTCACGCGTTTAGCGCTGTTGGTGAAAGAGGCCAAAGTGTCTGCCGGGGGACCACTCTGTTGGGTTGAATGAACAGCAAACGAGTGTGCCTCAAAAACCCCCCAGGCCGAATTTAACCACTCGTGGGCTGAGCCCCGGGACTCTGCGGAGTCAGGTGACTGACCGCAGTCTAATATAAAACCAGATCACTCTGTGGCCGACATGAATGAGGAGTAACCAAAACACTGGTCTGAGTACAGTTTCAAAAATGTCTGAAAATTAATGCACAATAAACCTTAATTTTTCAGCTTGGTCGGGCGAATGCGCTTGTGCATACCTACATATCGAGGTGGTGTTTCCACAGATGCCCCGTCTCCACTCTCAGCATAACATGATTGGTTGTTTTTGTTAAAGGGTGGAGTGTTGCCCGTAACACCCGTTATGGCGGTCATTTACAAATAATTACTGATGAATCTGCGACCGATTTCGTCATTTACGTCGTCCCAGCAGAGGTGACATCCACAACAGTATGAATGTGCGTGCACAAATTCACTCACTCCCCATTTAAGAACATGAATCAAGATCAAAAAATCAGACATTGAAATGTGAGCGTGGCCAAAAACATGTTTTTTGGAGAGCAGAGCGACTCGTCCTGGTTTAGTCCTGGTCGCTGTCCACACCACATCCACTAAAAGATTCCCGACTACACAACAAACATGCTGTGCAGTGAAGGGTTTAGCGATCTGACAGCTCTGAAAGTCAGGTAGTGTGCACACTAATGCCAGGTTCAACGTGTGAGACATAACATCATAACCACTGACTGGCGGAGACGTACCCTCCTTCCTTAACGTCATGGTTTCCGTCGTTTTCTTGCCATTCTTGCTGCAGTCGTCCCCGTCGGATCCTGAAACAGGAAAGTATAAAGTGAGTTTGTGGCTTCTCTTTTGCTGGGAAGCACAAACAGGCCAGACGAACACCTACCAACTGCACCAACGACATTTCAGAACAGAGCAGAGAGAGCAGCAATGTAGGACGTTATTTTTAGAGGAAAAGAAAACAGCAGCAGCAGCCCTACAACTCGCCCATCAACTAGAGCTCTTTAAATCAGACGGTGCTTTACTGAGCACAGCGGGAACAAAGACCAAAGCAGGTGGCTGCCCTTCCCTGCAGTAGAATGGGGTTCAATTCTCTGGCTGGACAAGCCCGCCATCACACTGATTAGAATCGAGAAATGGGCCGGAGAGCGGAAGGTCGTCAGTTCAATCCCCCCGACTGGCAGGAAGTGACTGAACAGTGCTTTTTCCTTCCTCAGCATTCATTCAACCCCCAGCTGCTCCCTGGCCCAGAGGTGTGTTCTCAGTGAGTGTTTACACTCATTCGAATAACTGAAGGCAAATCAGATTATCAGTCAGTAATCCAAACATGCACTTGCATATTCAGATAATGGGAAACTCCGGGTCTACGTGAGACTTCTGCTTTGCAAGCAGCCAATGAGCTCGCAGAAGGCATGACTTTCCCATATTGAGACACAGTAAACCTTGCGGGTGCTGTGTTGAACACTGTTTTCATGCAAGAGAGTTCAGACGTTGAGAAGGAGGCTCTCTCGACTTTCCACAAAGGTACATGGAACTCGGAAATTCCTAGGTTAGTTCAAATGGAACACGAATTCCTACAAGTGTGTGATGTATACGATACTGACCTTGATCTGATTTAACCAACCGTGTGGCGAGCAAGGATTCCACATTCGACCAATCACTTGTATTTCCGTTGCATGGGTTAGATTTAACATATTGACCCACTAGAGCAGATCAATTTCAGACCCTGAGAACAGATTATACTGGGAATTCTACGGGGTCCTTACGAAGCGTACGACAACAACACCACTGCTTACAGCAAGGGTCTTCAGCCTGGGTCTTGAACCCCAGCGCTCAGCATAGACCCAACAACCACCCACTGAGCCCCCAGTCTAATTCACAGAAACCAGGCGTCTCAGTAGTGGGATCACTGGGTTATCGGTTACCGATCACAGGGTTATGGATTGATACCTGGGTCCAGCAAGATGCCACTCATGAGTGTTTGAGATTAAAGGCCCCTAAGTATGTTTTCACGCTGGTGTTTCTTCCGAAACCAGGAGAACTCTCTCTAAGAGCTTGGTACGTTTTGAAAAGTGTGATAGACCAGAAGCTGTCCAGAGAATCAATCTGTGGTCATAATGAAACCAGTGGTCTGGGGGAAGGGGTGGGGGTCTGAGTTTATAATGTATAACTTATGAAATTGATAATTCATAGATTATTTTTAATCCTATAAACCATGAGAGGGGGCAGAGGGGGCTTTTGGGGAAACTGTAAAGAGAACTAAGCTGGTGGTCCCACACAGTCTCTGGGTGGGGCAGACTGGAGTCTGTGGTACCTGAAGGGCTGGACAATGGGTTGAGGGTGGGAGGACCACCACAGACCATCAAAATGAGCTCGTGCAGTGGGCACAGTACTGGGCGGGTGTTGATACCGTTATGAACAGGGACAGCTTTTCCCTCTGACTGAGGGTCCAGCTGAGGGTCCCGCTGAGGCCACTCAGGGGCCTGAAACCCTGTCTGACGTTGCAGACAAACAGAATAAAGCAGGAACCAGAAGCGCCTTAACGCGGCCGCCGGGTCGTGATGGCTACTGGCGATAACATCAGAACTCCTCCACCTCCGGTGTTCTGCCGAATCGCGCTGCCCGCCGATATGCGCTGCGCGGCGGCTCTGCGCATGCGCACAGTAAAATCCTAATTCTTTTAATTGGTTCGCCACGAAATGTTGGTTTTCTTTGCGTTTCAGAGCTTTTGCTTTCCGATATTACTTGCTTGGGTGTTTGAAAAATGTGCAAAACATACATTAAAAAGTCTGTATTTGAAGTGTTTTGGGTTGATGGGGTGTTTTGGCTTTATTGTGGCACATTCAGGTCCACAAGGTAAACATTCGGTTCAGGAATATTATGAATTATTATAATAAAAATATTAATCATGACATTAGTACCACTGTTTTATAATAAAAATAGCTATAAAATGTTTTTAAAAGTCTATATTTGTACAGTTTTGGTGGCACATTCAGGTCTACAAGGTAAACATTCGGCTCATGAGAAATAATTACTAATAACACGAATAGTACTAATTATAATAAATATTAATATTTCTGGATGTCGTAACTGAATATGCCACGTTACTGTAACAAGTGCCCTATTCTTCGCGTAACGTTTAAAACGGGTGAAACCGGTAACGTGTGGATATGCGCCTGCGCACAAGCGCCAAGTAGCACATTTCGCCGGAGAGCCCAACTCGGCATAACACCGGCGACTGTCTGCTACAGCCGAGCCGACCTGACCGGCAAAAGCGAGCCCAGCCGGCCCGTGCAGCGCTCCTGTCCGCCGCTCGGCCGCCGGGCGTTCGTGTTCCTCTCGGGCTGAGCCGCGGAGCGCGGGCCGCTGTCGGCCGGCTCGGACCGGAGCACTTCAGAAAGTTGTCCGGACTCTAACTTTGCAGCCGGCGCTCGGAGCCGCCGGGGCAGCACTCAGGCTGGGTCAGGAGCAGCCGGGGCGTGTGCTCCGTCCCCACAGCCCGTCCCAGTGCTCCCAGTGGCTCGGAGACGCTGGGGAAGCCCGCGGAGCCGTGGAGCGGGCGCGCTACCCGGCCAGCGCTAGGACCCGGCAGGTCCTTTGTTTGGGTAACATGGTTAGGGATGCCGAGGCTTTTCCAGCGAGAATAAAGCGCGTCCGCGCGGCTTTTCCCGCCGCGACGTCGATCCCCGCGGGCAGCGGCTCGCGCACTCACCGTCCGCGGCGGTCAGGCCGGCCCTGTCCGCCCACGCGCTCCAGCTCTGGCCCACGAAGTCGTCGAGGCAAAGCCCCCGCCGATCCAGAGCAGCCATTACTTTAACTGCGCGTTCACGCAGCGCCATCATCACCGCGCGGCAGAGACGCTGACGTCACGGCGCGCGCTCCCGAGCGCCGCGCGGGTTTGTTAAAGGGGAATTCCGACCCGTCCGGCGGATTCAAGGGCCGCTCGGGATTCAGTACCATTTTCATCAGTGCACACATCCTGCCGGAGCCGCCTGTCAGCTGGAAATTATTACTATTAAATATATATTTTATATATTATTAAATACATATTTTTACTGAGTGTTGGTTCAAATAAAAAACATTAAAAACCCTGAATGGCTCGTATAATTTTTGTGATTTGTGTGTGTGCCGGTATCGTCCTGGATCAGGACTTTTATTCTGAAATTTGAGCACTGGGTGAAGAAGCGAAGCCCGCAGCCCCTCCCGGCTCGGCCTCTGGAGCACATTGGGCCCAATGGCCTGAACAGGAACAGGCCGGGCATTGTCGGGCTTTGTGCGCCGGTGCCACTGCCAAGTCACAACCACAAACAGCATTGTAATGTGGCAAAAGCGAGGTGGCTGCCGGTTTCAGACGCAGTCCGTGCAGTGGCTTCCCACAAACTTAATTTTCTTTGGCTGGAAATTCAGCAGAAACCTACGAGCAGTATTTTCACGCTAAATCTCTGCTCTTTTGTTTTCTTATTTTACACAGGTACTGAATTAAAAAATTACACCCCAATATCTGGGTCAGTGATATCATTAGCCCCACCCCTCTTACTGATCAGTCTGCATACAGGTTGAGCATGTACTTGGGAACAGAGCAGTAAACATGCACTGGAAGTTCCTGGGATTTAATTCATTTGGAAATGAGTACATATGGATTACTCTTCCTGGTTAGAGTCAGTCTAAGTTTGTTATGTGTATCATGTTTGTAGGCTACTCCGATCATAAGATATGAAACCTAGAAAAAGGCACACAACTACTTGCAAAGTCTAAGGTTCTAAGAGTTAAAGATTCTGATATTAAAATGTAAAAAATAAGTTTGGTTGTATTTCACTCTTGAGACATCCTGTGTTTATTCCGCCACAATGAATAGCTTTAAAGTACATTTTAGGGCAAAACATAAAAAAAGAATAAGATGCTGTCAGATGTTCCCCAAACAGCTTAACGTTAGCACACCACTGACACACTGGCTACAGGCCTCATCCAAAATCACCACCGCAGCATGTGACTAACCTGAAGACCACTGCACACTAAATCAATCCATCAAGCATGGGGAACTGAGGAAATGGCAACCTGAAAACATTCTCCTGCTTTGTGGGCCTCAACCTTTTCCATTTTCAGAGTGCTAGGCAGCTGCTTAGAAGAACCCATGACGGCCACTGTGTGGTCAGAAGAGTCTGGGGAATTATAAAACTTTGAAATTGGCATCATCTGGTCTTTCCTAATGATGATTGTGATAAACATTCTAATTAAGATCTGAGACTTCAATCAACATCAGTGTCAAAGTCAATAAACGTACATCCATCCATCTTGTATCGACATTTCATCCTGGTCAGGGATCAGGGTCCAGAGTGTACCAGGAATCACTGGGTGCAAATCAAGACAGTATCCCCTGGACAGTGCACCAGATCATCACATGACCAATTCATCTACCATGTGTATTTTTGACAGTGCCTCCCTATTACATTTACATTTAACATTTGTTAAAACTCAAGAGAAAAATACAAATATATTTTCTATATTATTTGCCCATCATATCAGGGATCAAAGCTTTGACTGTGTTCTCTGGACATCAAAGACTTTCCCAGTTGCTTTCAGTAGAAGAATCATGCCGCCACCTAGTGGTTTCCAAATGAAGAGCAGATTTTCACCATTAGAGCACAAAAAAAACGGAGACAGCACACAGCAACGAAATGTTCCTCGTTTAATCCTCCACATCACAAAAACGAACAAACTGGGTTAATATTCTCCTCCTCATCTTTATCAATAAAGGTACAAAGAGCAAGAGCAAGCCCCCCACCCCCAGACCCAACTGTTAAGAAAATTAGAGTAAATGTACTTTGACCAAAAAAAAAAAAGGCCCTTTAGAGGTGAAAATGAAAAAGTGATATTGAAATGGTGTTTGTACAGATACAAAAGAAAACAGGCTTCCAGAGAGAACCTACTGTTGTGGCACTTCCTCAAATACTGCTTTAACCAAAAAAAAAAAAAAAGAAAAAAAAAAAGAAAACAGACCCCAGTTGAGCGGAGCAGTTATTAAGGCAAAGCTCAGTTTGGCCTCTACACTACCTTGTGATGGGCTACACCCTGGACAACAAAAACGATCCGAAGGCACAGGATCGTCAAGCCTGTCATACTGCAGGAGTTCAACAGAACAAATCCATGTTAAGGCAAAATAAAAGAAAGGCTGATTGATTAAAAAACTAAAGCGATACAGAAAAAAGACTAAAGATGGGTTTCTTCTATTTACGCCCATCAAACGATATATATACCTGAACATATGCAGCTCACAGTTTGAGCAGACTCCATTTCAAATCAGTATTTTGCTACCCTTACTAAAGTTGACTTTTCTTGCTTTGTTTCACTAAAGAAATGAAAACAGGAAGCAAACAGGTCTGATGCAAACAATGAACAAACTCAGAATTACATTCATTACATAACGATGTTACTTGTATGCAACGCACAGACATCCAACATCGCTGCTATCAGGCTATGTAGTGAACACAGAAAATAACAACTATAAATAAGGATATTTTTACTCAGTTTTGAACAGAACATCAAAAAAAGGGAAAGGAAATTAGTGTTACACATGTATTTTTCCTGAAATGCAGACAGAAACAGCTTGGCTTAAAGTAAAGTATATCACCTCTCAATCACATCTTAACAGTTACCTTGAGGGTCACTGGAAAACGGTGGTCTGTCCCTGACAGAGTGCTTTTAAAAGTGTGCCATTGACGTATCTCAAAATTCTGCGTAATGAAACGGTTGAGATGTCATTCAGAGTGGTGTGGGAAGAAACGGTGCATGGTAGAGAAACTCGGCAGTGTTGAGAGGACTGCAATTTGCAGGTGATCAGATCGGATTCACGTGTCCAGACATCACAAACTGATCTGTACTGGTTGCTGTGCTGTGGTATCGATGTGTCAGCAACTAGATTGCCCACACTGATGTCATGCTCTTCTTGGATCTCAACACTTCCGTCACTCTGGATTTGACGTGGTTGGTTGTGAAGTTGCAACACAAGGCATGCGGTAATCCGATTCGATTTAGTGTCCAGTCTGAGACACATCTTTACAAATCCTACTGGGATTTTAAACCACTGCCAAACGAGGTTAAAGATCTGATTATCAGTCTTCCAATCAGACATCTGGATAGGCCAAAAATCTGATTTAGACCCTGTATAGAGTTGTGAATCAGACAATTCCAAAATTCCAAAATTCTAACATTCAAAATCTTCTCAAAACCTTTAGGAAACCTTCAGGCAGTGTACGTACTTCTTTATGTGACGGAGCTTTTAAAGGTTGAAACAATCGTCCATATATCACTGAACAATTCTCTGGTCCAAATCCAGCCAAACACACTGAATCGGATACTCTCAACTTCGACTAGAATTCATGTGAAAATGAGTGACGGAGGTCTTCAGTGGTGGGATAGTGAGGTTACAGACCTCAAATATTGGAGGGTGATGTCTCTATTAAAACTAAATTATAAGGCACATACAGAGACATCAAAGGGAAATTAAAAGGAAAGAACAAAGAATGTGAAAGTGAAAGTGGCCTAAAAGTGCCCTTTTTCCGGCAGGCTCAAACACATTTTTGGTGAAACTGGATTTGCATCAAATCCACTCTGATTCCCATATTAACCAGTTAATTACGCAGATATTCTGGAAAAGCAACTGGTGGAGCTCTATTAAGGCATTGAATATCAGTAATAATCAAGGCACTTTGAAGAATAAAACAGTGCAAACATCTATAATCTACACTATGAAGACAGGCTTTTAAAGTGGCTACAGCAAGACGTTAGTGTCTTAGTGCACGCCGGTATTCAGCACACGACATTACGGCACTTTGTGTTGAAGAAGGTTTTTAAGGCAACATTTGGGTTTTCTGAACCTGAAGTTGAAGCTGGCGTTATACTTGCAAATGGCAACAAAGAAAACAGACCTGATGGAGGATTACGATTGAGCTCCGCCCACAAATACATTCTTTCATAGCATCTGTTGTATGTTGGACAAGGTTTACAGAGCAAAACTCAAACTAATCGCAAATGGAAGAACGCAATTCAACTGACGTTAGGCTCCGGTGTGATAATTACATTATCATACAATACATGAACAAGACCTCAAATCATTTATGCAGACGTCAATATCGCCCATCGTGTTTACTTAACGAGGTGAGCACATTAACATGAATGAGCTGGGACGTCGACAAAAGACGAAATGTTTTACTTATGTTTTATTAAGGTTATTTATGCACAATTCTGATATTTGAATATTATTAATTCACTGTTCACTGCATTTCATAAAGTTTAATTGCATTTTTAGCTATATTATTATATATCAGTGTCATAGTCTGGCCTTGAAAATGGCGTTTAGCGCAATTATTTCTCTGACAATATATCGTCAGATAAACTAGTTATTGTGACAGACTTTGTTAAATATAATGGAAACGTGGCATTAATATCAAATCAGAATACCTTGATGTGTGTGTTAGCATTTGTTAATTACTTAATCAAGCAACATTTTTTTCCAACCTGTAGTTTTGATTAGCTGCACAATTGCAATATGACGTCGTATGTATTTGTTTATTTATTTTTAAAGTGCGTTTGATTTTGCTCTTGTTTTAACAGTTTGTATAATTAAATATTCATTGATTTATAAGATAGAATAGATACTGTATGTAGGTATTATTTTTTGGTATGTATGGTTTATCAGTTTCTGTACAGAAAAATCATAAAAAAGAGGAATGAACTGTTAAGTACTGAGTGATATAAAGTCAACCCTTCTGTTCAGCCTGCTCAACTTCAGTTATGAAAGAATATGCTTGTGGTTGGAACACGAATAAATCAGTTCCATCACCTGTGTTTTTCACTGATACACACACATTACCCATAACATGGTCACCTCCTCATTTCTACAGATCTATAATTCCAGACTGTAGTTCACCTGTTTCTCTCCTCCTTTCTCCCTGATATTCAATGGTCAGGACCCCACAGGACCACCAAAGGGCAGCTATTATGTGGGTGGTGGTCATTCTCAGCACTGCAGTGACACACTGTGGTGGCGTGCTGTGCTCAGTGGATCAGACACAGCAGTCTTTAAAACCCTCAGCATCACTGCTGGTCAACCAACCAGAAATATCCAGCGTCCTGTGGGCACTGATGAAGGACTAGAGGATGACCAACACAAACTGTGCAGAAACAGATGAGCTCCTGTCTCTGACTTTATATCTGAAAGGAGGAGCAACTAGGTAGGAGTGTCTAATAGAGTGGACAGTGTTTAAACACTCCAGCAGCACTGCAGTGTGTGATTGACTCATGAGGGTTCAACACACTAACACACCACCATCATGTCAGTGTGACTGCAGTGCTGAGAATGACCCTCCATCCACATAATAGCTGCTCTGTGGTGGTCCTGTGGGGTCTTGAGCATTGAAGACCAGGGTGAAAGGAGGAGAATAAAGTCAGCAGAGAAACAGATGAACTACAGTCTGCAATTATAGAACTACACTGTTTCTGTAAGGTAAAAGGGACAAACAAGGAGGTGGTC
The DNA here is from genome assembly GCA_034509495.1 of Acestrorhynchus altus. Lineage (NCBI taxonomy): Eukaryota > Metazoa > Chordata > Actinopteri > Characiformes > Acestrorhynchidae > Acestrorhynchus > Acestrorhynchus altus. Next base: position 5,239,341 of record CM067521.1, on the reverse strand, counting down.
CTAAAATTGAGGCTGATCAGTTTATAGAAAGCAGCTGGCTGCAAAGACGAAAACATCAAAACAAAGCAAAACAAAATGATGAGAGTTTGAAACGAATCTGCAGTTACATTCCAGGAGATTCTTTTTTTTTTAGGCTTTTGTTTTATAAAACCTGGACGTAAAACACTTGCTTCAGACGACGCCACCAAAACAGATGTTCTGATATTGACTGACAAGTAAAACCAAAAACAAACAAAAAAACACCTGTAACGCGTGATCCGCTCAGTGCGTGTAAAAGCAGCGGACCGCCCCACATCAGCTGGACCGTTTGGCTGAGTGAAAGATCAAACTTCACTTTAGGATGAGTCAGTGTGAACCCGACAGTGGCGTCCTCTAGTTCTGATTGGTTTGAATGGCGATGGAGGAGTTTGGCTGATTCAATTAGGAGCTTGGACCGCCTTCCTCTGGGTTGGGAGGTGGGTGCGCAGGCTTGTGGAACGGGGTCTCCTTAAAGATGAACCAGCAGTTACTTGCCCACAAGATGAGATTGAGGAAGCCGAAAATCTGAGAGGATTTAAGCACAAATGAGTCTAAACAATGGAAATGCAACCACATATTTTGTACGTATAACACACGTGAGCAATGCTGGCCTCACCACAGATGCATTGAGGCGTCCCATTGCTGGATGGTCCGTGAAAGTGCAAAGTGGGTTGCAAAGTTTTTGCAGGGTTTCTGGGCTGGTGGCATATTTCACATCAGTCAGTCCTTTGCCCCAAGCCGAGGACGAGACCAGCCACAAGAACGCAAAGATCCCAGTCAAAGCCAGGTCCTGAGGAGACAACAGAGGATGAGCTACAGCAGGTAAAGACTGAGGAGGTAAAAGAGTGTAAATCTGTAGATTTCCTAAGCCCTTTTTGGATTAGTTTTACGGGGAGAACTGCGTTTTTACAGGGCGTCTGTGAAGAGTATGGGAAAAGAAATCACGGCATAAATGAGTGAAAAGGAGGAGCTGCCTGATTTGCACCGTCACCTCCTAAAAAATGTCCATAATACAAGGCTTGACCACTGATAGAGCATTAGAGGATGATAACGAACTGTATATTCTGCTTATAATTAAACAAATAAATTCTACTTTGTAAACAACAATGCCATCCTCAATGTGGATGGTGTGATAGTATGGGGTAGGTGCACTATGCTGCGTCACTTGAAAGCAGCATAGAGAGCAGTAGATATAAATGTTGTTCAACCCAAGGTATCCATGCACGATAAGACCAGTGCCTTCTTGAGCATTTCAGCCCTGGGAAATGCTGCAAAACACTCCTTTTCCAGAGGATAGGAGTGAATATTTACCCACATCTCGACTCACACAGTACTAATATGACCTGAGGTTATTTTTGTGACTCACTTAACATGACGTGAACAAGACAAGACTCCTATTAGAGGCCGAAGTGTACAGTAGGACTGGCAAATGCAGTGTAAATATCTATATATATTTTGTAAAAAATATTAAAAAATGGCTGCATCGTAATATTGCATCTGTTATGCAGAACGGAGCTCTATCACACTGTAAAAACAACTGACATGGGGCATTTGGATAGGATTTAAATCACTGAGAACCCTTGGTAAAAATTACTTTACCGCACCACCCCTTTAAAAAACATTTGAAAAACCATTTTTTTCCCCACACATTTTCACTTTGCTTGAGTAAGAGGCTGGTACTGTTGTAGACGGTGATGATTTGTGGACCCTCTTATCAGAGCTTGTATGAACACAAGCGCTTCAAATCTTCTTTAACCGCCCAAGAAAAGTGAACATATAATCAAAACGTAGAGAACACTCCAGACTTTCTCAACCTAATCTCCATCTGCTGTATGTGCAGCTTAACCGTCCTTAAAAGAAGAAAATCGGTTCACTTGTTTACTTAAAAACTGACACAATAAAAGCCAGTGCTGGAGGTTTTATGCTTTAGAGAGTCAGAACCGTTGGCAGGAATTATATTCTACAGTGCTGCAGATGAATTCAGTAGAAAATGCTCCAGCATTCCTTTCATGTGATTGGCACAGACATATGGCCTTTGACTTCACGCTCACTTACAATAATGGGTCCTCGGGTGGTTTCCCTGTAAACGTGCTGGTAGCCGAGGTACAGAACCAGGGTGAAGGTGCAGTACAGGAAGGCAAAGACGCCCACACATACAAAGAACTCGGCAGAGGAGGAGAAATCCCCCATCATGTACTTCTTGGTTAGGGTGCCGTTGCACTGGGTTATTTCGACCGGCTGACTGGGAAGCCTGTTAAAGAGAGGAGTAGAGTTAGAGTGGACTGCAGAATCTCCCCAAGCAGCGTGTAAGATACATAGCTATAAACCAAAACACAGAATCTCCCAAAATGGCAAATTTAACTTGGGAAACATTTAACTTAGGGATCCATCTTTGCCACTTCCTGGTTGATGTTAATGATCTGCAGCTCCCTGTGGAGTGTTCTTTCAGAAACCGATTGTGAAGGACCCAGCGCTGACCTCTAGAAACAGTTCTCGCCTGGAAGTGAAGGCCGCGAAACACATCAGTGGTCAGTTTGACCTTTCGTTCATAGTGCTTCAGAGAATTTACTGCCACTGCTGGTAGACCGGTATGAGCCTACGCTTCCAAAGCCCTGCAAATGCAGCTCCTTCCTTCACACTATGGCCTTTGGCACAAATAACATGGCCAATCATTAACACCTGCTGTGTGACCCATTTCCCACACATCCAATGAAATATTCACTGCACTGTTCCATCTCTTCTCAATCTATGAATCCTGTCACACACCCCGCAGTTATTTATACCCCCAGCATCCTTGTGCACCACCACTTGCAGGGACCTGATGTTACTAACACCATAAACACACCATGCTGGGGTGATTTTGAACTGCTTCTACTATCATGTTCACTAATAATGATCATATATCATATATTTGCCAGAAAAGTAGATGAAACTTGCTACTACAAGTAGTTACGATAAAAAATTACTAGGATCGTTGCCCACAATGCATTTTGACCGATATTCGAGTCAATTCATTTTAAGCATATTACTTACCTAAACGGATAGCCAAATTGTGCAGTAACAACTTGAGATGTTGCATTTGTACAGGCGGTCATCATGGTGGTGGAACCAACAAAGCCTCCAGTGGTGGCAAAGGCAAAGATGGTGAAGAGCTGAAAAACAAAATGCATGCATGACCATTAGAAATTCCTCTATCCATCAAATCCTAAATCCTTTCAAAGGTACAGTTCTCTGTGTCTGACTGCTTCAGGAGAGACCTCCTGAAAAGATGGAGTGAGAACTATGGCATCATGTCCGTTACGGTTCCCATGGTCAAACATTTTCTGCATGAGGAATGAATGATGTTGGTAAATCACCTGGGATACCATAGCCACCTCCTAGTAACCATTTAGTGACACCACAACAATCACCTTGGATGTCAGAGTAACCACTTAGACCAAAGAAACCATCAAGTAATTACTTAGAAACACCATAGTAACTATGTAGCAATTATTCATACCATAGCATCCACCTTGCAAAAGCATAGCAACCACCAGTGATATCAGAACAAGTACTCTGCAACACTATAGCAACCACCCAGCATCCCATAAACTGGTTCTGGTTGATCTGCTGCACAATTGTCCTGCGTTTTCTTTACAAAATACACTTTAATAGTTACTCAAACTCTGTTGTAAGAAATGCAGAAATGCAGTTTTCCATTTCACTTCATTGCTACAAGAGGACTGAAAACTTCCTTTTCTTTCTCACTTATTCTGACTCATCCTACAAATCCAAACCTCCCGTTTCCCCTCTAATTCCGGGGTGTGGAACAGAGGGCCAGAGTCCAGCAAGGTTTGCTGATTTCCCTGTTCAAACACAGCGACTAAACCTGGCAAGAACCACCGTGGCAGTGGCTTAGACAGCACTGATAAAGGACAGACGAGTGTGTGAGGTATTGTAAACAAACTTAGCAGAGTGACTAATGAGGAATTCTTTCCAGGACCGTGTTTCATTACTCAGCCGGAATCTAAACCAAGCATTTCTCCTCTCAGAATAAGACCAACACTGGACAGCAGAAGCGCAACTTCAGCACTTCACCCCAAAGACAATACAAAACACACACCTACGTTAACAAAGCAAGGAAACGAGGAGTGGCTATGATATGCAGCACTCCATTTCTGCTGTCTATATCTAAAGGAACCATGTTCTGTGGTTCTCCAATTTCTACCCAACGATCACAAAGAGACTCAGTAAGAAAATGTGTATAAAGAGGCAATGAAGCATCTGGAGGCTCTGAGAAACAAAACAACAAAGAAAACAAAAGATAATTTTGAAGTAAAAGAGTTGTATATAGTACTAAAGACCCCTTCAGAAAGACCTTGATCTTTAATATCAGCTACCAGACTGTGTTTCTGATACAGTTTCAGTAACTACACTGCTGCTGATCTTTAATACCAGCTACCAGACTGTATTTCTGATACAGTTTCAGTAACTACACTGCTGCTGATCTTTAATACCAGCTACCAGACTGTGTTTCTGATACAGTTTCAGTAACTACACTGCTGCTGATCTTATAAAGGAGCAGCATGACTTTATTTATCCATCTCAAACAACATAAAATTAAAATGACTTAGCTGTGTGTTTGCTGTTACAATTAATGAAATTTTACTGATACTTTAAAATTGTTGTTTGTTTTCATCTTATCATCCATCCATCTTCCTCCGCTTTATCCGGGGCCGGGTCGCGGGGGCAGCAGTCTAAGCAGGGATGCCCTGACTTCCCTCTCTCCTGACATCTCGGCCAGCTCCCCAGGAGGGACCCCGAGGCGTTTCCAGGCCAGTCGAGAGACATAGTCCCTCCAGCGTGTCCTGGGTCTACCCCGCGGTCTCCTCCTTATCATAAATTCCCATTTCTCTAAATTGTATAGTGATGCCCCTTTTTAGTCACATTGCCCTGCCCTAATCAGAATCTCACACTCTTACATTCTTAAGTTTGATGGGTGTGTTTAATTCAGGTTAGAGGTTCTCCTGTATGAGGTAGTTTTTAAGGCTTTGAGAAATGTTACAGTTCTGTATTGTTTCAAAACCAGCTGAGCTCTATTCCAGACATTCAACATGCTGACTTCAACTGTTTTCACCCTGTTCTTCCTGTGAACCTGCCTGCTCAGCTCTGTAACTAGGCAGCGTGAGAGTCTTCAGGTCTTCATAGAAAAGTTTAATCTGTATGGTATGTGGGCAGAGAGAGGGGATCTCTGTAATGTGGAGGGCTGGCAAAAGCTCAGGATTATATTTAGAAGGGTCTTTTAGGGTGTCATAATCATTAACATAGAAGCAAACACCCCATGTCTCATACGATCTGGCGGCTTGGAAAGAGTATTGTGAAATACATGCAGAGTTTTCTGCACAATTGGACAATTTGAAGAATCTTGCACGTCAGGACAGGTTGAGAAATATGTTTGTGAAGAAGCAGAAAAATTAAAACTATGAGTGGGAATTAGTTTGGCCTTAATCTCTTTAAACCCAAATTTAATTATATATTTATTAAAGAGCGACAGAAGTAAAATTACTCAAACTGTATCAGAAACACAGTCTGGTAGCTGGTATTAAAGAACTGCAGCAGTGTAGTTACTGAAACTGTATCAGAAACATGGTTCAAATCAAATCAAATCAAAATTTATTTTTATAGCGCTCTTCACAACTGAAGTTGTCACAGAGCAGCTTCACAGAAATAAAATAAAATAAAATAAAATAAAATAAAATAAAATAAAATAAATAAGTAAGAAAGGTTAAAACAGAAACAGAAACAGAAAGTATAGATGACAGATCCCCTAGTGAGCAAGCCACATGGCGACAGTGGCAAGGAAAAACTCCCTCAGCTGGAGGAAGAAACCTTGGGAGGAACCAGGCTCACAAGGGGAGGACCCATCCTCCTCTGGTCAAACTACTTATACATGGTTAGGGGACACTGGACCCCTACATCTCTGTTCTATTACTCGGGTATTGAAGTAATGTCAATTATCTGGTGGACATAATATTAACAGTAGATTTCTACAGTTGGTGATGGTGGGTGAGCAGCTAGTCCATGGCAGTGTGGGAAACTAGTCCAGGTCCAGTTGGTGGAAGGTGGAGAGCCAATGTATACATGTATCAGGGGAGCTTGGAGTCCTTCTCAGGTGGGGCAGAATCACAAACACAAACTACACACATTATTTTGAGTTTTTCCAATACAACATAATGTGCAATAGTTCTTCTGTCTCTTCACTTGTCATTTTTCTCTATTTTTTTATTTGTCTATTATTTGTAATGTAGATACTATACTGTATCTATTTCTTGTACTGAGTGCCTTGTTCTCCCATTGTTGCTGCAACACTGAAATTCCACACTGCGGGACTAATAAAGCATTATCTTATCTTAGAAACTCAGTCTGGAAGCTGGTAATAAAGATCAGCAGTGAAGTTACTGAAACTGTATCAGAAACACAGTCTGGTAGCTGGTATTAAAGATGAGCAGCAGTGTAGTTACTGAAAAAGTATAAGATACATAGTCTGGTAGCTGGTATTAAAGATCAGCAGCAGTGTAGTTACTGAAAAAGTATAAGATACACAGTCTGGTAGCTGGTATTAAAGAACAGCAGTGAAGTTACTAAAACTGTATCAGAAACACAGTTTGGAAGCTGGTATTAAAGAACAGCAGCAGTGTAGTTACTGACACTGAATCAGAAACACAGTCCGGTTGCTGGTATTAAAGATCGGCAGCAACACAAAAAAGGTAGTTTTAGGTTAAAGTGATGAGATGTGAACTCAGCAGCGACAGGGGGCACTGATTAAAAACAAGGCCAATGCCATGGTAGCAATGTGAAGCAGAGTTTATTGGCCGGTTTTAAGCAAAAATCTGATTATTCTGACTCATTATGACTCATGTAAACCCAGAGTTCTTCTATTATCTATTTGTGCAAATGCATGTAAACACAACCAGATCGGATTAAACGCACTCTCACTGATCCACAACTTAAAAATTCTGTTACAAAGCATGTTGTGCCGTGTAAACAGTACAACAATTTGACCACACTGTCAGTCATATAGTGTGTACATGGCATACGGTGACATGGTGCTTATCTGGTGATCGTGTGTAGTATTTTCATGTTGGAATTACATTAGAGAGTTTTTCTTTCTCAGACATGAGATCAGCATATGGAGCTAAACTCGAAGCAGCCTCTGCAATGCTGTACACTCTGGACCTCCAGTAATGTGAGGGAGTGGCGGAGACTGTAGACATGATCAGGGTCAGCGGAGCCAAATATACATCAGCCAAGTAAACAGGAGAAATACTACCATCTAAAAATACTCCAAAATGTACGAAACATTACAAGAGGCCTATTTATACATTAGGTCCACCGTGAATTAAATTCACTTCAGCCAATGTTCTTCCATTAACCTGCTTTGATAGAGCCCAAAAAACCAACAATGTCTATGTTGCCCTGTTTGTGGAGGACGTCAGAGAGCCTTCTGGACAACTACCTTTTCTGAACACACACTCCGGCACTGCGCTATTCCAACAGGATGACGCTCATCCATACACTGCCGCTGTCTCAAGAGCTCTCCTTGAAGACACAGATACTATGCTGTGGTTAGTTGCATCTCCAGACCTTTTCCTAACGTGTGGGATGCTATTGGAAGCGCCATCACTACTCCACCTCTGCAGGAACTCAGTGAGAACATTCAAGCTGCATGGGATGGATCATCGCAGGACACCATTAGGAACCTCTACAACTCCATGCCGAGACGTCTGGCATGTTGCATGAAACCCAATGCCAAACTGAGTGCCACTACCTCTGTATGTGTCCCATGGGTGCACAAACATGCACTTTGCCTGGTAATTAACTGAGGAGGAATCAGGTGTGTTTGAGTAGGGAAACTTCCCAACCTTTATCTGCCTTCCCAATAGCTTAGCAATCCCACACTTCCTTCTAGGAGCACAAAGCGATCTTAAATGATTCACTAGGATTCAAAATCTTTTGATTTTTCCCTATAATATTCATTCTCAATTTTACTTTCTGTTATTATGAATTAAGACTGTTATAAACGAGTTCTGTTCTGACCGGCTGCCTTGATGGAGCCGAATTACTCCTGAGAACTGCAGCATGAGGCTAAACTGCAGGTGGCCATATGTAAAGGAGTGGGCTTTAGGTTCTATTCTAAGCCTATTCCATACCAGAGTGTCTGTTTATCTTCCAACACATGATCTTAGATCTGCAGATAGAGGCCGTATGCAAACACACTGTGTAAACTTCAGAATGGCAGGCCTTTCTGTTGAGTGTAAGGTGTGGAGCTCGCTACCATTTACAGACGGTCGACTTGTTAAAATTTTAAAGATCATCTTTTCATTTAAGGTTGAGCTCATTCATCTGTTTATATTTTAGTATTGGTTTACTATTTGTAATTTGTAATTAGCTCCTTGAAAGAAAAAAAAAAGAATCACCTTGCATGTTTAAGGTGCAAATGGCCCTATAAATACCTGCAGGGTGTGCAACGGGACTCATAGACTGCAAAGAGAGGGTACAGAGCAGCAAATGTCTCGTTGTAAATCCCAGTTCTACAGGAAAGTCTCCTCAGAACTGTGGCCCAAAGACAAACTGGTGGACAGGGACCGCTGTCATCTTTCACGGCTAGTGAATGAAAATCGTTTCATTTCCAGGTGAGAGCTCCTCCTAGAAGTCAACGCAGGTCTTGTGCAAGCAGTTTCTGAAAGAACACTCCACAGGGAACTGCAATCTTCAACATAAGGAGCACAGTCTCGCCAGAGACCTTTACTCAGTTTGTCTTTGGGCCACAATTCTGTAGACTGGGATTTCTGCCACTGCTGGTAGACCAGTATGAAGCGTCCTTCCTTCACACTGTGGCCTTTTCAATCAATCACACACCCCACAGGTATTTATGGCCCAGTCATCCTTGTGCAGCGCCATCTGCAGGAGCCTGAATTTACTACCACCTTAAACATGCAAGCTGACTAATGTTTTGTCTGGTGAGCTCATCACTATATATATCGTGTGACTATCTTACTACTATTACTACGACATTCTCTGACCCTGTCTGGAAGCTCCACAGTTGCTTTACATCTCCACAGCAGGTGGACCAGGTGCCGTGTGCGACAGATAGCAGAGAAACGAGCCAAGAGAGGCGGCTTGGAACCCACCACAAGCACATGCTGCAGCCGTCGCCATGTGCACACCTACACACTGCGAGAGCAGCTGTTAAAGAGGGGCTTTGTTTGAATGAATTGCTTGAGTACAAGCGGCTTGTTTCCGATTCTTTCTCTTTTTTTTCTGGTGCCTGTTCATGATCAGCTGATCTGACTAGTTTTCTCTCTGTCTCTCGGACAGAAACTGCATTATGCGTTTCTTCAAACTACATCTCCTTAAATTCCCTCTCTACTCATTCTCAGTCTAACTATTATAGTTTAATGCCGAAGTGAACAGCAGAGGAACCAAAAAAAAAAAAACACAAATGCTGGTCTCTTCTGAGGAGGCATTTTTCAAACAATTGTTTCTGTAGAATCCGTCTGGATTTAAGGCGCCTGCTCATTTAAACTTGGTTATGCTGTTTGATTACTGCTACTGAAAGCTCCTCATTAACTTGCGAGTTCTAATGAAAACTCCAATCCACAAACACTGCTGTGCTAACGAGACTGGAATTATTCTCCTGCTTAGGTCTCGGAATTGGCCATTCCACCTTAAATGCTACAGGCGCCAGAATGCAACTCTGGCACAATTTTAAATTTTAAGGTGGGAGTTCAGTTTCAAGCTGCGACAAAAGCACACTGCTAAGCATCGGTGTTATTTCTTTAAAAGTATGTTAACATTTTATATCGGTCAGATCCAGTGAACACATCAATCACAGTCATGAAATTTGACATTACAGCTGTTTTTAGTATTATTTAATTAAAAAAATACCACCAGATTCATAGACTGATCTTGTCTGCACAGTTAGCGGCATATTTCTGCCAATGATTCTGTTTGGACCTGCCTTGCTGTTATGATTTTTTAGAGCATTTGATATTTATTTAATAATTTAGCATAAACTATATTAAAATCAAATTATATATTGACCAAGATTGGTAAAGCTTATTTTTATGTATTTATTTATTTTAGATATTTTTAAAAACAGGCTTCAACAACAGGCTAGTTGTTTGTGCTATATTTAACCAAACAAATCAATGTTTTATACAATTATTTTGTGGCTGCAAACATGCGCTCAGTCATCGAAGATGTACTTCACTAATTTTTAAACAAGGTGCACAAACGGGCACCAAAAACTTTCTATGACAGATCGACCTGAAGCAGCTTTTATCTGCCCAGTATCATTTTATTAATTTATCATATATCTTTGATACTTTAATAATGAGGGGATTATTAATGTCATGACATGTTAGATCACTGACTTATTAATTATATATTACTAATGTGTTGGAAAGGTTGAATTTGGTGATACATTCATATATATATTTCTGCTATATAAATACATCCCAATGTCATCTACAATATCAAGCAGCCCTAATCTTTACTTATATTTCAATAATTGGTCAAAAAAAACAAAAAAAAACAACATACAATATTCAAACAGCACCCAGAAAATGTGAGCTATTTATTTTATGTCAATGTAGAAAGATGTTATTCGAAGCCCTTTTGGAGCATTTCTATTTGCCCATCATAAAACTAACAAAATGTTAAGAACAGTCAGATTCACGTTACACCAGAAGAGAAAGCAGTTATAGTTAAGAACATTGCAGGATGACTTTTTAATGTGGACTCCAGGAGCCAAAGGTCTAAACTGTCACACTCAACAGTTTACAGGCTGCAAAGGTTGCAGAAAGAAGAATGAAAGAAAACCGTAACGGCCCGAACTCCGGGAAGGCCTGAAGACTGTTTGAAGTCTGGGAGCGGCTGGAATCTGCACATGCTAACATACACAGTTTGACACCCCCCCCCCCCCAAAAAAAAAACACAAAAAACAAAACACAACATTAATGCATGACCACGGACCACCCAGAATATCTTTTATATGCTGTTTAGTGCATAATCCTCTAACATAAAGTGTGTGTGTGTGTGTGTAGGGGGGTGCAAAAACCATATCCTCCCTCCACTCTCCCTTACAATGAATCTGTGGTAATGAACAGGATGAACAACATTTCCTGGTAGCTGACCACTCCCCTTCTGCCTGAAGCTGACACAACAGAGGAGTGAAGACACTTCATTTCTTAGGCTGCAGTGGGATTTCGTGGAAAGGTGGGGGTGGGGGAGTGACATAAATTTATAATGATTTCAACTTAAAAAATTATAAAAAGCTAGAATTTATTTTTATATTTTGAAAAAGATTTTGATTTTGCTGATAAATTAAGGCTCCAGTTACGACTACAGTGTTTTATGGCTTTAAAAACTGATTAAATCTAAAAACTATTGTGATCATTCAGGTCAGATGTGTTCGATTATTTTTAAAAATATATTATATTATTAAATTACCTGTCAATTCCATACACATCCCCTAACAGGAGTCTCAAAAAGCAAAGACACACGTCATATCACACATGCAGTTCTGTCTGAATCAGACATATAAATGATTAAAGGTGTGGTCTGATTACACTTTGGGTTTTGGCACAAGAGGACAGAGTATGTCCCCCACTGCCCTATAAAAAGCCTCTCAGATGCTACTTTTGGGTAGTGTATGCTGACTGATAGATACGCCTCTGCAACGGCTGTTCTGACCAAGCCATCGATGCGTTTGTTCGCAGTGGAGCAATGAAGGAGAACCCTGGAACTGTATCGTCTTTAGTGAAGAATCCAGGTTCTGTTTTGGATTTGATTTTGAAGACTTGGGTGTGTGGTCACAGCTCACAAGTGTTATGATGATAGAGGTGTTGGTTGATAAGGTTTAGTTAGGTGGTTGCCAAGCTGTTTCTAGAATATAAGAATCAGTTTCTAAGGTACTGCCAAGTGGTTGCTATGGTATAGGTGTTTCCAAAAATGTTGCAAGGTGGTTGCGAAGGTGTTGCTCACCTGGTGAGCTACTTTCCTGCAGATGTCAGATTAACTATAATCCTCCTTATTGAATGAATTGCTGCCTTCTCCATTGGCTGAGTGGTGTGTGTTAAGATTTGGTCTGGAGCTACAATCTGCAGAAAGGCAGAGTTAGTGACCCCTGCTTTAGCTGTTGGCTGCTATGGTCTTGCAAAGTGGTTGGTATGGTGTCACTAGGTCTTGCAACGTAAACTGTCAGTTGGACAGTTCAAAGCACAAAGAATTTTGTGTCTGTAGCTTGAAAAATTATTATTATTTTTTTTTTATTAAAACATTTTTTGGACAATAATGTAGAAACACTGCTGGACACCAAAAAATATACAAATATAAATTCCTAATGTGCTGGAATGGTGTGAATATCTTAAACTGTAGGTAACAGCTCCAAAAATCAAGTGCAATAAGAAAACAACATCAGTGAAACCCTTTTTTTGTTCATTGTTCTTACATTTTATGAGTATTTCAAAGCAGGTTACTGTCTTCATTGTTTAACATTTGAAAGCGCTTGAAGGGCAGCATTAAAAACCGTTTCAAATTAAATGAAATTAAATTCCACTATTAAATGCATGAATCAGTTCTGCGATTGTTCCATTTTATTGAACACTTTTTATAGTTCCGCCCTTGCGCTCAGAGTTGCCGGCTGGGCACCGGCTCACCCGTGACTCTACTCAGGAATAAGCGGTTCAGAAAATGGATGGATGGATGGATTTTTACAGTACTATCTGGACCCCTTTATGCTATTAGTGCATGCTTCCTTCCACACTTTAACCAGAAGAGATATGATCCGTTAAGCACCAGTAAGCATTTACCATTCAGTCACGCCTTAAGCAAACAAAAGGAGGCCAAACTGTGAACTTTCGTTTCTAGGATCATTAACTTCAAGAGCCTTCAAAAGAAAATGAGGCCTTGAGCCTGGAAAGAAGTTTAGAACTGGACTCTTTGGCTTCATAAATGATAGCCAATCAATGCCATTTGGGAAAAGGCAGCTGGTGATTTTTTCTGTAGAACAGCTGCCTTTCTATAAGTGTTTCTTGGCCATATCTCAGAACGGTCTGAAAATAAACACCTGCTAATTGGGAGCTTGTGCAGGTAGAGGAATAGTGGGAATAGCATAAAAGTCTGAACCCCCTCACCCAGGTTAAATGGACCAAGTCTACGCTGTAGGTTCTGATTCACTTGAGTGGGATCATATTTCTGTCTATTTTTTAATGTTACTAAACTGGGAGAAAGTTATTGCACAATAATGGTATTCTTACGATGTGGATGGTTGACCTACAGACTACAGGAATTTGGAAGCAGTGTGTAATATTTACAGTGTAAACACGGACTTCTTTGTTAAGCAGTTATATCTAAATGAGTGTCTTCACATAGCTTGTATCAGACTGACCACATTTAAGAACAGTGCTTTGGAAAAGCAGCTGCGATTCGTGGGAAGTGGGTGGGTGTTTATACCACACCTTTTGTGTCCTTAAACTGGTTTAAAACTGACTGTTTTGGCTTTCAAGCAACCTATATCCCCTCAGAGTACATTTACAGTATCCATCATTGACCACAATGGATCGGCGGACCAAGTGGTCTCTATCTCACGCTCATTCTCACTTATGCTGTCCTCCTCTGAGTCCTTGCATTAGCTCACTCACGCCACAGTATAGACATAGCTGTGCATGTGATTGTTTAACTCTAATAAACAAAGAACTGCACTTTGCAGGCACTTACATGCCCATTTTCTAGGCTACCTAACTCAGGATCAGAGAAACCTACAGACATGATATATGTATCATAAGACTTACTCTTTCCAAGTTTTCTTCATTGTGAGTTGAATTAACAGAATAATCCATATCAGAAAACAGCTAAAATACCCTCTGGATGAACTGAATTAAATCCCACTTTAAAAGCCAAAGGAGCTTTCAGTGCATGTTTACTGCTCTGTCCACATGTACATGCTCACCCTGCATTCAGATTGCAGTGATCAGCTGAGAGAGTTTTTCGGCCAAGGCAGCCTTTTGGCTCAAAAGAGGCTCAGATCTGGATATTGCCAAGGTTAATATACCGAAACCAATGCCAATACATTAAAGTTTGTGATTTTCAGCAATTCTAATTAAGTTTGAGAAAAATAGTAAATAATCTTTCAAATATCTGAGTTTCTCTTTGCTTCTTTCTTCAGATTGTTCATTTATTTTCAATGGAAAATTCAAAATTTTTTCAGTCATTTTTTTTAAGTTGTTGACTTTTAATACAAGTACCTTCACTGTTAATTAATGGCATATATATCCTACAGCTAGTTTTAGTGGTTTAATAATTTAGTTCACATTTGTTTAAAAAAAAAACAAAAAAAAACAAAACAGTAAGTTGCCTGCAGTACCTTTCACTACTTTTCACTATTGCCTTGCTGGAGCAGAATAAGTGGGCGGAGGGAAAAGTAGTTCCAAACAGACTCATGCTAACTGCTGACATATCACTTTTAGAACAGATTTACTTTCTGTGGTGGTGACTACTAGTTTCTTGTTGTTTTTCTTGCCAACAACATCAGGGTAAGTTCAATACCTCCTCCAATAAGATTTAATGCTCATATGCTCTAACAAATGCTGAGCTCAAGAGCAGCTTTAACTGGACCGTCTAAGTGGGTCTTTGATGCCCTGCTGAAAAAAACAGCCTGGCCAACGTAAACAACTTCACCAGTTTAGTTCTTGACTAACACAAGGTATGTTATCATTTGAGTTGGTTTTGAGTTATCATTTGATGGTTTAGCTGGTCTACAATCTTGATCAACCAGACCAAGTTAGAAAACATGTATGACTAAGAGCCATTAAGCTGGTGGAGCCGTATGACCAGCAAGACCAAAATCAAATCACTGATCAACAGTTGGTCAACAGGCTTGTTTACCAGCAAAGGGTATGTTTTCACCTGAACGACCAGCTTTTCAACCACCATGACCATCAAAGCCCTGCTTAGAACGTTCTAAAATGGTCCTCTTAAACCTAGTCCTGAGCTAGGTTGTACAAATATTTAGGGAGCCACCTGTCCCTACTGCAGGGCTGTGAGGGTTACATTTAATTTGCATGGTGGACATTTGCATGGTTAAAAGTAGAAGCCGTTGGATGGTTTATCAGGGGGTCAAACATGATGTTTGAATGAGCAAGTTGGAGAAAAGCATCTGAGGTTACAGATCTGAGAAACTGAAGTGTTTATGTGCTGAAGAATCACCACAACAAACTGCATGCACTTTGTAAATATAAAAATATAGAAAAGTGCACATATAGAAAACAATAATCTTATTTCTAACTGTGACTGACAGCATTAAGTAATATTTTTACTATGGATTTATTCAGTGGAAGGCTGTGGTCGCTAAACTGTTCAACTGACAGACTCCAGAGATCAAGATCATCAAAATTTATTTGTATATTGCTTTTATACAAATGACATCACAGAGCCGTTTATTAGAAATCAAAAATAAGGTGGAAAGCACATGAAACCAAAGCTCATTTGTCCCAAGTGCCATTTTCAGTATTACATATGTACTGGTCTCAGTGTATACATATCTGCAAATGTATTTATTTGTTATACAGTTTTTGACTTTACAGTTAATATTTTAATTCAATTAACTCAATGACTTTGCACATCATGTGCATCTTTGTACTAAGGACCATCCAGATGCATTGAACTGTCTATATAAATAACTAGATATTTAACCGTCTATCTAATTAACTATCTATATCTAACTAGCTGTCCAATTATGTATCCATTTATATGTAATTAGCTATCAATATCTAATTAACTATCCAATTACTTATCTAACTATATCTAATAAAATATCTATATCCAATTAACTAATCAGATATTTATATCAAATTAAACATCTATCTAGCTATCCAATGAACCAACTATCTGAATATTTAACAGTCTATATATCTAATCATCTATCAAAGTAACTAGATATTTATCTACCTATCAATATATCTAAATAACTGTATATATCTACTTAACTATAAGTACATATCTATCCAATGATCTAAATAGATATTTATCTATCAATTAACTATATAGTTAGCTATCTAACTAACTATCCATATCTAATTAACTATGTCCAATTATCTAACTAACTAGATGATCTAACCAATTAACTATATCAAAATAACTATCTACCCATTTAGCTAACCAATTAACCATAAATATTTATCTGACTTATCAATTAATTATAATTAACCATCTATCCAATTAACTATGTCTAACCATCTAACTATTTAACTAACCATCTAACTAATCAACTAATTATCTATCCAATTAACTAACTGTCCATCTAATTATCTATATCTCTCTCTGTTCCAGCTCTGTGTTTACAGTGACATTGAAAAGCTGCTGACCTAAATCACCCTCCCATTTCCATTAACTCCAGTTCAAAGACTTATGAAGCCCCTAAAATAGGACAAATAATAAATAATAAACTCACTCTAAAACAGGACAAACAGACTCGGATTATGACTTTAAAATGAGAAATAATGAACTCACCCACTCCAGGAGTCGAATAAAGCCCAGAGGCTCCTTCACTGGACCCATATCCAGCCTGAACCCCGACATTAGCTTCTGCTCACAAAACACAAACACAGTAAAGAGCCGTTAGAGCATCTCCTGAAGATCTTTCACACAAACCAAAACAGACTTCACCAAATCAACACCAAAACCAACACCAAACTTCACAAATGCAGTACAGAGCCATTAGAAAATCTCCTCAGAATCTTTCACACAAACCAAAACAGACTTCACCAAACAGACATTGACACAGACCCAACACCAAACCACATCAAAACCAACACCAAACCCACACCAAATACCAGACCAACACCAAACCCACACCAAATACCAGACCAACACCAAACCCAACACCAAATACCAGACCAACACCAAATACCAGACCAACACCAAATACCAGACCAACACCAAACCCAACACCAAACCCAACACCAAATATCAGACCAACACCAAACCCAACACCAAATACAAGACCAACACCAAATATCAGACCCACACCAAACCAGCACCAATACCAAACCCAAACATCAGACCCACACAAAACCACGTCAAAACCAACACCAGTCCCACGGCAAACCAACCCCAACCCCAAACTAACATCAATCCCAACACCAAACAACCACAAACATTAAACCCCAACACCAAACATCAAACCCCAACACCAAACATCAAACCCCAACACCAAACATCAAACCCCAACACCAACCCCACACTGGTCCCGGGTTCAGTGTTTACGCAGTGTTTACAGTGTTGTTCAGGCTCAGTTCGACAGTTTGCGCCCAGGCTAAGCTGTTAGCACACATGCTAAGAGCCGAACTCTATTAAAGAGGATTTAAGACCTGAATGAAGTCCATGATGAAGAAGATCTGATCTGCTGGAGTAGGATCTGACCCAGAAGAGGAGATTTCAGACTCCAGTGAAGGAAAGAACTCGGGTCTTCAGAGAGCTGCGCGCGCAGTGAGTGAGTGAGTGAGTGAGTGAGAGAGAGAGAGAGAGAGAGAGAGAGAGAGAGAGAGAGAGAGTGTTAAACTGTCAAAACTATCTAACCTGCTTTTCAACCACGTGACCTTGAGCTTTTCTTAAAGACACACTCTCACTTTCGCACACACACACACACACACACACACTCTCAAACACACACACACACACACACATACACACACACACACACACACACACACACACACACACACACACACACACCTAAAGTACAGACATCAGCTCATTCCCCACAGTACAGGCTTCAGCTCGGTCCCCACAGTACAAACTACAGCTCGTTCCCCTCAGTTCTATTCTATTCTATTCTATTCTATTCTATTCTATTCTATTTTATTCTAATCTATTCTCAGTACAAACTTTAGCTCGGTCCCCACAGTACAGGCTTCAGCTCTGTCCCCACAGTACAGACTTCACCTCGGTCCCCACAGTACATGCTTCAGCTCGGTCCCCACAGTACAAGCTTCAGCTCTGTCCCCACAGTACAGACTTCAGCTTGGTCCCCACAGTACAAACTACAGCTCATTCCCCTCAGTTCTATTCTATTCTATTCTATTCTCAGTACAGACTTCAGCTCGGTCCCCACAGTAAAGACTTCAGTTCAGTTGAGGAGAGACTGTACAGAGATTGTCTCTCTCTGGTTCTCATCTGCTCCCTTGTCCTCAGTGCAGACGGTCCCCCTCTTAGACCCACCCACTCACAAACCTGATTGCTTCAGGCAATATGTTGTCCTGATCTGACTTGCAGTTTTCATACAATCATCACACAAACTTTTCCCAATTGGAATGAATGGTGGAATGTTCAGAAATTGTACAGTCATGTCACTTTACCACACCAGCTTAGAGAATGTGCCCCGCCATCTTTTGAGCAAAACATACTGCAGGAACGGCAGTGAGTGGGATTGCAGTAGACAATCACAGGATTGATAAAGAAGATTTCTTCTTATTATTATTATTCCACCTGTTTTTTGTCTCCATAATTCCATGCACAATTTTGTGAAATATTGACGCCGTTCAAACTTTAAAATGTCCATCCTGAACCTGAATGGTTTGCATGTATGTAGCTTTATGACTTGTGTTTTTTATACAATCATCACACAAACTTTCCAAATTCTGTAATTCATTGTGAATTGTGTAGTTCATTGGGAAAAGTTTGTGTGATGATTCTATGAAAACTGCAAGACAGATCAGGACAACATATTGCATGAAGCTACTCTGCAAGATCTCCAACTCTGTCTAATTTTGTGTTTATAGCTTTTTTTTTGGAACATTAGAATTTTTGGACAAAAGTTTACAAACAATTTAATGCATTCCTTTGGAAGAGTTTTGGCCACTTTAAATTTGCACACATTTTTACAAAAAAGTAGAGCACCAAAACATATTGCATGAAGCTTGACATTTCTCACACAACAGCTCTGATCTGAGGACATCATGAAATGTCTCTCCACTCCGCTCCTCCAGCTTTGTCACAATAATTAATAGACTTCATATGAGAATTTACTGTAACCAGCCATTAGGGGTGTAGTTTTTGCACTACCAGCCATTAGGGGTGATCTGCTGTGGCGACCCCTAAAGGGGAGCAGCCGAAAGAAGAAGAAGAAGATCAATTATATAAATAACAAACTCATTTATTAAACTAACTTCCACAATGTCAGGTTCACAGAAGAAAGTGAAAAAAGACTTGTACTGATGCTGTATTTGTGTTAAAATGCCTTTATTCAGTCTATCGTTTTAATTTGTTCTGGTGAAGCTACAGTTCGGGCAGTTTTACGGAGTGGGAACCAAAAGTCGCGGGTGCCGTTGTTTGTCCGGAGCAGTTAGACGAGCCCACTTCCTGCACTGTGGAAACAAGCAGACTCACTCTTCATCTGCAGGTCGGTGTTCTGAGCTCCTGATGGTGGTAAAGTTATAAAGTGTGTTTGTTTTCAGTGCGCGGGGCTTTAGTGGGGTTTTAAGCGCGCTTTTCGGCGCGGAGTAGCAGAGTTTTCACTGTAAACTCAGCCGAGCTGCCGGACGCGGCTTTAACTGCTGCTGTTTCTATGTGGCGGTGTCCTACAGAGACAGACCCCGCGTGGACTCCCTCGTGGGCTCCCTCGTGGGCCCCCGCGCTCTAAAAGCAAGGGGCTCAGGTGCGCTGCAAACGTCTCAGACACGCATAAGAATGAAGGGATGATTTAGCCACCACTGGCATGAATGGAAGCCCGCGTATGTGACTGAAGGCGCGCTCAGCCAATCGAGTGCGCGGAAAGCGCCTTGGTCCCGCCTCCACCCTCCGGACTGGCCAATCGCGTCCGGCGAGGGGCTTCTCGTAGAGGTGGAAAGCCAGCTCAGACTGTCAGGGCTGCACGGCGTGTAAAGCAGGTCCTGCTGTTTAACTGTCTTTCTGTCCCGTTACAGGCTTTTCTGCTTCACCATGTTTCTGACCAGATCAGAGTACGACAGGTAAGAGGATCCCAGCTTTCAAAGCTCCTTTCACTTTCAGTTTGGAGGCTTAATGGTGTGACCTGCAGAGTCACTGTGATCACTCTGATCTTCATTCTTTTCTCATCTCAGAGGGGTGAACACTTTCTCTCCAGAGGGAAGACTCTTCCAAGTGGAGTATGCCATTGAAGCCATCAAGGTATCAGAGTTTTACACCTGTAGGATGTTTTCTTTTCTGTTCTTTTATGTGAATCCAACTCTTAAGATGGGTTAGTTTGGAGGTGGAATCAGAGTATTATTAGTGAGTTTACTCCCATCTGAGTCTGCCATCTCAGTTATTTGTACATATTTCACTCACAAGTTTGTGCTTCTGCTCAGTGAAAAGCATGTGTATCAGTGTTTGTCCATGTTTAGTTTTCTTCATGGGTCGATCCTTTAAAATTGACCTCTAATATATATGACACACACAAACACAGACCTTCAGAAATATTTGCAAGGAGGGTAATACTATTGGAAAGATAGATAAAGGTACATTAAGTGATCATTTTAGACTGATATCATGTAGTAGTGTCTCTCAGTATGGCGTCAGGTTTAACGCAAAATGTTCTCAGCTTGGAGTCCTTTGATAATTCGTCCCATGCAGCTTGAATATTCTCACTCGGTGTTGATAGAGCATCCAGACATGATAGAGCATCCCACACACTTGAAGTCAGGGATAGTTCTGGAGATGCGACTGGTTAGAGCATAGTATGTGTCTTCAAGGTGAGCTCTTGAGACGGCAGCAGTATATGGACAAGTGTCATCCTGTTGGAATAGTGCACCACAGTGTGTTCAGAAAAGTTAGGATTTCCAGTTGCAGGACCTCTTTAACATAATCTATGGCTGTGTTATTAGAGGGAATCCACAAAAATCCAGAGCAGGAGGTCTCTAGGACCAAGGTTAAGAACTTGTGTGGATTAGATGAAAGTTTAAGAATGTTGATTGCTGCCACTAACGGAGGTTGGCATGATCCATCCATTCACTCACATGTTTGTGTGGTTTGCAGCTAGGCTCAACGGCCATTGGCATTCAGACATCAGAAGGAGTGTGTCTTGCCGTGGAGAAGAGAATCACCTCGCCGTTGATGGAGCCCAGCAGTATCGAGAAGATCGTAGAGATCGACACTCACATTGGTAAGGCTGCCAATGTTCAGATGGTGAACCCACTGAGCTTTAGCTCAGGACCCCACAGGGCCACCACAAAGTAGGTATTATTTGAGTGGTGGGTCCAGCACTGCTGTTTCTGACCCACTCATACCGGTGCAACACACACCACGACTATGTCACTGAGGAGAATGACCCACCACCCACCTAATACCTGCTCCCTGGTGGTCCTGTATAGTCCACCACCATTGATATCCAAAGACAGTGCTGGATGGGATATTCAGTCTGTGCATGTCTAAATGTCTAATATTGTTGTCCTGCAGGTTGTGCTATGAGTGGATTAATAGCTGATGCCAAAACACTTATTGACAAAGCACGGGTGGAAACACAGGTCAGTGCATTACTTTCTCTGTTATAATCAGGAATGTGTATCTCAAGCTCTGATAATGCTTTCCTATCCAGTCAATGTGACCTGTCTGGTTTTGCTGACACTTCTCCCCCAAACTGCAGAACCACTGGTTCACCTACAACGAGACGATGACGGTAGAAAGTGTGACTCAGGCAGTGTCTAACCTGGCTCTTCAGTTTGGAGAGGAGGATGCAGACCCTGGTGCCATGGTGAGACATGTTACAGGGCTCGCGCAGTTCTGAGTATTGGCTGTGTGGGCATGTTCACAACCTCATTTCAAATTGTGCACACCATACAATAAGAATCTGTTCTTAATGACCTGCCTGGTTAAAAGTTAGTGGAAGTTAGTCTCAGAACTAACAGTGGAGAAAAATAATGAAGTACACTATGACTACATTCACAATAAGGGTGTAGGGGTGAATATATCAGCACAATGGTATATCGCAATAGAAGTAAGAAGTAGTAAAAGAGAATAAGTGTATTTTGTTTCTCTCTATGACCTAGAGCCGTCCCTTTGGCGTTGCCTTGCTTTTTGGAGGAGTGGATGAAAAGGGACCACAGCTGTAAGTAGACTCTTAACTCAAGAAATCAGTTGCTAACATGTATAGTGCCTTTAAAATGGTATTCATACCACATCAACTTTACCACACATTTTCACGTTACACCCACAAACTTAAATATATATTTTTGGGACTCTATGTGATGGATGAAAATGATGCTTAGTTTTAAAAACTGAAAACTGTAGCGTACAATTGTGTCCAGCCTCCTGTTCTCTGATACCCCTAACTAAAACCCAGTGTGACCAATTGGCTTCAGAGCTCATCTAATTAACACATAGAGGCTATGTGTAATTTATTCTCAGTATAACTACAGTTGTTCTGTGAAGGCCTCAGAGGTTTGAGAACATTGTTGAACAAAAGGCATCTTGAAAACTAAGGAACACTAGATATTTCAGGGCTAACGCTGTGGAGAAGTGTAAAGCAGGGTCAGATTTAACAATATCCCAAGCCCAGGTAAGGAGAACACTACTTAGAGAAGGAGCCAAGAGGTCCATATTCACGCTGGAGGAGCTGCTGAGATCCAAAGCTTAGGTGGAAGAATATGTCCCCAGGACAACTATTAGTCATGTACTCCACAAATCTTTCCTTTATGAAAGAGTGACGAGAAGAAAGCAATCTGAAAACAAGCCATAAAAAAAGTTTCATTTGCAGTTTGCCACAAGCCATGTAGGGCAGCAAACGTGGAACAAGGTGAAATTTTGTCCTAAATGCAACACGCAATGTGTGGTGGAAAACTAACACCACACATCACCCTGAACACACCATCCCCACTGTGAAACATGGTGGTGGCAGCATCATGCTGTGGGGATGCTTTTCTTTAGCAGGGACAGGGAAGCTGGTCAGAGTTGATGGGAAGATGGATGGAGCTAAATACAGGGCAATCCTGGAGGAGGGCCTGGGGTTGTTGGTGAGTTTGGTGCCCTCTAGGTGTGAATGTGTGAGTACATGGTTGTATGTGGTACCCTGCAATAGACTGGCGCCCTGTCCAGGGGTATTCCTGCCTTGCGCCCAATGATTCCGGGTAGGCTCTGGACCCACCGCGACCTTGAACAGGACGAAATGGACAAGTCGATATATGAGTGAATTTCTGATTATGATCAATACTCCATTTCATGTCTTTGTTTGTTTACAGTTACCACATGGACCCCTCAGGTACCTTTGTGCAGTGTGATGCCCGGGCCATTGGATCGGCGTCTGAGGGCGCTCAGAGCTCTCTGCAGGAAGTCTATCACAAGGTATCTGTGCACTATAAGATGATCAACCATAACATTAAGACCACCTCCATGTTTCTACACTAACTGTCCGTTGTATCAGCTCCTCTTACCAGACAGGAGCACTTTGTAGTTCTATAATTAAAGACTGTAGTTTGTCTGTTTCTCTGCATACTTCATTCTCCTCCTTTCACCCTGATCTTCAATGGTCAGAACCCCACAGAACCACCACGGAGCAGCTATTATGGGGCAAGTACTGTACTGGTCCAAGTGGATCAGACCCAGCAGTGCTGCTGGAGTGTTTAAACACTCGCTGTACAATCTATTAGACAATCCTATCTGGTCAGAGACAGAAGCTCATCTGTTTCTGGATAGTTTGTGTTGGTCATCCTCTAGTCCTTCATCAGTGCTCACAGGACTGGTTGATGGACAGGCACTGAGAGGTCTAAACACTCCAGCAGCACTGCCGTGTCTGATCCACTTGGACCAGAACAGTACAAACTAATACACCACCTCTATGTCCACGTCACTGCAGTGTTGAGAATGAACCACCCACAAAATACCTGCTCTGTGGGTTCCTGTGGGGTCATATTGGAAGTGCTCCTGTATGGTTATAGGAGCTGAGCCAATGGACAGTGAGCGTAGAAACAAGTCATAATGTTATGGATGATCAGTGTATTTTGTCACTGTAAAAGCCTCCATATCTCCAAGACAACAACTGCATAGAAGAAGGCAAATACTTATTATTTTTCAGAGGAAGTCAATGTAAAGTTATTTTAGAAGTGAGAGTCCAGAGTGTCCTATTCTATTGGCAGTATGTATCGAAAGAGACTAGATAAGCTGTGTGTGCTTTTGCACATCTGTGTCAGCAGTGGATGCATCTTAAAGTAATTGAATAGAAAAGAATACAATAGAACTTTATTGATCCCTTGGGAGGGTTCCTTCAGGGAAATTCAGGGAAATGCATTCATTAGAAAGGGTTTCCACAAATATTTGGACACACAGTATATCAGTGAATTCATGTGTATAGCTCCGGATTACACTAGTATCATTAACGGTGCCTGGCCCTGCATTGAGCTTCTACTAATCTGCTGGGAGTCTGCTCCTCCGTCACTGTTTTTAACAGGCAGTCTTTTGGACAAAGGCACAGGCACTGGAGTATCTCCTCTGGAAGAATGGCATCATTGTTTCTGATGTTGCCTGAGTGAGGAGACAACATTCACTCATTACCAAAAAAAACATATAGGAGCTGTTGGACTGGAATGAATCTTTCTGTGTGTGAATGTAATGATATTTGTAACTGATTAGAATGAAAGAATCAGTTAATTGGGGAAAACTGTACAATTGAAAGGAGGCTCTAGCTCCCTGTTTAGCCTGTAGTCTGGATGCAAGATTATATTCATTGGTTTTGGATGCGTATTGGTTCCTGATGACATCTTGCAGCACATTTACCCAGAGATGGTGCAGCTGGTTCAGTAGATCCTATACACTCCTAGATTGCCGAATCTGGCATCCCAGTTGGTCTCATAAATTTACATTTACATTACATTTGTGGCATTTAGCAGACGCCCTTATCCAGAGCGACTTACAATAAATGCTTGATTGGGATAAATCTGGTGACTGAGAAGGATAAGGAAGTCTCTTCGTGTGTCGTAGAGACATGTCTAGCAGTCAAGGACCTCTCACCAAGCAGTACACTACCCAAAAGTAGCCTCTGAGAGCTTTTTTAGAGGGCAGTCGGGGACACTTAATGCACAGTGTCTTATCAGACCACAGCTGTGATCATTTACATATCTGACCGACTGTTTTCCCGAAAGGCACTCCTAATACTGGCTAGTATTTACTCTCGCAGAGGTTAGTAAAGCCAATCTCCTGGGAGCGAATGTAACTCTGGGCTGAGGTAATGAGATGGACAAGGGCCCCTTGTATAACCCACCCCGCCCACCTAACCATTTCCAGTACATCATTCCCTGGTTTAACTTCACCGCATCATTCATGTGACCCTGCAATCTAATAAACATGTTTAGGCTGCGGATAAACAAAGACTGCTGACTGCATGTTTTCTCCTTAAGCCACTTGATTCATTTTTGTCAGGAAAGTCTTGTTATAGTTACAAATAGCCATGACCAAAGAGAAAGGCAGCACAAACTGGGCCGATGTTATGGGTTAGTGGAGAATTCTAGAGAGTGAATTGACATGTGACAGAAGTCTGGCCCCTGAGACTATGTCTAAGTACAAAGGGCAGGTAATATAGAAATAATGCTCTCCAAATATTTGTGGACACACCTTTAATGAATGCATCCAGCTACTTTAAGTTGCACCCATTGGTAATGTGCAAATGCACATGCTAGTCCCTGCAGTCCAATTGCCTGTAGAGAAGTACTGCCAATAGAATAGGACTCCCTGGAGCAGATAAACAAATATGAATGCATTGACATCATGCCTAAAGCCCCCAGTATTCCGCTGTGAAGCAGTGGACCTGTTCCCTTAGTTTGGGATAGAGTAGTGTGATGATCCATCATACATCCTGACCTCAGCAATGTTGCAGAATCTAGAAGAAAGTCTTTCCTGCATAGAAGAAACAGTAACTCCAACAAAAGGAAGATAAACTCTTTTTAATACTCTTAGTTTAAGAAAGGGAATATATTTACAATAATCTCATCTTAATTGTATTTCTGCAGATATCTGTTCATTCAGACGGTCGTGTAAACCGCATACTCCAGTGTCTTAGAGTGGAATGTGGTCTAGATTTCCAATTAAGAAATCCGATAAAGAGCTGGATTTTAATTCCGTAATCAGATTTCTCAGTAAATTGCTGCAGCTGTTGCTGATCAGTGGACAAGCACAAAGCAGAAGGGTAAACCAGCGAGGACTCGGCCTTCCATTCACATTCTTCTGTGAGATTATTGACAGTTTGTGAAGTAGAAATTAGATTATAACCCCACTTATGTAAGCCTGGAGTCAATGATCCGATTCCCCAAGTACATGTAAATAGTGCACGTTTGCCTCCCAGCATTCCAAACCTACCTGGGTGGAGTTTCCTCCCACGTTCCAAAGACATGGAGATCAGGTGAATTTGCTTCTCTAAATTGCCCTGGTGTGTGAATGAGCGTCTCTGAATGCCCAAATATGGATTTGCACTCTGTCCTGGGTGAACCCTTCCCCAGACCTTGGTCCTTTCTGGTAGAGAGTACGCTGTGTGTGATTGGCTGTTGCTTGTTGCTGTATTTTTTCCAAAGTTCATGATGAAAGGACCAATAAAATCTTTACATTGTTGTGCTTTGAAAGATTGAGAGCTGTTTCCTTTCTCCTGTAAAGTTGCTGTTTTAGAGATAAGAGGAGTTTGTATGACAGCAATTATGAGAAACACATTTTATCTGTCTTGAGCATGGGCAGTGAAGTGCTAGTCCTTCAGATCAACATCTTCTGAAATAACCTCAGGTTTGACTCGCTTTTTTGTTTTTTTTTTCTTTTCCAGTCCATGACATTAAAAGAAGCCATCAAGTCCTCCCTCACCATCCTGAAACAGGTTATGGAGGAGAAGCTGAACGCTACTAACATCGAGGTAACACACCCTAGTCTCAGTCTCTCAAGCTCCTCCCACCTGTAAACCTGGGTTATGTGGCTTTAGTAAACATCTGACTGCACTGAACACTGGCTGCGTTTAGATACACCCTAGTAATCTGTTAATAATCGGACTAACCCACACTGTTTTCATCTGTGTTAGCAAGCGGTCAATCTCCACAAATTCATGAGCTTCCTAATGGTGTCCTGTGATGATCCATCCCATACAGCTTGTTCTCACTCAGTTCTGCAGATTGTGTGGTAGAGGTGGAGTGTTGATAGTGTCCAATAGCATCCACACATTTTCAATCGGGGATAGATCTGGAGATGAGACTGACCACGACATAGTATCTGTGTCTTCAAGGCGAGATCTTGAAATGACGGCAGTATTTGAAAGTGTGCACCTTCTGGTGGCGTGTGCCAGTTTTCCAGACAGCTGGCTATTTTCTGAGAAACCAAAAGCACCTGAAAAAAAATTCTTAAAAATAATCATAGCTATGACACAGAGCTGGACTAAGATTAAAATATCTGATGCCCAATCTTTTAAAATTTGCCTTGATCCCAATCTGTGCATCATCACTACACAACTCTTTTTTTTTTTTTTTTTTTTTTTTTCTTTTCCCTCGCTCTGCTTTGCCTCCTGCACTCAGCACCATCTCTACTCTGCTTTACTCCATCTCCATTCTCACTCTGATGTACACACTCCGGAGGAGGCATAAAACTTAGTGTAAAGAAGATTAATTTCAGAATTAATTTCAGTGTTTTAATATAGTAAAAAAAAAGACAGAAGTACTTGTTGTATCATTTATATATTTCTTTTTTGTTCATTCTGCCCAGCCTTAATATTGTCACCATTTCTGTACATAAGGGGCAAAGGTGAAGTTTTTATTTAACTAAAAAAGGAAGACAAACTTCCATGCAGTTCTGCTTTTTTCCCCCCCCTAAAAAAAGTAATTATATACATTCTCTGTTCCTCGGGCACAGCTACGCACTTTCTTAAAGACTATAAAAATGAATGGGCTGTTTAGGCCACATTCATACCGAGCATCTCCCTAAACCCTGACTTTTATTTTTCAGCTTGCTACAATAGAGCCAGGCAAGACCTTCCACATGTACACGAAAGAAGAACTGGAAGACGTCATTAAGGACATCTAGAGCTTTTCTGTGCAGACCCTGACTGATGTCCTGTTGGAGAATACTCACACAGCTCTGTGCAAATTGTCACCGAGGAACAGCCAACCTCCTAGCAGCCTGGCCTTGTTTGAAGGTTTGCCTGTTCAGACCACAGTACGCTCTTTATACTGGTTTTCCCTTTCTTTATTTCTTTCTTCTGTCAATCCAGAATTGTTTCTACAGTTCTGTACAGGCAACAGAACATCAGTACTTTAGTGGAGTGATACAGTTATGAATGGGGGGGTGGGGGGTAGTTTTTTTGTTACAAATCAATACGTTAATAAACTGTTGTATTCTGAAAGAACTGAGTTGTGTGGATGTTTGTTGGGCGTAATTGCTCTGTGTTATGACAGGATTTCATCATACAGTTTCACATGTCTTTTAACCTGCATTAACTCTTAGAACCCAGGATCTGCACTTCGTGGGCAGTTATATGCTGTTTTCACGGCTTTATAACTCAGGATCAGAATAACCGACAGATGATGCACATCTACAATCTACAATCAGTGATTAATTAAATCCCAGTTCACGGAGCTTCCAGTGCATGTTTTCTGCTCTGTTCACCTGCATGCAGACTGACCGATCAGCGAGAGGAGGCGGGGCTGATCACACAGACCCGGATATTGGATTACAGAGGAAAATAAGGGAGAAGCTCTTTGCTCACACAGTCATATTTCAGAATAAATGTACTGAGAAGGGATAATACTGATACATAAACAAACTTGAGGACCTTTGGGTTGTTTCCTATTTTATTTGGACTACTATAAGTATTTTGAAGAACTTTATTATGAGTTTCCTTTCAAGAATGTATGAATCATTACAAATAATAGTTGCATTTTCAGCTACAAATCACTGGATTATCAATTTCCAACAATTTCTGTGATATAAAGTGTTTTCAAGCACAAAAAAAAATCTAGGTGCTAGTAAATATTTTGATCAAATTCATACAAATACTTAAATATGTCTCAAATGAAACAAATTCACATAACAAGAGTCACATAAGACCTCCTGAAAATTACAACATCTGTGACAGTCAATAGATACTTTTCTCATTTTTTGGTGAATAAAAGTACATGTATGTGAATGTCCCACAAAATTGGCTGAAAGGTTGAAATATAGAAATGTTTTTAGCCTCAAATGGAAAGTTTCTGTTGTGGATGGAGTTACTCTGATAAAGACAACAGCAGCTCTAGCTCTTTCCTTGACTGAGCTCTCTCTGACTTCCTCACTCTCAGTGCTCCACTGATTGACTGTAAACTTGATCATCAGATTCATGCTCTCTGAAATAATACTTCACCAGGATGCACCCTTTAAAAGTAGTCATTTGTGTAATTCTACATTCTCAACAGAGAGGGCTCTAAATCCCCGACATTTTTGGACTTCACTGATCATAAATAACATGATGTCCTTGTTTCTTCACTCACTGTCCACTTAATCAGCTCCTCTTACCATTAAGCATCACTTTGTAGTTTTATAGTTACATACTGTAATTCATCTTTTTCTCTACATACTTTGTTATACTTTTACTCTGATCTCCAATGGTCAGGACCACCACAGAGCTGGTACTATGGGAGATGGGTCATTCTCTGCACTGCGGTGACTCTGACATGGTGGTGGTGTGTTAGTGTGTGTTGTACTTGTATGAGTGTATCTGACACAGCAGTGCTGCTGGAGTGTGTATACCTCAGTGTCACACCAACCAGAAATGTCCAGCCAACAGCATCCTGTGAGCAGTGTCCGATGAGCACTGATGAAGGACCAAAGGAAGACCAACACAAACTGTGCAGTCTGTGAATATAGAGCTATAAAGTGCTCCCGTATGGTAAGAGTGAGTGTAGAAAGGAGGACATGATATTATAATGTTATGGCTGATCAGTGTATTCTTTAATTGAGTGAGTTAATGCTGGGGTTTCCCCTCATGTGAGTTTCACATGGGTGGACTAGTTCCAGGTGGGCATGGGCTCTGAGTGGGTTTGTTCATGTGTTGTTGAGCTTCCCAAATGGGGACCAAATGCTTCCCATTTAGCCCCCATTTACATTGTGCAACCCAGATGTGGCCTATATTTAACCCCCCAGTCACATCAGGGAAGCAAATGGGCATCCATATGTGGGGCCAATATTAAACTTTGGTTCCCTGCTGTGGTTGTGGGTTTCATCCCCACTTGGGTTGAGTTTTGCATGTTCTCCCTGTTTCCTCCAGGGATTTCCTCCCACCCCAAACCTTTTGTCAGTTATATGGTATAATGGAGCATTTTGTGGGGGTTTTTTGGTCAAAATCTTGAGTGATGGCAACCCATTATTGCGTAATCAGTGCTTGGGGTTGATCAGAGTTTCTGGATTTTTATTTGTCCACCCTCTTTCTGACGACTGACCACAGGGTCTCAATGGAATAAAGATCTGGGAACATTCCTGGCCATGAATCCAAAGTTTCAATGTTTTGTTCACTGAGAAGCTTGGTTTTCACTTTTGCCTTTAGACATGGTGCTCAATTATGCTGTAAAAACCATTGTGCATCTCCAAATTGCTCCTGGATCGTTGGGAGTTGTTGGAGTCTGTTATGATACCATTCCTTATTCATGGCAATGTTCTTTGGCAAAATTTTCAGCAAACCCACACATGGTGTCAGGATGCTTCACTGCTGGTATGACATAGAATTTGTGGACCTTTTCAGTCTGAAGGAGCTTTTTGAAAATACCTTTACCCGGTCCTCTGCAATCCAACTATATTCCTGCACAATGTTAATCTGTCCTTGATGTTTTTCCTGAAAAGAAATGGCTTTTTGCTGCCTTTCTTAACACCAAGCCACCCCCCAAAAGCCTTTTGTCTCACTGGGCGTTCAGATGCCCTCACACCTTCCCCTGCCATTCCTGAGTTCTACACAGATGGTAACCCAATCTCATAGCTGCATCCTCTTTGGGAGATGGTTCTGGTGCTTCCTTGACTTTCTTGGTGCCCTGAAGCCTTTTTCACTGCAATGGAACCAATCTCCTTGAAGTTCCTGATGACTGGATAAATGGTTGATTGGGGTTCTGTCTTACAAGCAGCAATGTCCCAGGCTGTAAAACCTTTCTGACGCAATGCAATGATGATGCATGTGTTTGCTTGGAGGGTAACCATGGTTAACAGAACACTTGAAAGCACCACTACCCCTTTAAAACAACCAGTCTGCTCTTCTTTTCAGTATGACAGAGTGACATCCACTGTCTTGTACTCATGATGAGATGATGTTAGCAGGTCAAGAAGAAATGGCTAAGATAATGACTGATTGACATTAAGATGGAGAGACACGGCAACAAAGGGGTCCAACATATAGGGGCCACTTTAGACAGAAATAAAGGTCTCACATTTTCTCCAAAATCAAATCAAACAAAAGGTAAAATCAAGTTTATATCACTATTTTTGATGTGTGCTGTTATGCTTTGTAGTTATTACGAGCTGGGCTGTGGGGTGGAGAAGATGAGACCCTGTCCTACAGGACCAGCTTTGCTGTGGGACCCCTCAGACTCTGAGTGAGTCTAAATGAGTCTGAATAAGTCTGAGTGAGCCTGAATGAGTCTTTGGGAGCCTGAATGAGTCTTTGTGAACCTGAATAAGTCTGAGTGAGCCTGAATGAGTTTGAATAAGCCTGAATGAGTCGGACTGAGCCTGAATGAGTCTTTGTGAGTCTGAATAAGTCTGAGTGAGCCTGGATGAGTCTTTGTGAGCCTGAATGAGTCTTTGTGAGCCTGAATGAGTCTTTGTGAGCCTGAATAAGTGTGAGTCTGAATGAGACTTTGTGAGCCTGAATGAGTTTTTGTGAGCCTGAATAAGTGTGAGGTTGCCTGGATGAGTTGGAATAAGTCTTAATGAGTTTGAATGAGTCAGAGTGAGACCGAATGAGTCTTTGTGAGTCTGAATGAGCCTGAATGAGTCTGAATGAGTCTGAATGACTGTCTTACAGAACCAGCTTTGTTGTGGGACCCGTTATATGGGCCCTTTGTCCTGCTGAACTGGGAGGAGAGGTTGGTTCCGCCCAGCCAATCAGAGCCCGCGGACGGAGCTCTCGGAGGCGGTGACTAACACACTTTCAGAGCACCGCTTCGCTCAGGGCCAGCAGTGAGGGAGTGACACGGCTGCCGACCAATGAATCTCGAGGGGCGGGGTATTGCGGCCAATGGCGTCCGCGATGCTCAGCGAATGGGCGGTTTGAATCGACCAATCACCGCACGGCCCGCCCCTGCTGCCCGAGCTCGAGCGTCAGTGTTTACAGCAGGAGACTAACGGCTCCGAGCGCGAGATGAGCCGCGGAGATGCGCGCTTGTGTCTCACAGTGAAGAATCACAGCGTGTGTGGGCTCCGCAGTGAAGATGAGACCCGTGTGTCGGTGTGTGACGGTCCTGCTGTTTTCCGCCGCGCTGTGCGTGGACTTTGAGGACGGAGTGCGGCTCGGTCGGGGGTCCCGGGCTTGGAGGACTCCTCCCGGGGTTACAGCGCCGCTGACCGGCCGCAGGACCGCAAGGAGGAGCGACGGGTCTGCGGGAGAAGCATGTGGCTCTCTGTTGATCAACGAGTCCAGACTAAAGGACAACACACACACTGTAAGTGCTGTTTACCCCGCTTTAGTCTGACTGAGTCTGTGTCGGTCTAAATGAGCCTGAGTGAGTCTGAGTCAGTCTGTGTCAGTCTCAGTGAGTCTGACTGAATCTGAGTCTGACAGAGTGTCAGTGTGAGTGAGTCTGTCAGTCTGACGGACTGAGTCTGACTGTGTCAGTCTCTGTGAGTCTGAGTCTGTGTGAGTCTGACTGAGTATGTGTCAGCCTTAATGAGTCCGAGTGACTCTGTGTGACTGAACGAGTCTGTGTGAGTGAACGTGTCTGTGAGTCCACCTAAGTCTGAGTAAGCCTGAGTCTGAATGAGTGAATGAGTTTGTTTGTGCCTGTGTGAACCTGTCATCCTGTTTAAGTCTGAATGAGTTTGTAGTAATCTGTATGAGTCTGTGTAAATCTACTTAAATCTGAATGACTCTGTGCCAGTCTTAGTGAGTCTGAATCAGCCTGTGTCAGCCTGAGTGAGTCTGAATGACTCTGAATAAGTCTGAGTGCGTCTGAATAACACAGAAAGTCTACTTAAATCTGAATGAGTCTGTAAGTCTACTTAAGTCTGAGTGAGCTTGAGTGAATCTGAGTGAGCCTGTGTCAGCCTGTTAAAGTCTGAATGAGTCTGTATTGGTCTTTTTGAGTCTGTGTGAATCTGAATGAGCCTGTATGAATCTTTATGACCTTATTTGAGCCTGTAGGAGTCTGTATGAGACTAATTAGTTGTTAGGATCCTGTAGGAGCTGGACGACGTTCAGCTTTCTGTAAGCTTACAGTGGTTAACTCTGAGGGCTTCAATGCTTAGCAAACAGACAGTATGTTGTCAATCGGTCTGTTTGGTTCATCTGCACAGAGAGTCCTATTCTATTGACAGTACTTCACAGGGACACAGGCTGTGTGTGCATTTGCACACCTGTGTCAGCAATGGGAGCAACTTAAACTTAGCCCATATCTTCCTTTGCGCCGTTTTGCCACATGCAGGCCTGTGTTAGTTAGATGATCTACAACATATACATCACTGACGCTACTTGGCATCATCCATACATCACTGCAGGCTGTAATTCAAATGACTCCCTGCATATTTCACTGTGTAGGTCATGAAACTAGGCCTCCTCCACCCAGACAGTCTGGCTATATGGGCCATTTGGTATTCCGATTGAAAGAAACGCTGTTGTCTGTGGTGGAAAGAAATGTACAGATTGTCATTACTTGCCACAATGCATTGTACAGTTTAGTGCTTTCCCTTCTTCCAGACCCTAATTCAATATATATATATCTCTATCTCTCTCTCTCTCTCTCTCTCTCTCTCTCTCTCTCTCTCTCTCTCTATATGTATGTATGTATGTATGTATATATATATATATATATATATATATATATATATATATATATATATATATATATATATACA
>CM067521.1:5142939-5194548 GCA_034509495.1 Acestrorhynchus altus | reverse complement strand
CTCTACACTACTGTATTTAACTACATTACTCGACTCTACACTGCTCTACTTAACTACATTACTCAACTCTACACTACTGTATTTAACTACATTACTCGACTCTATACTACTGTATTTAACTACATTACTTAACTCTACACTGCTCTACTTAACTACATTACTTAACTCTACACTGCTCTACTTAACTACATTACTCGACTCTACACTACTGTACTTAACTACATTACTTGACTCTACACTACTGTATTTAACTACATTACTCGACTCTACACTACTGTACTTAACTACATTACTTGACTCTATACTACTGTATTTAACTACATTACTTAACTCTACACTGCTCTACTTAACTACATTACTTAACTCTACACTGCTCTACTTAACTACATTACTCAACTCTACACTACTGTATTTAACTACATTACTCGACTCCACTACTCTACTTAACTACATTACTCGACTCTACACTACTCTACTTAACTACATTACTCGGCTCTACACTACTGTATTTAACTACATTACTCGACTCTACACTACTGTATTTAACTACATTACTCGGCTCTACACTACTCTACTTAACTACATTACTCGGCTCTACACTACTGTATTTAACTACATTACTCGACTCTACACTACTCTACTTAACTACATTACTCGACTCTACACTACTGTATTTAACTACATTACTCGACTCCACTACTCTACTTAACTACATTACTCGACTCTACACTACTTTACTTAACTACATTACTCGACTCTACACTACTGTACTTAACTACATTACTCGACTCTACACTACTGTATTTAACTACATTACTCGACTCTACACTACTCTACTTAACTACATTACTCGACTCTACACTACTGTACTTAACTACATTACTCGACTCTACACTACTGGACTCGATTTGACTCTACACTACTCTGCATAATTCTACATTACTCTATTCTTTATATTTAAGTTTACATTACACTGCTGGACTCTACTCAACTCTTGACTCTGTTTTTAGTACCAGCCTTGTGTTTTATTGCAAGCTTAGCACGGACTAAAATGTGAGGTTTAAAGTTTGCAGTATGCTGATTGGCCAGAGCAGTACAGACATCCAGCTCTACTGCTGTGCTCTGTG
This sequence comes from Acestrorhynchus altus, assembly GCA_034509495.1. Lineage (NCBI taxonomy): Eukaryota > Metazoa > Chordata > Actinopteri > Characiformes > Acestrorhynchidae > Acestrorhynchus > Acestrorhynchus altus. Next base: position 5,193,421 of record CM067521.1, on the reverse strand, counting down.
TTATTGTGTTTATACTGATTGCCCACATAATGTCTATTGTCAGAATGTGTTGCAATATGCTTTTAGTGCATTATGTTACTCAGGCTTATTTATAGGACACTCCGTTTGCGGTCTGTTGGAGCCGGACGCTGCAGATTATCCAGCAGAAATAGCAACTGTCCAGCCAGAGAGCTGCGTAAAGCATTCACTTAACTGGGATTAGATAAGAGTGATTACAAAATGGAGCACATTTGATTTGGCTTCCTCTGCTTTAAGTACTTCAGCTGCCTTTCACTCTGCCAGGAGTAAAGTTTAGTGAAAAGGAGTGTCAGGAAAGTGAAAGGGAGGCAGGTGGAAAGGTGAAGATGCCAGGAGTAGAGGTCGTAAAGGTGGATGACTTAAAATATCTTGGGTCAACCATCCAGAGCAATGGACAGTGCAGCAAAGAGGTGAAGAAGAGGGTGCAGGCAGGATGGAGTGGGTGGAGACGGGTGTCAGGGCTGATGTGTGACAGAAGGAGAGCAGCAAGAGTGAAAGGGAAGGTTTACAAGACAATAGTGAGACCTGCTATGATGTATGGTTTGGAGACGGTGGCTCTGTGTAAAAGACAGGAGGCTGAGCTGGAGGCTGAGATTTTCGTTGGGAGTGACCAGGATGGACAAGATTAGAAATGAGCAGATCAGAGGGACAGTGAAGATGGAGCTGTTTGTCAATAAAGCCAGAGAGGCCAGGTTGAGATGGTTTGGACATGTGTTGGAGGTGGAATAGGGGATATATCAGACAAAGAATGTTGGAGATGGAGCTGCTGGGCAGAAGGAGAAGAGGAAGACCTCAGAGAAGGTTTATGGATGTAGTGAAGGTGGACATGGAGAGGGTTGGTGTAACAGTAGAGGAGGCAAGGGATAGGGCAAGATGGAGGCAGATGATCCGCTGTGAAGTAGCTGATGAAGCACTGGGCAGTGAATTGTAAATATCGATATATCAACAGATATTTTGTACAAGATATAAAATATGAACGTATCTTAATTTTGCGTCTGTTAAGCAGGTTATCATCCGTGTATGATTCCATTCTAGAAAAGGGTGAGAATACACTGATACTTTAATATTATACTCTGTTCAGCGTTTATCACCATTTCTCTTATGCTTTTTTAGCCCTAGATATGAGCTATAGGATTAACCAATGATGTCATTTATGACAGGTGATTATCGTTAGCAGAGGTATTGTGATAACAAATATAACTCTTCTTCTATTGTGTTACATTTTTTTAAATAAATAAAAATAAATAAATAAATAAAATGAGAAAGTAAAATGGAAATTTCATAGGACCCTACGTCCAGGCTCATGTGGACTGATTGACTGCATCTCTAGGGTCTTATGGTTTGTGTGATAACGTATTTTGGACGACACTAAATTCTTTCAAAGCAGTAACAGAAAAAGTGGAAAAAAGCATATCTAATAATCTGAATTTGGAGAAAAAAGCATTCCAAAAAAATAAATAAAATGGAATTTGGGACAAAATAAAGTGCATTGCTCAGGGCTCGGACTGTGAGTTTTTGATGACAAATATTTCCATAAAGTAAAACATGTTTAAATTTTTTAAAGACAAAAGAAGAAAAATGAGCAAAACAAATCCGATTTCTTAAAGCCCTGTGTCTGAAGTCGTCAATCAGACATGTTTGCCGATGTTTGAAAGACTACTTCTTTCACACTTGCTTTTTTTTTTTTTTGCATGGACATGTTGAGCCTTCTTGGCTGTTTGAGGCCGAGCGGCCGTGTTTGTGTTTCTGACTCCGAGAGTGTGGAATGTGACCCTTCTGAAAGGAATGTCATTGACAAACCAGAGCAGCAAATTTCAGCTCTGCAAGCTTTCTGAAAGGGCTCTCTGCTTCTTTAAACCGCAGACCACTACTCTAAATCTGACTGACAGAAATAACCAACAGCCCTTAGTCAGCAATTCCTCTGCAGTTGAATTTGTGCTTGGAATATCAGGAATGCTTATGAAATTGCTTGCTCAGGGTTTAAGCATGGACAAACAATGATTTGTTGTCTCGTGTGTCATTAGACGTTCGGGGTATTTTTAAATCTTAAACCTCTTCAACTCTGTGACCTTATTACAGCCTAATGGGAACAACCATGCAGTGAATAATTCCATGCAGAAGATCTGAAGTTAATGGAGAGAGGAATTCAAATCTGGGAATGTCGAGCAGTAAAAACAATTGGTTATTGGGAGGGTGTTATTCAGTCCAGGTTCCTGAAGAATAATTATTGCAGGCACTCTGTTCCTTTGTAAATAACTCCAAATGTCCACACTGATCTGCAGCCAGTGAGAGTTTGAGCTTCAGCTGAAGATCTAAATGAAAAGCTGTAAGAGCCTTAAAACCGTAAAAGGCGGATTTGCTCCGGCCTGTGCTTATTGCTGTCTGTCTGGCTGCCTGAGACTGAATTAAGTGCTTCAGTGCACAGCTAAGCCTGGGTCCCCTTGTCAGCTGACTTGCTCTGAACACACCTCTTTCTCGGTCTCACACAGAAACACAATCCGACATCAAGCAATCGAAGCGCTGAATGAGTCCACAGTAGCACAATAGTACAATACTGTCGATTAGGGGTTCTCAAACATTTGCAACTTCCGGCCCACTGAACCCACCACAAATGTTCTGTGGCCCACAAGAAAATTTAAATGTAAATTTAAAATCCATGTAAAATCTAAACAAGTGTATGAATAAACAAGTACATTTTACCAAACTAAAGGTTTGTATGTTTTGGTGAGATGGATTGTTGGCTCGCTGCATGACGTTCCCACCTTCTGTTGAGATTATGCTCATGGATAGGTTTTAGACATTTTCCTTTAAAATATGCTGGTAAAATTCAGAATTCCTTGTTTCATCAATGATGGTAAACGGTCCTGGTCCAGATGCAGCTGAACAGGCCCAAATCCATGATACTACCACCACCACGTTTCACAGATGGGATAAGTTTTTGTTAGGTGGGAAGACAACGTTTTCCTTTCTCCAAACATGACACTCGTGCCATAATACACTTCCAGAAACATATGCGAAGATCAGACTTTGGTAGAACCCTGTTCTTTAAATCAAATAGGACACGCCCACCTGATTGGTTGAAAACACCTGACTCTAATTTTCCTTCAAATGATCTGCTAATCCTAAAGCTTCAATGTGGAATATTGGATCATTTTCCTCAGTGAATAAATGAGCAAGTGTGTGATTTGGCTCTTCGTTATTATTATCCCTTTTCTAAGCTTATATTCTGAAATATGAACACTGTGAACTAAAAGACTTCAGACGGCCTCATGCAGGTCCAGTATGTCCACATAGAGAAAGCAGTAAACATGCTTTTGATGGTTGCTTTGGCATTTAAACTGGGATTAATTCAGTTGGAATTAAGTGGATTTCAGCCGTTCTTCCCTGTATGATTTCTCACAGATAGTTGATGACCACATGTAGCCACCCACAAAGCACAGGCCTCAGGTTCTACAAGTTAATCATTTTGAGATTAGAGGAGTATTTTAATCATATTGCCCAGTTCTGCCCAGGTATCCACATGGTTTTAGCCTTGTGGTGTTTGCAGTTGCTGTGAAGCTGTGTTTCATATTCCCCCATTTAGACAGGCTGTTACATTTTTGTGTGCAGGTCCTGCTGGTTCTCACCACCTTTCAGGTGCCTTTCTTCATGATCCGCTTTGGCCAGTCCAAACTGTACAGAAGGTAAGAGAGTGTACATGCATAGGGAACAACCTGACTTTCACGTTTAAGAAATTGCACATTCCTGCACTCACTGTCTCTGGAGGAGGTCTCTGTGGAAGACAGAGACATTTATATAGGGATTCATTCTAGTCATGTTCAGTATGCACTGTAAATAGTGCAAGAGGAACTTTTGGAGGTTCTTCAATTTGAAACTGTGGAGGAACATCTTAGAGTTCTTCAAGGAACCCCCAAAAAACCGTGGTCATTTTATTGAAGGTTCCTTGAAGCATCTAAAGGGGTTCCCCCACAGTTTCAAACTGAATAACATGCAGATGTTTCTCTACATATTAAATGCACTTGTGCTTAGTCCAAGCGTCCCGACAGCAAATAATGCCTTAGAGAGCCAGCTCTCGGGGGGTTTGGTAGAATTCCTGTATGCAGGTTTAGAGGTTGTGAGTTCAAAATAAATTCTTGATTTTTGATCTTGCATGGTGTGTCATTACGAAAGTGACGTGATGTTTATAATGTGGTGAATATCTTTCACTTTATTGTCATTACTGATTTTTAGCCAAACGTTCTTGGACCCCGTAATTTGCTAATGCAGTTACAGTTTATTAACACTGATTAATAATAACTCTACTTTATTAACACTAAATAACTCTTTTTTTTATCCTGTGGGTCAGCGAAGACTATGGAAAATCATTTCAGGATGTCACAGATCTCATCAACAACACCTTCATCCAGACAGAGTTTGGCATCGCCATTGGTCCAGAGAATTCGGGAAAGGTAAGAGTCAGCTTTTGAGTTGTATTGATGTCCCTTTTCTCATTAAAGGGAAATTTAGAAGGTTTATAAATATGGTCTGTGTGTCAAATTATCTTGTTTGTTTCAAATCCCTGAGACTTTTTGCGAGGTTCGTCTGTCAAAGTGAAGGTCTGGACTTCAAACAACATTCCTGCTCTTTTAGGTGATCCTCACAGGTGATGTATCTGAAGGTAGGGGCGCCCGGATCTTCCGCTCATTGGATTTTGGGAAGAGTTTTTCTCCCTCTGACCTGCCCTTCCAGCCCCTGATGCAGATCGCCTACAACCCAGAAAACAGCAGCATACTCACCGCCATCAGTATCACGGTAAGAACGACATTTAACAGTGAACAGTGCTTTATATTTCATGTACACTCAATAAATTTTGTGGGGTGCAATTTTGTATGATGCCACATGACCAACGTTATGTTAATGAGGTCCTGCAATCAGTTGTCCTACCTTTTCTGAACACACACTCTGATGCACTATTCCAAAAGGACAACCCTCAACCGCTGCCGTCTCAAGAGCTCACCTTGAAGACACAAATACTATGCCATGGCATGCCAGTCACATCTCCAGACCTATCCCTGACTGATGTGCGGGATGATATTTGATGCACTTTCAACACTCCCCCCCTACCACCTACTCAATATCATCAAAATCACATGTCACCATCATGAACCTGTACAATTCCATGCTGAGACTTCTGGCATGTTGCTTTAAACCCCATGCCATACTGAGAGACACAACATCTGTATGTGTAGATCAATCATTTTTTTTATTTTTAGATGTATAAATACTTGTGATGGTGCAAATGGACCGAAATCTGCCATTTCAGATTCCTGATGCTAATGAGTGTGGTGTAATCTTGTAAAGCCATGGACACTGATTTCATAGGTATATTTGCTTTAAGCTTCCAGGACCTCATAAGTGGTAAACTAACTAATTTATGTGTTTGTAATATGATCAATATATTAATATTATATATTTATTGTGGCTTAGGTTACAAGTGTTGTGGCTCTAAAAGGCACGATACCTAAATAGGAGAGAATATGTCCGGATATTTCGGAACACTGCCGAATTCATGAGTGTGTTTACAGTGGAGCTATCTGTCTCTGTTCTATTACAGTACGACCTGTGGCTCTCTACAGATTTTGGACTCAGCTGGAAGAAGATTCATGACACAGTGTGTCTGGTGAAATGGTAAGAGACAGAAATGGTTGTGTACCAAATGTGACAATAGAGACAATTACTCCAACAAAAGTCTTTTTAATACATAGACAATATTTCAGAGGAAACAATGAATGAACAGGTGTCCCAATACGTTTTCCAAAATAGCGTGTGTTAAATCAGCCCCATGATTTTGTTCCAACGTCCTGCATGGCTCTGCTGGGGTTCAGCCTGCCATTATTACCTAAATGAACTCAAGGTGGAGTAAGGGCTATTATTATTCTACTGTTTTCTAAACCTAATATTAAAGTACTGGACCTGGAAAACCCCACCTCTGGAGTAAAGGTAAAGAAGATGACCTTTTACCTGTAACCGCAGGCTTTGCACTCGGTTAACAAAGTTTATGATTATGTACAGTAATGTGAAAAAGTTAGAACACCCCATAAACACCTTTCATTTTGTAACATGTAAACATTTTGATCTTCATTTTAACTATATTGAGAAGTGGGGGTGATCAAATGAAACACACAAAACTGATAAAGCCCTTAAGTAGGCTCCCACATTACATCTACCCACCCCCCAAGGGAAAGCAAGCCAATTTCTCTCCCTCCGGACCCCGGCTGCCGATGGTGACCCACGATCATAGTGGGAGCGCCTTAGCCCGCTACGCCACTCGGGGCCCGATAAATGTCTTTTCCTCTTGTGAGGAAAATGTTAGAACACCCTGTTTTTTCCTCCTTTGGCTGAAATAATGTAAATTAGATGTTTCTTATAACTGTCTACCATTTCTGACATCGACTGGAAGACAGGTCTTCCCGCACCTCCATTCAGAATTCTTTCAGCCATGTGATGTTTTAGTGTTTTGTACAGACAGTCTTACATTTTATTCAAACCCCCTCTGATACTATAAAGATCTCATAGTGGTTTCTGTAATGTAAAGTTCCAGACCTTCTGCAGCAATGCAGCCCCAAACCATCACACTTCCTTCCCCATGCTTCAAAGTATGAGGTTCTTGTGCTCAAACGCTCTTTGGTTTGTCAAATATACTGTTCCAGAAGTCCTGCTCTTTGTCTAGATGTTCTCTGGAGAACTTTAGTCTTGTCTAAAGTCTAGTCTGATTTTGACACAAAGGGTTTCCTCCTTGCAGACCTTGCTGCACTTTGCAGATGCTGCACATCAACTATGGCCAGAGCTACCTGTATTTTAGAATTGTATCTTCATACCTAAGATACAATCATAATGTATCTTCATGCATCATCCAGTCTGCTCTTGGACTGAATATGACCTGCCCATGTTGGTAGATGTTTTAAATGTTTTTCTTCAGGTGTTATCTTTAAGTCTTTTTAATTCCCTTTCCAGACTCGTCTGCATCTACAACCTTCTTTGTGAAGGTCTCAGAGACCTCTTTGGATACAAATGAGACAATCAAGAGTAAACCAACCTAATGTCTGAGGTTTTAACAAGACAACTTCCTAAGTCTTCTCTAACAGTGTGCTGATGTGCTGCACACGATTCTAAGTTTAGGTTTGAAGTAGATTTTAAGGGTTCTTCAAACATTTCCTCACAAGAAAATCTCAATGTAGTTAATATGAAGATCAAAAGTAGGTGTTTCTTCTTCTTCTTTCCATGTCCCTCTCCATGTCCACCTTCACTACATCCATAAACCTTCTCTGAGGTCTTCCTCTTCTCCTTCTGCCCGGCAGCTCCATCTCCAACATTCTTTGTCCGATATATCCCCTGTTCCTCCTCAACACATGTCCAAACCATCTCAACCTGACCTCTCTGGCTTTATCGACAAACTGCTCCACCTTCACTGTCCCTCTGATCTGCTCATTTTCTAATCTTGTCCATCCTGGTCACTCCCAACGAAAATCTCAGCATCTTCATCTCCACCGCCTCCAGCTCAGCCTCCTGTCTTTTAGACAGAGCCACCGTCTCCAAACCATACATCATAGCAGGTCTCACTACTGTCTTGTAAACCTTCCCTTTCACTCTTGCTGCTCTCCTTCTGTCACACATCAGCCCTGACACCCGTCTCCACCCACTCCATCCTGCCTGCACCCTCTCCTTCACCTCTTTGCTGCACTGTCCATTGCTCTTAATGGTTGACCCAAGATATTTTAAGTCATCCACCTTTACGACCTCTACTCATGGCATCTTCACCTTTCCACCTGCCTCCCTCTCATTCACACACATTTATTCTGCCTTGCCTGACCTACATTCCTCTCCTCTCCAGTGTAAACCTCCATCTCTCCAGGTTCTCTTCCACCTGCTCTCCACTCTCACCACAGTTTACAATGTCATCTGCAAACATTAAACGGTGTTCCTGGGGTGTCCTAGCTTTTTCACACGACTGTATGTGTTTGTGATTTCAGGGGCACAGCTGACACTCTGTTCTTCACCACGAATCCCAACGGATCCTGCAGTGAGTGGCTTATTGTCATATCGATAACATACATGGAGCATTTCAATCATTATATGTAATACACAGCTGCAGACCAGTTCCAGAACAATAAGCAGGTGTGCGCTGTGCTTCTACCAAGGTGACAAAGGTATGCTTGAACTGAAGAAGACGTCGGACAACGGCCAGAGCTTTAAGACTATAGGGAGCAGAATCTACTCCTTTGGGATGGGAGGCCGTTTTATTTTTGCTTCAGTCATGTCTGCCACGGTACGTTCCTGTAATCCTCTGTGTTCCTGTAGGTTCTGTACACGTAGAAGCAGAACACGAGCTTGTTTTTGTCTCTCGACCTCAGGGCTTGACCCGTATGATCCACGTGTCTGTGGATAAGGGAGAGGTATGGAATATGGCCCAGCTGCCTACGGTGGGACACGAGCAGTTTTACTCCATACTGGCTGCCAACAATGACATGGTGTTTATGCACGTGGACGAACCTGGAGGTCAGTCACAGCTCAGCTCAGGGCTCATTGCTACACATGGACAAATGTAATGGGACACCTGCTCATTCACTGTATCTTCTGCAATCAGGACTATTAGAAAGAGTTGATGCTGTGTTGTTGTAAGGATATGCATTCAGCAACAAGAGCAACAGTTAATGAGGTCATGCCAACTCTCCAGTTCATACCAAAAGTACTGGATGTAGGTCAATCATTCCAGAGAAAACAGTTCCAGAGTTCCGCAGCTCAATGCCGGGGAGTTTTCATACCCCTCTAGCCTCCTGGCATTAGGTGTGGTGCCAATAGGTTCATATTTGTTTATCTCTACAGGGTCTAGACAAGCTGTTTGTGTGCATTTGCACATTTGTTTCAGCAATGAGTGCAGCTTAAAGTGGCTGAATGCATTCTTAATGTCATGACACACTGGATCACTGGACGTTTCGTGATATTTAGTGTTTTTTAATAGTAAAATTAAATTAATATTGCAGAAATATGTAACATTTATCAGTTTTTTCCAGTATCGTGCAGCCGTTCTATACACTCCTTAGAACCACCAGTAAACATGATGTATATTAATCCACATACAGGGGCATTTTGACTAGTTTACTTTCACAGTTGTTTCCGTCTCTTACCCCTCTCTCTCTGTCTGCAGACTCGGGGATGGGCACCATCTACGTGTCAGATGACAGAGGAACAGTGTTCTCCAAGTCCCTTGAGCGCCATCTGTACACATCCACAGGGGGCGACACTGACTTCACCATTGTCTCCTCCCTCAGGGGGGTCTACATGACCAGTGTGCTGGCTCAGGGTATGTCTGTGTCAAAACCATACACACACACACACACACACAAAGAAAATAGCCACTCACCTGCAGATGCCCTTACATACAGTCAGAGCAATCATCAAAAAGTCTGGAACTATGACAAACAAGCCTGGAAGAGGACGCAAGTGTATGTTGCCACTACGCACAGTGAGAAGGATGGTAAGAGAAGTCAAAAGTTCACCAAAGCTCACTGTAAGAGAATTGAATGAAGCGGTAGCATCTTGGGGTTACAAGGTCTCACAAACAACCATCAGGCGCTTTCTACATGCCAACGAGCTGATTGGGAGGCATGCACGGAGAAAGCCTTTCCTGAGTTATAAGCGTAAATGGGTGGTGATTGCCAAGAGGTGCTGGGATTTGAACTGGCATTTGTGCTTTGGTCAGATGAGAACAAGATAGAGCTTTTTTGGCAACAAACACTTTTAAGTGGGTCTGGCATAACACCAAGGATGAGTACGCGGAAGATCACCTCATGCCCACTGTTAAGTTTGGGGGAGCATCAGTGATGCTGTGGGCCTGTTTCTCCTCCAGAGGACCTGGGAACCTTATAAGGATACATGGGATCATGAACTCTTTCAAATATCAGGACATTTTGAATCAGAATCTGGTGGACTTTGCCTGAAAGCTGAAGATGGGTCATCACTGGGTCTTTCAGTAGATAATGACCCTAAACGTGTGGCCAAATCTTCTCAAAATCAAAATCAAGTACCTCTCATGGTCATCTCAGTCACCAGACCTAACCCCAATAGAGGGGTGGGGTGAGCTGAAGGGGTGTGGGGTGTGCCCAGGATTCTAGACGATTTAGAGGGGTGCGGAGAGGAATGGTCAATGATCTTGTGAAAAGTTATAGGAGAAGCTGAAGTGCTGTTTTGTTGGCAAAAGGAGGTTGTACAAAGTACTAACACCAGGGGTGTCAATAATTGTGACAAACATGATTTCATTCAAAAAATGTATTTCTTAATGTGTGATTTTTTTTTCCTGCCAAATAAAGGCAGTTGATTTAAAGCTTAGATTTTTCTCTTTTTTGCATTTTTGTCCTATATTATTAAAAAAAAGAATTTATTAGAAGCCAAAGAACACTTCTTAACCAGGGGTGCCAATAATTATGGAGGGTGCTGTATAATCTGTTGATTTTGAACACCTTTGGAGCTAGAGTGTCATATACTGTTCGGTATGGTATTTACTTCAGTTGGAAATGAGTGGGTTTAAGGTGTTGTTCCAAGTTGGACTATTTATTGATAACTGATGATAAATCGATGGCACTGTGCTTGTTACATAGGGTCAGTCTTGTGATTAAGTACAGTGTGGGCTTTGGGTTCTAAGAGTTAAAGAGAATGGATTGGCCTAATTATAAATAGAAGGACCTCTACTGGTATTATATTTGTTTATGTATACTCTGGTTTTGTCTTGCAGACGGTTCCGTTCAGACTGTGGTGACGTTCGATCAGGGGGGTAAATGGAGATCCCTCCTCAAACCCTGGAATGGGGAATGTGACAGCACCACAGCAGACCATGACCTGGTGAGAACACACACACACACACACACACACACACACACACACACACACACATTAATAATACATTCTGATTATGCCAATACATAAGTCATAACATCACCTATTGGGGATATGGTTGAAATTGTCAATGCTTGACGGAACACTGAACTGCTGCACATCATAGTATGCAGGGTGTAATTAGTACTGCTTAATTAGATAAAGTACAGCACATTCTGAATAAAATCGCTGTCCTCAGTACGGAACCGTATTTGAATAGCAGTTTTAAGGGTGTTTTCACATGTGTCCCTAATACATCAGTCCATATCCAGGACCATTTGAGTGAGGTGCTTAATGTTGCTGAATTTTTTTCACACAGATGAATTTCAGGTGTCTCTGTCCTGCTTTTTGGCAAAAATGTTGGATCTAGCTTTATCCCATCATCACTTTTTTTCTTATTTTACACAAACAAATACTCCAGTCTGAAGAACGGTGCTTTCTGGAGTCATAACCTTTCACCCTACAGGATCTCCTGCAAACAATAATTCATTCTCACAGATGTTTTTTAGCCATGCAGACAAGTGGAAGCAGTCATATGACAAAATGAACCAATCAAGCAACCCCACTCATGGCGACAGGCGCCAATAGCTTCCACATTTGCAGTGGACTGAACCAGACTCAGCTAGAAACAAACCCAGAACACCAATTTCAGGAGAACTAGAGAGTGATTAAAGTACCTGACATCCTGCAAAATTAGCCCAGGGTTCTACAGGTTACAACCACTTATCATACACTAAATTACAGCAACCGTAGCAGAGATGTGAGGTTGTGACAGTGACATTATTCACATTTTATTTGGCTTTCTCTTCTTAACCATACAAGGGTAAAAATAATGCAGCCGGTCCATGGCCAGAACAGTGCCATGCGTTTTGTTTATAGCTGAGGGGGAGACAGCTTTACGAGGGCCGACTCTCCAAGCCTTTGGAAACACCACCAGCAACTCCAGCATCTGGATGTCTGTAAGGACACTGCTTGGTCAGTGTTGCCATCTCTTTTATTTCACAAAAACATGGAGCAGGTTGAGTTGAACTGCTGATCAGGTTCTTAACTATGTCAAAATCATAATTATCATAATGAAATACTAACAATTCTAACTATTACCATAATAATAATAATAATAATAATAATAATAATAATAATAATAATAATAATAATAATAATAATAATACAATAAACAAATAATGAAGGTCATTCAGGTTGTTACTTTGAACCATGTCAGTCTAATCAATACAAAAAACTCACAGTATATCCAATAGTGACCCCTGCATTAATTATACTCATTGGACCCGCTGTGTTGTGCACACACAGTGGTACATACATACACACTAGTGAATTTATACACCAGGGGGCAGTGAACACACATGTCCAGAGCAGTGGGCAGCCCTTTCATTATGTCATCATGTCCTGCCAGTTCTGGGATTCGAACCGGCAACCTTCCAGTCTGCAGCTGCTCCCATGTCCCATTGTGAAACATATTGTATTGCCATATTCTTTCCAAAACTCCAGTGTGTACTTCTGTTTAATTAATTGCTGCTAAAGTGTGTGTGTGTGTGTGTGTGTGTGTGTGTGTGTGTGTGTGTGTGTGTGTGTGTGTGTGTGTGTGTGTGTGTGTGTGTGTGTGTTGTTGATTATGCCCCTACAGTGCAGTCTACACATCCACGCCTCCTACAGCACCTCTATGATGCTCAATGTGCCGATGCTGCCGCTGACTGAGCCCAACGCTGTTGGTCTCATCCTCGCTCATGGTATCTGAGCCCGAACACACCACTTAAAAAACACCCACTGTACTGTATTTCTGATACACTCATTGTCAAAACAAATAGCAGGAATGAAACTTGATGGGTAGGTTTGTCATCGCGATACATGTTAATGATACAAGTTTCACACTTTCCATTCTGACACATGCTGTTGTGCTGGTAGCGTCCTTTGCAAGTAAAGTAAGCCTCGGAGGAGTTAGAAAGCAATTGTAGCAGTTGGAGGAGTTCGAGAGGGGTTGCATCACTCCAGGAAGTGGGATGATCTTATCAAAATAGTGTGCCATTCCGGTTGTGTGGATCTTACCATAGCATGGCAGTTGATTGAGGAAGGCATACACTGGAGACCTACACAAACTGTGGAGAGGGAGAACATTTCAGTGTTGCCATTTGACTCTTAATTCCAAATCCAGGATTCAGACAAGTTGTGCTTTGTGTGAAACCTTCTCCTTCCTTTCCTCCAGCTTTCTTTTGTCCAACCTCTCCATCCACTTCCTCTCTTCTCCAGGCAGTGTAGGGAATGCGGTGTCAGTTTTGTCCCCTGATGTCTTTGTGTCTGATGACGGTGGATACACATGGTCACGGGCACTTAAGGGACCCCACCACTATGCCATCCTAGACTCAGGAGGACTGCTGGTGGCTGTGGAACACAACCCCGTCCAGCCCATCTTCCAGATCAAGTGAGTCTGTTTCTGCACTTAACACGTTAAAAGCTGGTTTCTGTTTATTGTGGACATAAAACGAGCAGAAACAGTCTACATAAACAGCATGACAGATGAGGCTAATGCAATATTAAGCAACACATCTAACATTGCTGCTGCAGCTTTAGTGCATCAGCTACGGGCCTCACCAAAAATCACTACTGTAGTGTTTACATGCTGGCTGCGAGCCTTGTCCAACATCCCTACTGCAGTTACCAGTCTCGTCCAAATTTGCTACAACAGCATCGGCACTGTTTTTAAGCTGGGCTCTCTGTCCGCTCTGATGTCACATCACATGAATGAACTCTAACCCTATCCTGAGAATTTTACTGAGATTCTCTTTAAGCAGACAGGTGTCAAGTCAAACACAATCAAAAGACACAACTAGCTACCAGTCTGTGTTTCTGATAGTTTCAGTAACTACACTGCTGCTGATCTTTAATACCAGCTACCAGACTGTGTTTCTGATACAGTTTCAGTCACTTCACTTCTGCTGATCTTTAATACAAGATACCAGACTGTGTTTCTGATACAGTTTCAGTAACTACACTGCTGCTGATCTTTAATACAAGATACCAGACTGTGTTTCTGATACAGTTTCATTAACTACACTGCTGCTGATCTTTAAAACCAGCTACCAGACTGTGTTTCTGATACAGTTTCAGTCACTTCACTTCTGCTGATCTTTAATATCAGCTACCAGACTGTGTTTCTGAAAATTTACTTCTGTTGACCTTTAACTGAATGTTGTTTTTTCTTTCTTTTGATGTCAGATTTTCCACAGACGAGGGCCAGTGTTGGCACGTGTACAACTTCACAGATGAACCGATATATTTCACGGGATTGGCCTCTGAGCCTGGAGCTCGGTCAATGAACCTCAGTCTGTGGGGTTATAGGGAGTCCATGCTGAGCCAGTACTGGGTCTCTGTCACCATAGACTTCAAACAGCTTTTCTCCAGAGATTGTAAGTGTCTGTGTGACTATGTCTGTACTCATTTTAGTGTGTAATGTAGAGTCATGTAAGGGGAGCTCTTTTTGCCCAGGAATGCCACTTGCTGATTTGAACTCTCAGAGAAAGAGATGTAGCGTGTAGCGTGTCTTTGTTTGTAGTGTTTCTGGATGCTTGAAATTCCTCATTCAAATAAGTGAGAGAAACAAACAAGCTGCAGGTTTAACTGTGACCTGAGCCATGTTGCTTTCTGTCTCCCCTTGCAGGTGACGAGGGGGATTACATGCAGTGGCTGGCCCACTCTGATGACACCAGTGATCCGACTGATGGCTGCTTGCTGGGATACAAGGAGAAGTTTCTACGGTTACGGAAAGACTCTGTGTGCTGGAACGGAAGGGATTATGTCATCACCAAGCAGCCAACCCCGTGCCCGTGCACACTGGATGACTTCCAATGGTGGGCTCTTATAATAACTGTAAACACTCTAAACACTTTCTGGTGGCACTTTGTTTGAATAGTACAGTTGCAGCAGTGTAGATAATCACCATCATTTTCCTGGTCTCAATCTAATCCATAACCTGATGCTGTTATCCCAGATAATTTGAACAGTTTGTACATGTTCACTACAGTGGGGGCTACTGTGTGCTTATCACACCATTGATCTTGCTGCTGACCATGTTGTCTCCACTCACTGATTTTATTTATTGATTTATTTTTATCCTAATATTTCCACCCTGTTTGGAAGTGGCAATTCCCCCAAACCCATTTGGACACTCCATTTATGATATATGTTCCAGACACTAGGAGGGTAAAGCCCAGCACATGCCTCCTCCAATATATGTGAAGCCGGCAACCACCTCTTTTCAGATTGTAACCATTGCATCATTGCTGGGCAGCCAATGCACTCGGAGGAAAGCGCTGGGACCCTGGTTCCGATAAAACAGCTAACAAATGCCTGTGGCAGCCAGCGTTGTACTGGATGTGATGTGGGAAGAGAGCACCATCTACCCACCCAGAGAGAGAATGGCTAGTTTTGCTCTCTCAGACAGTGGCAAACAGCATGACCCAGGTTTCGAAGGATTTGTTGGTTGACAAGACACAAATGGGCCTCGTCACTGTTGATGACCACTTGCCATTCTGAGTGTTTTCATGAGAGTCTGACACGAAACCATTGCAGTCTTTGGTGACGTTTACGTGGTGTTTTTTTTAAAGATGTAAATAATGACAGAATTTAGATATTTGTATAATTTAAACCATTTTTTTACTTTAGGACTAAAAAAACATTTAACATCTACAATCCTGTTGGAAGTTGATCATCCAGAGTATCTTGAAGTCTGCGAATGCAAGACTTTTGATCAATTATTTGTAAAATAATGAAAACTACTTGACAGTAGTCAAAATAAAATAGACACTGAATGTCCTTTATTATTTTTATAATATTATTTAAAAAAACGTTTATTTTTATCTCAGGACTTTTATGCTGAGATTTGAACACTCAAAGCGAACATCATTAGTACAACCCCCTCGTTCTGCTCAGTCAAAGTCTGCAGGCGGGACGTGGACAGAGCAGTAAACATGCACTGGAAGCTCCTTTAGCATTCAGTACATTTGTAAACGAGCAGTTTGTTATGATACGTGTATTATGTCTGTAGGATCCTGAGATGTAAAGCCTAGAAACCTGTTTAAAATGTATTATGTGATTAATTACCAGTGTGATTTATGGTGTTATTCCAGTAGGAATGTCCAGTTTAAGGTGGAACAGGTCTGCTGAGTAGTAATTCCAGAATTCATCACCTTTTACAAGATCATTCTCTCTGAAACCCCCACGCACCCCACCACCATCTTTCTTTCCTCTATAGCTGTGAAAATCCATGATTGGTGTTTGATATTCTCACGTCTTTGCAGTGACTTTGGGTACTACCGGGAGGAGAACAGCTCGGAGTGCGTGGAGCAGCCGGACCTGAAGGGCCACACACTGGAGTTCTGCCTACACGGCCGTAAAGAACAGCTGCAGACAAGCGGGTACTGCGCCCCCTACTGAAGACATTACAGTATAACAGTATATATGTATGTGTGTGTGTTCTACAGGATATGGCACGTACACGTAAGACCATGTTACACTATATATTTGTTTTGCAACAGTTACAGGAAGATCCCAGGGGACCGGTGTGAGGGAGGCAAAGTGCCCGAAAGGCACGTGATCGACCTGAGCAAGAAGTGTGTCAGTAACCTGCTGAGGCCAGAGCTACTGGTGAGAAAGCTTTCCAGTCTGATTTTCAGAGCAAGCTTTTCCACGCTAAGTTAAATTACTGGTAATTCTAATGTACTCTATGTCCAAAAGTTTGTGGACACCCCTTCTAATGAATACATTCGGCTGCTTTAAGTTGCACCCATTGCTGATGCACAGAAATGCACATACAAATTGTTTAGTTCCTGTAGAGAAGTTCTGCCAATACAATAGGACTCTTTGGAGCAGATAAACACACATGAACCCATTGGCATCATGCCTAATGACCGGAATGGGCTACAGGAGAAGAAAGCCCCCCAGCCCTGGGTAGAGGAATGGTGGTACGCCGTTCAGTACTTTTATGAGTTGGGGTGTTTAAGGGGACAGATGTGAGCATTGTTCCAACATTCTGACCCCACTAACTTTTCTCTTGCTCGATGCTGAATACAGTCAGATCCTCACAGCAATGTTCCAGAATGTATTAGAAAGTCTTCCCTGGACAGTAGAGACCGTTGTTCCAACAAAAGCAGGATAAACTCTCTTTAATATCCTTGATTTCACAAGAAACTATGAATGATGTGTCCCAATACGTTGGTCAGAAAGTCATTTGATCAGGAGTGTCCAAACGTTGCCTGTGACTGTATTTATTTTTCACCTGTATCTCTCTCTCTTGTCCTCCCTCTCTCAGTCGGAGGCTCACTATGGCAGCTCGGGTCCAGTAATAGCTGTAGTCATCATTGTTCTGCTGATTAGTGCTGTGGCTGGGGTTCTACTCATCAAGAAGTATGTCTGTGGAGGAAGGTTAGTTCAACTGTCTGATTGATTACTTTCTCCATTTGCTCCCAACAGAGTGGGAGCCAAGCCATGACCACATCATTCTCTCATCTTTCCTATTCCTGGTTCATACTGCAGAAGTTCTCGTCCTCAAAAAACTGCTGCCCCTAGAAGGAATGAACTGCAATGATGTCATGTCATGTTAGACAGTCTTGGAGTCACGTCAGCGACGAGTCCTGCCTTGGTGGAGACGATTAAAGAATCCATGTGTGGAGGCACCCTGGTTAACGACAAGATCAACTGTTTGTTGTCGTATGTCAGATGTGTCCAGAAGGCCTGGTGTCGTGCAATTTCGTATGATAGTAAACAGCTAAACGTTAAGTTATCGAGGTCCTGCAACCAGAGGTCCTGGCTTTTCTCTGGCACACTCCAGTGCGTTATTCCAACAGGATGATGCTCGTCCAGCATCCTTCTTAAGAGCTTGCCTTGAAGAGACAGATACTATGGTGTGACCAATCACATCTGCAGATCTATCTCTGGTTGAAAATGTGTGGGATGCTATTGGAGACACTATCAACACTCCACCATCTGCAGAACTGAGTGAGAACATTCAGGCTGTATGGGATGGATGATCACAGGACACCATTAGGAACCTCTACAACTCCATGCAGAGACATCTGGCATGTTGCGTTAAACCCGACGCCGTACTGAGAGACACGTCTTCTGTATGTGTAGATCAATAAATATTGATCATATCAGTCTACATTTATAATCATTTATTGATCCTGATCACCTTTATCTTCCTTTCAAATAGCACTGAAGTGCTCACACTGTTTTTTGGCAATAAGTGATTGAATCATACATATGATTAGTATCTGAATGATAATAGGGCAGAGAGGCTGTTCAATTGTAATTATAAAACCATGTTTTATATTTGAGTTGGAATCAAATTAACTTGCAGTGTGTGGACAAAAATATTGGGACACCTGCTAATTCTGCTCTGTTTCTTCTGAAATCAAGGTTTTCCACTACACTTTGGAGCATTGCTGTGTGGATTTAGTTGCTTTAGTTACTTGACAGAGTGTTCTGTTATCTCCCTGTCAGGTTCCTGGTTCACCGCTACTCGGAGATGCAGAGGCATGTTGAAGCGAATGGCATTGAGGGAGTGGACGACCTGGACACTACAGAAGCAGGGAAGACGCATTACAATGACGACTCGGATGAGGTAATAACATAGGGTACTCTGGAATTTTGGTGTGCTTTATGTGAATTAGGGATGCATCAAACCAGTATTAGGATCTGATATTCGTGCTGATATTAACCAATGAGAGATAGAAGATAGAGCTTTAAGGGCCCATACTGTGTAAGTCAGGATCACAGTATCCTACAGACAGGATATAATTAACACGAAGACGATGCAAGATGCCCTGGACCTGTCACCAACTATCAATCAGTAATCCAGCTCGAAAAAAACGCTGTCCACTCATTTCCAGTTGAATTAAATCCCACATGGCTGAATATTGTATAACACTCTCTATTCTCAAAAGTGCTCAAAATAAACAAGACTACACATATATTTTCTTTAAAACTCTTAACGGTTTAGATGCATTGTTTTGATGTTTTGCCAAGCGATGGAGAGAGCAGACCACTCATCTAATGTTCTGGAACATTCTCTAGTTCTGAAGAAGAACAGAGAGAGGAAGGTGGGGTACTAATGTCAGAGTCAATTCCTTATAAGGAAATATGAGAAGGGAGGGGCAGCCTGCTGCTGTTCACTCCCAAAAGAGTTTAAAGTTCACTATAAGATTACTCGTCACATATCTTCATTAATTGCACCAGTAAGAGCAGAGTGTGAAGGTTCAATTAGCAGGTTAGTTAGTTTTGCTCTTGCTCTTGTTTTATGGGGGACATACCAGAGTTCAAAAGAGGACAAATTGTTGGTGCACGTCATTCCCAAGACGAATTGACGCTGTTTTGGCTGCAAAAGGAGGCCCTAGTACACCATACTAATCAATTATTGTGGTCTAAAACCGACCAACCCCTGTATATATCTGCGTTTTAGGTGGGATATTGTGCAGGATGTTTCTGTATTTTGTTTGACCTTTATTTGCCTGAAAGTTGTATTAATAGCAGATAATTACATATGCCAGATGTTTTTATTCTCAGAAGATCCTTGGCTACATAATATGTTTTAATTTGAGATGTAAATATTAACAGAATTTAGTTTTGATCACAAACAGAAAAAAATTGAACACTGTGTGAGCAACAGAAGAGAGCAAACAGCCCCTCTGTTCTCGTTTTCTTCTGTAACTCAATATCCAGGTCAGTGAGGTCATCAGCTCTGGGCCACACTAGCTGATCAGTCAGAATCAGACCCCAGCTGTGTGCAGGTTGACCATGTGCATGTCAAGGGAACGTGGACTGGATGATTGCCACGGATTTGGAAAAATACATTAGACAACATGGTTGAAGATCAGTGCTCACTGCTGTTTTTTGTACTTTTGTGTTTCTGTAGGACCTACTGGCATGAAATCCAGCAGAAGACAGTCAGGCAGAATCGTAAAGCCTACTAGAGACTAACCAGGATGCTTACCTTTCCAGGTCCCGTGTCCCAGCCCTTCAGAGTGTGTGTATGTGTGCATCATCATTAATGTTAGTGTTTCTCCTCCTGTTTTCATTCCCTGCGTTCTTCAGCTTCCTGCGTAAGTTCACCAAAGCTCTGGGGCTAAGAACGCTTTCCTGGAGGACCGGGAAATGAAAGGATAGACGTTTTCCAGTGGATCCGATCCACTGGAAAGAGCACAACTAAGTCCTTGGCAATATTTTTGTCTTGATAGTTTTATTTTTCAGTGCCTATTTTTTTTTTCTTTCCCTGCATTTGATCTTCTGCAGGTGTGGAACAGATGACTTGACTTGGTGGTTGTGGTTTGTGTGCATTGGATTGCATTGTTTCCAGCAGTGAGTTGTGATTTTACTAGCACCTTCTGGTTCTAGCATCTACTTTAAGACCTAAGGACTGGACTTTCAGTCACAGATTAGTCTTAGTCTTATAAGAAAGGAATCTTTCATGGACAATCATCAGTAACAGGCTTCGGTCTGGTTTGATCTGTATCTCAGTGATACTGCTTAAGCAAAATGAGGGAGCTTTGGTACAGATATTGCTAAAATATCAGATGGTACACAAAATAAAACGAGTTACATCCAATCATGAGACCAAATGAAATGCACAGTTATTAGGTCTTTTACCAAGTCCCCGATTTTTCCCTTTTTAAAATTTAAAAATTTGTGTTTAAGAAAGAAACATCAATAATTATATCTCTAGATCAAGTAGCAGCATAGAATTGTGGTCCCCACCCTCTTTTTGGAGATACCTTCCAGCAGGCTTCAACTCCAGCCCAAATCTAATACACCCCATTCAGCATGCCGTGGACTTCCAAAAGCAGGAATTAGTTGGATCAGGTGGGGTGGATTAGGCTATGTTCACACAGCAGGTATAAGTGGCCCAAGTCCAGTCTCTTTGGTCATATGTGACCCAGTTGTGTTATCTGTGTGGCTGCATGAATGGCAAACACAGCGAATCCAATCTTCTCTGTTCCGATTTGGGCTGCTTTCAAATGCAGTATTGAAGTCTAATTTTTGGCTGCAAAAAAGCACATAGAGTCGAGTAGAGGAGTGTAGGTACCATATGGTCTGTAGGTTACTCTGATCCTGAGTTATGAAGCCTAGTATACCAGCATTTAGAGTGAAGGCGTTGGGTTCTAAGAGTTCAAAAGTATTGGATTGGTATTGGGTCTGATACATGTCCGAATCGAGGCAATGCAAATGTGTAATTCTTGTGATTTTGACATCAATCCACTTGACATTCCTCATAAATGCGTGCTGACGAGAAAGAAACATGGACGACAGCAGTGAGGGAGGTGCAGGGGGGGGATAGTGAAGTAACAGGCCTCATAAATATTTGGGGGGATTTATTAAAATTATAAGCTTTTGCATGCGTCCGATTACAAATGTGAACTGTTCTGACAAATGTCAGATATACGTTACATTAAGATGAACATTAAGGTGACTTGCTGTGTGAATGTAGGACTTGGGCCCCGAAACACTTCCAGCTGCGCAGACTACCAAATGTGTTACAAGGCTGTATTCTAAGGGTTGCTACAAGGAGCCCGACAGCTACAGCCCTGTCATCATTCATGCTGGACCAGTTTGATTTGATGATTTGTCCTCCATCACCCTTTTGAGTCCTGGGATTTTTGACCGCCAGTGTAATGTTAGTTTGAACAGCAGGACTGGGTGTTTGCAGAACATTGGCTGGGCTCTTGCATTTGCGCTTGTGTTCTTGTGTTAAGTACATTTCTAGCGTTAGGGTTGGATCTAAAGTGTTAGGGAGTTCTCCAGGAGCAGGGTTGGAAACCACTGGAGTAGAACAATAATCAATCCCGTAATTGTTAAGTAAGGGATCATTTGCCGTTATAGTGCCTTGGTGTTTATATTGGTAAACAATGCGGTCACACAAAAGCATTGTAGCTTCAAATCAGCGAGAAGGAAGGAATAAGCCTTTCTGTCGTCCCGTTCACCAAAAAATTCCGATACAAAATAAAAATCAACGAATTCACACGTCAAAAAGTAAGCAAACATGAAGATGAAAGGTTTTTGTCCGACTGACCCTTTTCCTGTTCTGTTCACACCTTCACACTTGTATACCTGCACTGCGGTTCTTCACTGATCACCCAGCATCTTATGGTGCTTTTCCACTGTTTGGTTCCTACTCTACTGTACTCTATTCGACTCTGTTCGGCTTCTTTGCTTTTCCATTAGGCAAATGTGATATCTGGTACCTCGAGAACCCTCGAGAACCTTCTTGATGAACAGGGGTGATTGAAGCTGAACGATCAACTGAGCAAATGTGTATAAACTGAATTTTCTCAAACGCTCATTTTTACCTATTCATTCTGGACTCACTCAGGAGCGCCCTCTAGTGTCTGGCAAACTTGGAAGATGTTCTCAAGTGGTGTGGACATTGTAGAGACCTGGTTTGTCCCCACACACAAAAGTCCCCTCTACTTGTTTTGTTCTTTTTAAAGGAGGGTCTTCTGCCCTCATCTTGTCAGTTGCAAAGGAGATGGGATACTTGTTTTGACCATTCAGAAAGAGGGGCTTCACCGTGCTCATTTGAAAGGGGCTGCACTCTGGTCGCCTCGTCGCCCCTTCCTCGTACTGTTTCTGGAAAACGGTTACTGTGGTGGGATTCTCAGAGGTGAAACTTGTTCAGTCGGTGTGGTCACGTTCGTGTGGTTTGAGTGGGAAGTTTATAAACACATGGAGGCTGATAAGCTTTTTATTTAATTGTTATATATATTTTGTAAAATGACGTTATTACTAGAATTTACGTTCAAACGTTATTTCAGATTTTGCCTTGAGAAACTGTTCAGCCATGTTGGAAATAGTTTTCACATCACAAGTTTTTCCAACATAACCAACATCTTTCTAATGCAGTCTTAGTATTCTGGGAATGATGAGCATGATAGTGATCAGTTATTGGCTGAGTTCACAAGCTCAACAGGTGCACTCTGAGAGTTGGAGTGTTAGATAGGAGATTGCCTATTGAAAGGATGGGTGTGGTCAGTGTTCTGGACTGCATCAGGAGTGATGCGTTCAATTGTGTTTTACAGCATCACCAGCTGCTTTTTGGGAGTGATAATGGAAAAGGAACCAGGTTCGAAAAGCAAGTCGAGGAGTTTAGAGTAGTATCATAGGTTCCATGCAGTGGAAAACCTCTTTATCAAACTCAAAATAAGCTGATTTTTTAAGAACATGTGCACTGATGAACAAAAGCTCCTGTTGCAGGGTTTACTGCTCATTTTCTAGGGATTACAGGTCGTGATTTCTTTATATTCTGGAATAATAGCTTAATTAACAAAGCAATAGTAAAGTTCCCACAACGCCTAATGGAACTAGACACACTGCTAATTATGATCCTAAAAATAATAGCAATAATTATGTTAGATAATGGTTGTCTAATGTTAACAATAAAAATGTAGCGTTATGATGGTGTTGCAAAACACCCACCCTACCGTAATACGCTGTTTAAACCACATCTTGTCATTTTTCTATTTTCATGGCAATAAAATGCACCAATCAGCCATAACATTGTCAACCTCCATACCACCATATGACCTTCTCCTTGCTTCGACACGCACTGTCCATTCTATCGGGGTGAAAGGAGGAGAATAAAGTCTGCAGAGAAACAGGTGAACTACAGTCTGTAATTATAGAACTACAAAGTGCTCCTGGTTGGTCAGAGGAGCTGATAGAATGGACAGTGAGTGTAGAAACGAGGTGGTGGTCATAATTCTATGGTTGATTGGTGCATCTGTGGAGTCCAGTGTAGCAATATAAGGACTTAGGATTCTTTCCTGTTTTCCGATTTATAAAAAGGTCATAATGTTGAATGATGTACTAAAGTATTCCTCATGCACACCCTTACAAATACATACCTCAGGGGCCCTGATACTCCCTTTAGTCACTTCACATTGTGATGGGTAAAGCTAGAGGGTTTAAACGGTTGTTTGCTGGATCTCTTTGGCTCTGTAATGGGTGTAATGGTACGACTATAAAGTAGAAAACCATATAAGGCAATCCAGCCTTTGAATGTAAAGGGAGTAGGAGCGAGTTACATTTTGTTTCCAATGCTGTAAATAAAATGTTAACAGTAAGCTACTGTCCGCAACTACCTTTTGTATGTTGACGCCGTTTGAGTTAACATATTAAACGTAGTTCTTTATCCTCACGTGTTTTTCAATCAGAATAAAGAAGTTCAAACATTTTTATCCAGTCTCTGAGCTTTTTTTCTGACTGTCAGAAGAGCAGAGCCTTCAGCATTCTATATAATGCCATTATAGGGCTCCATGTCCACTTTATTAGAAACAGCTGCATTATACATTTGTTCACTGAATCAGCCAACAGGAATGCAATTTGCTGGGTAGGTTTGACATGAGACATGCAAATGAAATAAGTTTCACACGCTGTGGTCCCGTTTCACATGCTTTCCCTTCTGTTTCTGGAGGAAGTGGATAGAAGGCACGCACCAGTGATATAAGGATCTGGGAGATCTACACAACCCACAAAGAGTGAGAACCAATGGATTCCCCGACGTGTGGAGGGACCCAACAGCCATTCATGAGTCTTCCTGTTAATAACAGCACCACTGCCACATGGCTGCACAATGCAGGAATACATGCATGCAGAGGGTTACAACTACCCGTAACACCATTTCAGTGTCAACAGAGACGGCAATGGTGTCGTGCCAGACTGTCACTCAGAATGGCTGTGGAGCATCTTCAGTGATGAGTCCCACTTTTGTCTTGGTGGAAACTTGCAACCAATTATCTGCATCGACAAACTTACCCACCATCGAAAATATCAGTTTCAGTTTTTAATAATCGATTGTTCCTGCAAATACAAATTTTTGATGAAATGTGTATTTGGATTAATAAGAGTACCCTCCTTTAGAACATTAGGGACATTTTGTGCAATGTTTTTTTACTTCTATTCACCAAAAAAAAGGTATCTGTAGTAGACAGTCACACATACCAGATACTGTTATTTGCAACTCAAATGTCTGTTTATTTGAGATGTAGATATTAAGAGGATTTAAATATATATATTAATTTGACCATGTTTTGAAAAAAATCACTTGCATCTACAATGTTTTTATTTTTTATAAGGTCGAAAAAAACATCTCTGAAATCCTGTTGGAAATTGTCCATGCAGTGTTTTGAGCTGAAAATGCAATAATTTTGATGAATTATTGGGAATAATTAGACTGCCTATGTTCTTTATTAAGTTCAAAATACTTGACAGTAGCCCAAACAAAACAAAATAAACACCCGATTGTCTTTTATTATTTTTGCTATTTATGTATCAGTATTATCCCTTCTCAGGGCTTTTATTCTGAAATTTAATAGCAAAAAAAATGCCCCTCCCTTCTCATTTTCCTCTACAACCCAACATCAGGGTCAGTGTTGTCATTAGCCCAACCCCCTTTCTCTGATCAGTCAGAGTCCGTATGCAGGTTGAGTATGTTCACGTGGACAGAGCAGTAAACATGCACTGCCATCTGCTTTGACATTTAAACTGGGATTGAATTCAGTTGGAATCAAGTGAATTTTAGCAGTTTTCTGAGCTGGATTACTCACTGATAATTCATCACACAATGAAGTGACCATTGTTATGATGTGTATATCATGTTTGTAGGTTACTCTGATCCTGAGTCATGAAAAGCATGCTTTAGACAGTAAAGCATTACACAGCCTCTATAAATGTCTGAATAAACATCTGCCAGAAAGGAACGCTCCACTAAATGAGAAGTTTGTATGTTTTCCAAAGGGAGTGGCTGCTTCTAAACTTGGACCTAGCTTGTGTGTTTCTTTGCCAGGCAACTAAGATAGCATTCCCACAACATCCTGAAAGAACTGTGTTTATATATAGATGCAGGTCCAAATGTCATGCCTGTACCCCTGAGATGTCGGAATTGGATCAGGTTTTGCATTGGATCCACATTTGAATGTTTGAATTGTCCCATCTGGCAGAAGTTCTTCCAACAATTCTCTGCCGTAACCAAGGTGGACTTTATTGACTGCTTTCCCCCCAAATATTGTCAACAGATTCTGTGCCTTTGAAAATGTGCAGCGCTTGTCTATACATTTGTGAACATGTCAAAAAAAAAAGATTTGCATGCCTCTAGTTCCTTCCATAGATGTCCTTTCCCGACCACTTGAGGGAGACAGTCGGAAGAGATGTTCTCAGTATCATGATTATGATAATGCTGTGCACCAGCTGAAAAGCAGCGAAAATGACCCCTGTTTTATGCAGATCCAGACTCAAACCCATTATTATAAAACAAGTGTCAAAACTGGTCTCAGATCAGCAGAACGAGTGAAGCATCCACCAGCAACCACTCGCTGCAGCAGCTCTTGTTTGCTCAATAGCCGTAACATTAGCATACGAATGGTCAGTCACATAATCAGGCCTGTAATGATGGAGAACAATTTGTTCCATTTTAAATAAGAGCGCCTTCGTTGGGTGAATACTTCAATAGATCCACACTGAACATCCACAGTCCTCTGTTTGATATTAAGACAAAAGAGACCATGCAGGTGGACAAAGCTTGCTAGAAACTACCTCGTGTGTGATTTTGAGAGTTTCCACAACACAGGAAAATAATAATAATAATAAAAAAACTTGCAGTTATACATCTCAATCTAGAGTAACAGCACTGGAGCTATGGACCTAATTTAGCTAACCAGTACGGGACACTTCCATTACTCCAGTTAGCACATAAAACAAAACTTGCTTTCGTAGTTTCTGACACTGGCCTCGATAAATCAAGTAAACGAGACAAATATTCAGTATCATCATTTGATATTCTTTGGTAGATCTTGGTGTGCAGGGTCATTGTCTTTTTGCATGGCCAGTATTCTTTTAAGATTCAGCTCACATACAGATGTCATGACATTTTCCTTTAGAATGTGCTGGTGTCGTTCCATCCATGATGGCAAGCCATCTTGACCTAGATGCAACAAAATAGGCCCGAACCATTATACCACCACCGTGTTTTACAGACAGGAGAAGGTTATCTCCAAACGTAATGGTTCTCATTTAAACCAGCAATATCCATTTTGACCACAACTGTCCATAAAACTTTACGCACCTTTACACTGACATATTTAAACATATGGACATTGTAATGGTCATTGTAGCTATTTTGAGAGATGGAGGTGATGTAATTAAACTGATGAAATGATTGATCTAATAATAATTGATCTAAGAATGATCTAATGATTTTACAAATGATTTTTGTAAGATAAAATAATTTATTACAACTTAAAATTCGTAAAATGTATAAATTTGAATCAGGTTGAAGTGAGTGGTTTGTTCATGGTCAGATATAAAGAGTTCTCTGTGTAGAACACAGAGTGGAGAACATTTTAAACAACTGCCAACATGGCCAGGTCACTCTGTCCTAGCACGTTCAGCCCAATATTGCATGCATAAATAAGTCTCCAACAATCCCAAAATGTCATCATGGGACCTAAAGGTAGTCACCACAGTTGATCAGAAAGAGACCAATCAAATGTGATTATCATGGGAGGTGTGCAAGGAGAGCACCTAGACAACCTAGGTTCTAGACAAAGAGCAGGACGTCTGGAACAATGTGATGACAGGTGAATCCAATTTGGAATTATTTGGACATAGTAACGGAAAACAAACCAAACACAGCAATTGAGAACAAGAACCTCATACCAGCTGTGAAGCATGGAGGTGGAAGTGTCAGGTAGCAGGGCCTGGAGATCTCTCCATCATTGGTACCTGAGGAAAATGTAAGGCCGTCTGAACAAACGTCACATAGCTGAAAGAATTCCGCATGGAGGAGTGGGAAAAGTCTTCCACTTGATGTTACAGATGGTAGACAATTATAGGAAACATCTAATTGACATTATTTCAGCCAAAGAAGGAAATAACAGCTATTAGGGGGTCCTAACTTTTTCCTTCACAAGAAAATTGCATTTCTAATTATTACATTATTACATTAAATACATACAAACAACGTTTAAAAGATGTTTTTCATGCCTTTAGTTGTGTCACCTCCATCTGTCAGTATAGTTATAATGATTAAATGTCCATATGATTAAATATGTAATAATCAAAGGTGTTGATAGGGTGACTGTGTGTGTGTATATATATATATATATATATATATATATATATATATATATATATATATATATATATATATATATATATATATATATATAATCTAAACACACACACACACATAGTTTGTTAGCTGTATTAACCTTGTATCTCCAGTCCTCGTCTTAAGAAGTAAATTTCAGACTCAAAGCATGTATTGACTGAAGCGTCCGTGTGCTCTGTTCTCTTAACACTGGCCTTGTCCTAACTGAAGCTGTCTAAACATCCATTTCTGCATGTTTATTATAACAAAACTGAAGTGTCCATTTAAGTCTGTCTTTTCTGCAGTTAGTAAGTTCTCCCTCCTCCACCAGTCCTCTCTGGCCTTCAGTCCTCCACAGAGTGGACGCCAGTGGTCTGTCACCCCATTCAGTGGGAGTTCCCATTAAAAAATGATAAAGTGGGCTCTTGGAGAGTCTTCCATCATTGACGTGTGACCTGGACGCTGATGCCGCCACAGCACTTGGCTACACTCTGGTAGAAAGGAAGGATGATGATGTCCAAAACACTGCTCCATAACATCTCCAGCCAGCCAGTGTTGATGAAGATTGCCTTTACACATGGAGAGAACAGCCTGGAGGGAAGGAAGCAGGGTGTGAGTGTACTGGTCTAGTCAGTCACTGTCAAGCTCCAGCTCGAACCAGACTTCAACTCCTCACTCAACAAATATTAAAGGTGTAGTTTGTTGAAATATCAAAAAAAATGTGATTGATCACTGATCACTGATACAGTCACTCAACTAAGACACGTTTGGTATCTGAACTGTGCTTCTTCATATCCCGGATTGCGATCAGTGTACATGTATCAGAACTGATCCAGGCATATTTTAGTAAATCAGATATCAGCTATTTTAATCCCCTTTAATTCCCTTCTGATTCTTCAGAGTTGTTAAAACATCATTAATGGAAATTTTCTCAGCCACAGCAGCTGTCAGATACATAAATAAAAGATAAATAAGAGTTAAGATACTGGATCTGTATCAGGTGATACTCTGCATTAAGGGATTCGGATTGGTATTGACTGATACTCCACATTAAGGGATTCGGGTTGGTATAGGCCGATACTCTGTATTAAGGGATTCGGATTGGCTGATAATCCACATTAAGGGATTCGGATTGGTATAGGCTGATACTCCACATTAAGGGATTTAAAGGGCAAAATAAGCTGTTCAGGACATCTCTCTAGCACATCTTTGTGATTTTAAAATACTGAAGGACACACAGATGAACTATTTATGGTATTTGTTGAATATATAAAATATGTGCAAGATAATCATTTATAGGTTGTGAATATTGATTGTGATTAGTTTTTACAGAATTGTCCAGCCCCACCACAGATTCAGCTTGTCTTGAATGTGGTATAAGTTACAACAACCAGCCATAACATTAAAACCTCAGACATGTAAAGTGAACTGGTCACAGTGCCAATATGAAGTGAGATCAGCTACATACCAGATGTGGAGGCAGCTGAGGATAGCAAACAGAATCCCAGCAATGATGGAAACAGGCACGGCCAGCACTGTGGTGATGATGCGGTAGAACCACACCCGGGACACCTCAAAGAGTGCATGACTCCAGATCCACACCCGATCTCCACTCCGCACTGACACCGGCTCTGCTATCACATCCTCAAAAGTTACCTGACCCACACACACACACACACAAAGACACACACACACCCCACATGGGCATCAAGTGGACTCTTTAACCTCGGACATCTCTGTAAGAAAGTTCTGTCCATATAGTTGAACCATTTTCATTTTTAAGGAGTAACCTCAGTGTCCACTCACTGTCCACTCTATAAGGCACATCTACTCTCCACCTTGTACATGTAAAGTCAGAGACAGAAGCTCATCTGTTTCTACATAGTTTGTGTTGGTCATCCTCTAGTCCTTCATCAGTGCTCACAGGCTGGATATTTCTGGTTGGTGGACTGTTCTCACTCCATCAATGACAACAATGGGTTTAAACATTCCAGCAGCACTTCTGATCCAATCATACAAGTGCAACACACTCTAACACACCCCTACAATGTCAGTGTCACTACAATGCTAAGAATGACCCACCCACTACATAATACCTGCTCTGTGGTGGTCCTGTGGGGTCCTGACCATTAAAGATCAGGGTGAAAGGAGGAGAATAAAGTCTGAGAAGAAACAGGTGAACTAGTCTATAGAACTACAAAGTAAGTTTGGTAAGAGAAGCAGATGGACAGTGAGTGTAGAAACAAGGAGGTGGTCATGATGTTATGATTTATGGTTTGCATCTTTTATGTACAATTTATATTGTACTTGCTCATTTATTTATTGAGGAAAATGATCCAATATTACATATCTAGTACCAAAAGTTCAACTCTGATATTGGTGGGATTCTTTCCATGAATTGCTTTCTTCAGGTCCTTCCACAATGTTTCTATTGGATTAAGGTCAGAACTTTGACTGGGTCATTCCAAAACACGAACTTGATTCTTCTTTACCCGCTTGTGTGCATAGGACTGTTGTCTTGCTGCATGACCCACATTCACCTGAGATTTAGCTCACAGATGACCTGACGTGATTCTTTTGAATTTGCTGGTGTAATTCAGATTTCATTGTTCCGTGAGAGAAAGACCTTTAGGTGCTTAGAAGTTCCGTTGGATTCCTTTGTGACCTTGTGGACTATTACACTCCTTGGTCTTGGTGTGATCTTTGTTGGTGTAGCACTCCTGGGGAGGGTAATACTCTGAAATGTCTTGAATTTCCTGCATTTGATTGGTCCAAACACTTTAGAGATGGTTTTGTGACCTTTTCCTGCCTGATGTGCATCAACTGCTCTTCTTCTGAGCATGATGCACTTCCACAAATGTGTGCTGTGAAGATCAGATGTTGATATAACCCTGTTCTTTAAATAAAACTCCTGATTGTCTCCCATTGATTGAAAACACCTGACTCTAATTTCATCTTCAAATGATCTGCTGATCCTGAAGGTTCACACACTTTTGCCCTCACAGATATGGACTATTGGATCATTTTCACAAACGGACTGTTACTCCTGACTGCCCCCTCCTTTGCTCTTTATGCCATTGGCCACTTGTGTAGTGTGAGAGTGAGTCACTCTCACAAACCATAGATGACATTTATTGCCCTTTATGAATCGGTGCTTTCCCATTGAGGGTCTCAGACTGAACAATAAACAGCCGTATGTCAGTAAACAACCACAGCCCTGAGATCAGCAGGGCATAAGCATATGAAGTGAATTGGCTGAATAATTAATTAGGAACAATTTGGGTTATCTATCAAATTGTGCGTTTTTGGTTTGAAGAGTACGGTCACTGCTTATGCTGGAGAATAAAGCGGACACACATGGTGAAAACTGACCTTAGGTGAGGCAAACGGGGACAAAATGAAGGCCGCACTTACCTTAGAACCCTTATGTAAATTATACACAATCATAATACACCGTCTATCCAAATGTTTGTGGACACCCCTTCTAATGAATGCATTCAGTTACTTTAAGTTGCACCATTTGCTGACACAGATGTGCAAATGCACACAGCTTGTCTAGTGGCTGTAGAGAAGTACCGCCCATAGAATAAGCACATATGGAGCACATAAGCATACATGAGCATATTGGCACCGTGCCTAAAGGGGTGTAACTTGAATTGCAATGATGGCATACCATCCTGTATTGGAGCTCCACCCCTGGATTATCACAGGACTCCATTAGGAACCTCTACAACTCTATGCCGAGACGTGTGGCATGTTGCATTAAACCCAACACCGTACTGAGAGACACGACTTCTGTATGTGTAGATCAATAAATATTGATCAGATCAGACTAAATGTCCTATATATCCTTTATCTTCCATCCAAATAACACTGCACTGCACTATATTTGATGATTGGTGTATCAGTCAGCAAGTGAACAGTCAGTTCTTGAAATTGATGTTGACGCAGGAAAAATGGAGTGTACGAATCTGAGACACCTTGAACCAAACTGTGTTCATTCTAGATGTCTCACAACATCTCCAAAACATCAAGCAGGTCTTGTGGGGTTTTCCTGGTATGCAGTCGTCAGTACATACAAGTGCTCAAACTGGTAACAGGGTCATGGGGCCTAAGGCTCACTGATGCTCATGGAGGTCCCACCTGACAACTTACAGGACATAAAGGATCTGCTTTGAGAGGTGGACAGACACAGTAGTAATCAGGTGGTTTCAGGCGGTTAAGTCTCTAGTGTTTATGTGTGAGTGCGTACCTTTAGGCATTCATTGATCTGTCGCGGGTCTCTCTCATTGAGTAGCGGCCTGGTGTCACTCTGTGTCGACACCTCATCTTCCTCCTCCTCTTCCTCCAGCACTGTCTCCAGTTGTGTCTTCCACGCCTGCTGACCCTCGCTGTCGTCACTGTCGTCACCGTCCCTCAGGTCAATCTCTGTTTCTACTCCAGGCATGCTCCGCATCATGGTGCCGGATGTGATCTCAGTGGCCCCAGGCCACCGTCCAGCTGTTCCGAACAGGCACGTGTACCTCAGTTACCTGACAGACCTCAGTTATCTTATGTACCTCAGTTACACTCCAACACACAACCAAGTGCTGTGGAGCTTTAGTTATGCTGCTGCTCTGCTGGAGCTGGGGGTTATATTAGGAAACTGATCATGCCCTTACAGGAATTCCTCAACGGGCCCCCATGGGGAGATCTGCACCCCCCCGCTCCAGGGGCTATAAATACTGTGGGATGGGCCACCACTTGTTCAATACGATCTCACTTCATAGCTCAGCTCCACCACTGACTAATGCATACTGTGACATAAATGTTTCTAGATGCACTGTTTGATAATCCAATGCTTGCTTCTCTATATCATCCTTTATAGCTTTTTCTAAACTAGCTGATGGTTCCTTGAGAAGAATGCCACCAAAGCTTTTGCATAGAGCTCAGGAACCCAGATAGCCCCTACTACTCAAATCTAGCGACGTCTAGCCATCACATTAACGTACAGTATGAGTAGGTATGACCAGTAACTCACTCACAACACTTATTATTGCACTCACAAAGTGCAATAATAACAATGCAATACACAGTTTCAAGTGCAATAACAATAATAATGTGCAGAACCCAGTTCTACCCCTTTCTACTGGACTCTATTTCTCTTTTTCTCTTTTTTTATGCACTATTTATATATATATTGTATAATGTAATATAGTCTCTATATTATATATTCTTTATATTTATATAGTGTTTCTTTACTAAATTATCTCGTTCTACCTTTTCTGTACTGTACTTATGTTGCGGCTGGAACCTTAATTTCCCCGAGGGAACCCTCCCAAGGGATCAATAAAGTTCTATCCTATCCAATCCTAACCAGTATATGACACACTGTACATCCAAAAGTGTCCGGACACTTCCTCTAATTAGTGAGAACTCGTTTAAGGTGAACATGTTTCTTCTATGAACTCCAGAGAAAAGCACTGTCATTAGGATGGGAAGCTCTGGAGCAGCTGCACATGACCTGAAGGTCACCGTGCTGAGTGCCATGTGTGGACTAGAGGGGCTGGGGCAGTGGAACTGTGGAGAGACGGAGCCCCTTCCACCCTTCCAGTTCCTTTTCTGTGGGTTGGAGTGCCTCACCTAAGCATCCACCAATACCTGACCTCAGTGATGCTGTAATAGTGGAATGCAATCAAACCTTCTCCCAGCATTACATTAAATTTCAGGCTGGATTCAAATCGCTTGACGTTGAAATTGCATTGAAACAGTGAGAAGCAGTGCTGATGGGGCAGCAGAAGTGCATTGCAATGAGACTGTAGATGCTGGAAAAAAACCTTACGTGATATTTAACATGACAAATGGTTTAGAGATTGTCCTGTCAGCTCTTCTAAAGGCAATTGACCACTTAGCAGAGTCTCCACCTGCAAACCTCTGACAGACTTCTGACCCAAAACAGAGACCAGAGTCTGCAGGACAACACTCCATAAACAGGAGCTGATTACGTCACGCTCCAATCTCTGCTGGGCCGGGGTAATGTGGAAAATGCTCTGCTGCGTTCAGAGGATTTCACAATATGCTTTTAAAGCTGTTCCTGGCCAACCTCTGCTGCCATTATCAGATCATCCTTGACCTTCTATTTATAGCCCCATCTGCGGCTTAGGAAATAAATATGAGGAACATTCACTCCTTCACAGCTGGAGGATCCCTCTCTTTATTTTTTCCTCTTAAATCACTGCTTTCTGTTATCTTATGAAAATCACATGCTTTAAAAATTTCACATTAAAAACGTATTCACAGACTAATTTAGAGTGATGTATCTTAATCATATGAAGTGCAGTACTGCGTTCAGTGTGTTTCCCATTTGACAGCTGGTGCTGCTCAAACTATCTTGTCTGGATATCCAAAATAAAGTTTTAATAAAAATAATATCCAAATTTAAGTTTTAATACATTTATATCCAGAATGAAGGATTAATGAATTTAAAAATCTAAATTCAGACGTGAGGCCTAAAAAATAATGTATGGAATGAAATTCCAATTAAATTTATATCCAAAATGAAATTCCTTTGAAGTTTATATCCATAAAAAATGTATATCTAGAAAACGAAATTCAAAATGAAATTCCAGCAAATTAATATACAAAATAAAGCACAATAAATGAATTTCTTATATAGAAATATCCGAAATTCAGGGGTGATCATATCTGGAAGGTGATAAAGTGACACAATTACATGATTTTTAGTGTCATTTTACTGCTTTTTTTATGAAAATGAAAACCTTAATAAAGCATGTGAAATGACTTGTTTTCATATTTTAATATTCAGTTTATACTGTATGTCTTTATTTAATACAAAAATAGCAGTTATCAACAGCAGATCAAACATTATATCACTAAAGAGGATGAGAGAGAGAGAGAGAGAGAGAGAGAGAGAGAGAGAGAACATCTTGTGATAACAGCAGCACTGTGTCCTGTCTCTACGCTGGTATATGAAGAAGCTAATGGATTCTATGTCACCATGAGGCAGATGGCTGGATATATATGTGTGTGTGTGTGTGTGTGTGTGTGTGGTCATTAGGGCCTGAGTTTACCTCTTGACTAAGCTGCTGTGTGTGTGTGTGTGTGTGTGTGTGGTGATGTAATACTGCAGGATTAATGTTTTAATCACTGAATGGTTGTAATATTTCGGAATCTAGAGAACAGGAGAGGATATATCTCCATCCCATGATGATTTCGGTACAGACTTTAGATCAGAATCTGAAAGAAACCTCTTGGAAATGAACTTTTTTCTCAATTACAAGCTGGGACCGTAGCTGTATCACAGACAGATGTCATTGTGGAAAATTGAGGCTGATAATCTCCTGTGTGTCTTCACCTGTAGATCACACAAAATTCTACATTTGTCCAGTTTATTTGGTTCCGTTAGGCTCCCTCACAGTGGGTCATCTTCAGTGGTGAGGTGCTTTTGTCTTATAGATAACCAATGATTATGAATCTGTGTGTGGAGGCACTGTAGTCGGCATCAGTGGTTTGTTGTCACATGTGGGGTGCACATTTGTACGATGCCAGATCACCTTTGGTCTTCATTCAGTTTTCTGCTTGGCAATGGCAAAACCTTATCCCATCTGTGAAACACGGTGGTGGTAGTGTCATGGTTTGGGCTTATTTTGCTGCATCTTGACCAGGACAGAACAATGAATTCTGAATTATACCAACAAATTCTAAAGGAAAATGTCTGCTTGCAGGCTGAGCATGTACACTTAGAGAGAGCAGTAAACATGCACAGGATGCTGGACTGCTCACTGATAAATCATCACACAGTGATGAGTCTGTAGGTTACTATGATCCTGAGTTATGAAGCCCGCAATGGGCAGATCAGAGTTAAACAGTGCATACGGAAGACTGCAAATTGATAAATGTATTTTATTTAACTGGAAATGGAAGGAGTTTCACCGTAAACAAATCCACAGAAGTGTCCTGTTTTGTGTTTAGCAGTTCTCATGAACATCGGGGTCGAGGTCTTTTGGCCAGAGATGCTTGTTTGGCCTGATCTAGAACATTCTGTATAGAAGTGTGTCACCCTGACCTGTAAAATCACATGATGGAGAGCAGGTAGTGTGTGTGTGTGTGTGTGTGTGTGTGTGTGTGTGTGTGTGTGTGTTTTCACCCCATCACATCCCATTTGAGTGTGAGCACATCAACCTGCTGTTCCAGCAGCTGTTCTCCAGCAGATTTTCTCTTATATAAGTGCAGAACCAGGCCAAGACTCAAGACTCCTGCTAAATCCTTGGCTCGGACACGGCGGATGTAAACGACAGTGAACTGAACTGGTTGAACCTGATGATGTTATCTATTGTTAATGTTGGGTTAAGAGCACAATTACAGTACTTTAATCTCCTCCGGGTTTGGAGCTGAAGTCATTAATGCTGTTTTGCTGTGCATTCACTTTATATTACATCATGTTTAGACGTAATTACATAATTGTTTGCAGGGTTTGTTGTGTAATGGGTTCCGTTTACATCCGACTTATAGTCTAGTCTGCATTTTCAACTGGTATCACATCTGGATGTTGGGTTTCCAAGCTGGAGATTTATTAGGACTTGAATGGGATCTTATATCTTATCATATCTTATGCTTTACATAATTTAAAGTGACAGACTGCAGGTTGTGGGGATTTAGTGACCTCTCTTGTGACAATGTGTAACTTTAAAACTGTACTCGTTGGTGTGGTCTTCTTTTAGAGCATATGAATCTGATCATCGCAACTTTACATTCAGTCAGTGGCTGCATTCCAAAGCCTAGGCTGCTGCTGAGGTAGGGTAGGTCATGGGTAGGTAGGGGCATGAGTAGACGTTGTGGAGACCCAAGGCTATGTGGGGTGGGGTGTCCCTCATTTTGTAATCTTTGATCTTTTATCTCTGTTCAATGTGGAAAGGCCCGGCGCTTTTTTTCTGTTTTTTCTGTTCCTAAGAGGGGGTCGGGATCCCCTATGATCTTTTATGCGGGGGGTAGTAGTAGTAGTAGCCTATTGGTCACACAAGTATATCAGCTTGGAACAGTCTGAAGGGGTTG
Organism: Acestrorhynchus altus; assembly: GCA_034509495.1. Classification (NCBI taxonomy): domain Eukaryota; kingdom Metazoa; phylum Chordata; class Actinopteri; order Characiformes; family Acestrorhynchidae; genus Acestrorhynchus; species Acestrorhynchus altus. Next base: position 5,156,301 of record CM067521.1, on the reverse strand, counting down.
GGTCATATTGTATTTGGGCCGCGATGCTTGTGACGGGACTTTACAAGACTTACATTCACGTACTTGACAAACAAACATTCGAAAACAAATTCTTATGTAGAATAAATAGACTAGAGTGAACTAAAGTTCATTTGTGTGCACAATTTAAAAACAATTCTAAAAATCCTGAATCCAGAATCTCACATTATCACAATATTTAAATTCAGATTTGACTACATTACAAATCAGTATCAAAATTAAAGCCTGAAAGAAATAACTTTAAATGTAATGAATATAAAATATAGGACAGTTCCTATTTTTGCACACTGCAATACGTAATAGAGCTAAGCTCCGCCCCTTTTCCACTGAAGTGATATGGAGTGTTTCCTCTTGGATTGCTTTTTGAATGTAGGACGACCAATCAGGTCATTTGCATCTGTCGTTTTTTAAGAGCTGTGATGAGTTTTCTAAAATTATAGAATGTTTCAATGACTTACACTGGTTTTGATACCCTATATGGGCAAATGTATTGGGACACACCTCTCTATAGGCGTATAAGACCAAGCCCCTTGCCCGGCAGTCTGCCTCGACACACATTAATGAAGAAAAGGGTGGTTCTAAAGAGCTCACTGAACTCCAGTGTGGAGACAGTTGGTGAAATTTCTTCCTTCCTAGATATTCCACCATCAATGGTACATGGGATTAACCTTTATCCACATCCATAATATCCATTTTTGCTTATGGGTTTAAAAGTGGATGGCATTAAAGCTCCTGTAGGTGGAACGTTGACATATCCCGATACTTTTATCCATACAGTGTCCAACCAGAGAACTGTACCCAGCTGAAACTGTACCCAGTGGAAACAAGTAAAGCGTTGTGTGTGTAGTGTATTGTGTTGTATCGAAGGGCAGAGTGATGTATGGTGGGACCCAACATGACGTAGATTAAAGGCCAAAGCCAGACTGTACTGAGAACAGACTGGGTGTTGTTGTTCAGCTAACAGATGCATTACTCAACAGAAGAGCTTTCCAGCCCATGACCTACTGTGATTCCGAACAACCCTCTCTAAACGAAGACACACTGTGTGACACACTATAGAGGCGACATGACTTTTCTTTAGAGGGTTTTTATTCAGCAGTGAAACAGGAGAGCAGAGTTCATTGCAGCACCTGCAGCAAAAGTAAGAGACGTCAAGGTGCAGCAGATTTCTGGAAACACAACAAAGCGTTTGCACTTGAGTTTTCCATATAAATAAAGTTCTACACAAAATAAATACAGATCAGATTATGTACACAGAAGTCAAACGTCCAAAAGCAAAAGTGTTTCTCGGTCAGTAATGTGTTAAAATGATGTTCTTAATGTCACAATAAAACACCATATCGCACAAAAATAATGTATTTCTGTTTGTGTTGTGAGAAATTCACCGTAAATGGACCAATAGAAATGCTCCAAAAATGACTTGAAATAAAAAATCGTTTTCCATTGGCTTCCACTGAACCTTGACCAGGTTTTTATTTTTCCAATTTAGTGATACAAGGTTTTTATGCGACACCGGCAGTTTACAGGAAATGTTACTGTGCAGCTCTGTAAAACCATACATTGATAGAATTCAGAATTGTGGCAGAACTGGAGAGAAGATACACATTTAAATAAATAACTTTTAAAGGGTTGGACAATCAGTCACGTTTATTAAGGCGATCAGTGAAGGCATGCTCTTACATACAGTCGCAAATATAACACTGAACATTTTCTCAAACCTGTGAAGCTTCTCCCACAATGTAAAACACAGAGGTGCATTTAAATGGTTGCTTTTTTGCAATTTGTTCTATTTATTTGGACTTATAATTTGAGTCCAAATAATAGTTTTTATTTGAGCCAAATGTGTCCTGACATAGTGGTGGTGATGAGGTTGAACAAAACTTTTAAGAATAAACATATTTAGAAATAAATCTGAATAATATTCAGATTTAAACATTTTACATTTGAACCTGATTTGAAAATTTCAGATTTAAACTCGATTTAAACATTTCAGATTTAAACTAAATTTAAACATTAAAATTTTAATCCAGCTTTGCATATTTCACATTTAAATCCAATTGAAACATTTTTGATTTAAACCCAATTTGAACATTTCCGATTTGCATGTGATTCAAAATGTTCAAAATTGATTCAGCTTTGAATATATCATATTTTAACCTGATTTGAACATTTATACATGAATACACTTTTGATCATTTAAGTATTTAACAGAATAAACATCACTTCATCATGAAGAAGCGTCTATATTTTCTAGGTATTTTGTCAACTGCTTCTTCTCATTACGTTATCAAAAGAACCTAGTTGTTAGTCTAGTACGGATCAACTCTCGTGCTGTAACAATAAAACAAACAGCCCTGAGTTTTTGAGGTTGAGCTTAAACAGAATCTACCAGGCAAGTCTTTTATCCCATAAATCTCTAAATGCCTGTTGTTTTTGATAACAGCTTTAGAAAATTAGATATTAGAAAATGTCTGGTCCAGAGTGCACCAGCTCAAATTCTTTTCTCTGGATATTCTGCTTCATGTCTGGACACACAGCTGATCCATTCAACACATTTTCTTTCTCAGAAACTATTCTTATGCTTACACAACTTGGTCCAATGCATTTATGCAATCCATAAATGTGTATTATAATATATATATATGTGTATATCGTCTTTTCCGGACTATAAGCCTCTATTTTTTTCCCACGCTTTAAACCATGTGGCTTATAACAAGGTGCAGCTTTTTCTTCTTATATAAGTTATTTTCCAGGTTTTAAAAACTTTGTGGGTGCAGCTTATATTCCGGTGCAGCTTATAGTCCGGAAAATGCGGTGGGTGAGGGTGTGTGTATCTATCTATATATATATATATATACTAAATCTGGTTTGGCCTTCAAGACATCAAAATGAGCTGGGTGTCTTTTATTCAAGTATAAACACACTGGATTTCTCTAAAGTTAGATATATAATAAGACCTTCTTACAAAAATGGAATTGTTAAACACTGCAGATTTTAGTTCAGGTCTTTTTTTTTTTTCAAATGAGAACCAAATTTGAACGCTTCAAATTTGATTTGGATTTTAACACTTCACATTTAAATCAGATATAATATTTTGGATTAATCACAGTCTGACCTCTTCAGTGACCTGTCTCTGATTTATACAGAAGTCCTCAGGTTTCTTCTGACCACATAACTCGAATGTAAGTCTGAATTGAATCTGATTAGAAACCTCAGTTCTGAACCCAGTGTGAACACCTCCAATTTAAATCAGTGTAATCACAGACTAAGTGACCTCTTCAGGGATCTGTCCAGGTATCCTGAAACCAGTTTGGTCCAGTGTTGTTCTGGGAGTTGCTGTGTGGAAACTGCTCCTCGTCCCATCTGCAGAGGTGCTCCGGTTCAGGAAGTGCAGAAAGTCCTCATGGGCGGAAGGCTCGTGTCCTGAGGCTGCAGGGGGTCGCACTGGCCTGCCTGGAGAGCGGCAGCAGCACATCATTTTGCACAGCTCCTCGCGGATCTGCCGGTTCAGCAAGCCATAGAAAAAGGGGTTGACTGCAAAGGAGGAGTATGCCAGCCACGTGACGGGACCCTCAGCCTCATCTGAAGTGCTGTGGGAAAAGCCAAGTGACAGGTGCAGGTGGAAGGCGAAGTAGGGCAACCAGCAAAGCACAAACTGACCTACAATAACTGCCAAGGTGAGGGCTGCTTTACCACCCACCAGTGCCCTCCTGGGCCGGCGGGGGCCGTGGCAACCCCTCCTGGCACTTGAACTAGTGGTGATGATGGTGGTCTGGCTGTTGACGGAATCAGATCGCCTTTTGGGGCGGGGCGTTGTGGTCACCCAGCTAGGTAGGGGTCCTCTCTGCCGAGCAGCAGTATGAGCCACCTTGAGGTAAGATAAAATGAGATGTTAAGATCATGTCACAATAATTTGTCCTGCATCACAAGCTTCAGCAAACACCTGTCAAAAGTCCTTTTTTGCTAAAGTATTTCGAAGGTGGCGCAACGGTCTCCACTGCCTCTATTATCCTGAGATCAGCAGTTTGATGTGTGGCTGGAGATCCCACTGATCATAACTGGCTTCAGTCTTTCTGGGTGGGTAGGATCCTTTTACTTTACTTTAATTTGTTTATCAATGCGTGTAGTACATGAAGATGTGGTTGGCTGGTTTAATGTGACTCTGAGGGTTTTTTCAGGGTTATTTCTTGGTATCCTTTTTACATATTACTCCCTCAAACTAAAGGCCTCCAACAATTGTGGTTCGCCACAGGTGTATGAACATTTATATGCATGCATGTCAGAGTACCTTGTACACATTCCCGTAGACAGCAAGGATGATGGCAGCCGGCACACAGAAGCAGACCACGCAGAAGAGGATGGAGAAGACTCGCCGGTGCCCACTGTGGCTCCAGTGCAGCGAGCAGTGTACAGCAGCAATGGAGCTCCGGCGGCCATAGTCAGGCCAGCCGAAGACTGTGGCCAACCCTAGGACAGCAGCCGCCACCCAGACCAGCATCATGGCGATGGCGGCCACCTGTGGGGTCATTTTGGCCTCATAGCGCATGGGGTGCACTATATAGTAGTAGCGCTCCACACTGATTACTGTCACTGTGAAGATGGACGCTGAGATGAGGAATGCATTGAGGAAGACATAGAAGCGGCATTCCAGGACAGAGAAAATTACACCAGCAAAGAGTGGAGACCCACACACAATGGCCAGAGGCATAAGGAGAGCGGCACACAGGAGGTCCACCGCACACAGATGGCCCACAAAGCCAAACTTTCTCAGGTGAGGTGCCTTTAGCACCACAGCCAGCACTGCCGCATTGGCAAAGAGGGCCACTGCGTTCAGGGTCACCATGGCGACAAGCCCGGTCAGGTCCCGCAGGCGGGACTGAGGGTTGGACATGGTGCCTAGCTGCATACTGGGAGGGAGGTGCATGTGAGGGCCATGACCATGCTCCAGTGTATGGTTGAGCTCTGTTTCGTTCAGACTGGGGCTTCGAGGTAATCCAGATACTTCCATCTTCACTGCTCACATCCACACAATAGGGGTCAAAGTGGAAGGTTCCTCCATCCTCCACCAGGGGGAATGCTGAATTCTCAGGTCAGGTCTGTGGATGAGATCATACAGTACGTTTTTAACATTCTCTTGTAGACATGTGCTTGGCATTTGGTATCATACTGCCCTACGGTTCTACATGTAGGGTATATACACAGGGTGAGTCTGTGTGGCCTGTAAGCTGACCTTGACTACCTGTGTTGGCTATGGTGACTTTGCTTGTTACCTTTTTCATTGAGTGTCCAGTGTCTTTTGTCTCACCCTGTAGACAGTACCAACACCCACACAATCAGACCTGAAATAAGCCCTGAAAACAATTCTTAATCAAGTCTAATATACTTACTGTCAAAATAATAGTTTCACACAGAAGAAATCAGCTGACTAGCAATCAGAAGCACCGTGGTCAACACCAAGATCAAGACCTGATGTCATGGTGTTGGGGTGCAATTGTGTAACTTCATTACAGGCACTTTGACAACCCAACTTTATGTTAATGAGGTCCTACAATCAACAGTCCTACAGTATGATGCTCGCCCACTTAATGCTGCAGTCTTGAGAGCTCGTCTTGAAGACACAGATACTACGCCGTGGTTGGTCTCATCTCCAGATCTATGCCTGATTGAAAATGTGTGGGATGCTATTGGACGCTCTATCAACACTCCACCTCTACCACACCATCTGCAGAACTGAGTGAGAACATTCAAGCTGTATGGGATGGATCATCACAGGACACCATTAGGAACCTCTACATCTCCATGCACAGACGCATGTTGCCTTAAACCCGACGCCGTACTGAGAGACACGACTTCTGTATGAGTAAATCAATAAATACTGATCAGATCAGTTTAAATGTTTAATTATTTTACCTTCCCAACAGCACTGCAACCCCACACCTCCTTCAGGGGAAAACTATTGTTTTGATGAGGAGTGTAATCATCCTTTATGAGGAGTTGTGTGTTTGGTGCTCGGGACACTAAGAGTGGGAGGCCTGATCAGAAAGAATAATTCATGATTCTCTCATATTCAACCTCAACCTCTCTCTCTCTCTCTCTCTCTCTCTCTCTCTCTCTCTCTCTCTCTCTCTTTCTCTCTCTGTCTTTCTCTCTCTCTCTCCCTCTCTCTCTCTAACCTTTTGATGAGGGGTATAATGAGACTGCTTGTTTTGCTGCAGCTGAGGGAGGCTTTCTGCTGTGAGCTGCATTAGCATTAGAGTGAGGTCACTGTCACCTGCAACTCACCACCACACACCCTCCTACTCACTACACACATACATACACAAACACACAAACACACACACACACACACACACAAAAACACACATAAACATACAACCCACCCACACACTCACACAAATATACTCCCACACATTTTACTCACAAAACAGGCCTTAACCACACACACACACACACACACACACACACACACACACACACACACACATACACACACACACTAGCCTAAATCAACAATCACCACTTGCGACACTTAAGACAATTTCTCCTCACACTGCTAGTATAACCAACACAAAGCTTATTATTAATATTATTATTATAATAATTATTATTATTATACTCATCATTAGAAAATAGTTGAACAAATAGTTTACTCCAGAAGGAAGTGTGGGACTGCAATACTGTTGAGAAGGAAGATAAATTATCTTCCAATAAATTATCCAAATGATGAATATTTATTGATCTACACATACAGAAGTCGTGTCTCTCATAACGCAACATGCCAGATGTCTCAGCAACTCTTTTGTCCCGCACACCATCAGACTGTACAACTCCTCTTTGGGGGGGAGGAGTGCTAACAGCAGGATGGAAGAAGGGAACGGGTAGGTAACTCACAACCCACTCACAACCCACAACCACAACACAACTGGACTTGGTGCAATAAACAGTTCAAGTGCAATAAAAATAGTAATGTGCAACACCCCCTCCTACTGGACTTTTTTTCTCATGCACTATTTATATATATTGTATATTGTAATATAGTCTCTATATTATATATTCGTAATATTTATGTAGTGTTTTCTTACTAAATTATGTCTTTTTCTACTTCTTTTGTACTTATGCTGTGGCTGGAACCTTAATTTCCCTGAGGGAACCCTCCCAAGGGATCAATAAAGTTCTATCCTATCCTATCCTATCCTATGGAGTTGTAGAGGTTGCTAATGGTGTCCTGTGATGATCCATCCCATACAGCTTGAATGTTCTAACTCAGTTCTGCAGATGGTGCTGTAGGGGTGGAGTGTTGATAGAGCTTCCCACACATTTTCAATCAGAGATAGATCTGGAGAAGAGACCGGTCACTAATTTCCTGGTCACAAACAGTATCTGTGTCTTCAAGCTGAGCTCTTGAGATGGCAGCAGTTGGAATAGTGCACCAGCGTGTGTGTTCAGAAAAGGTAGGACCACCGGTTGCAGGAACATAATATTGGGCTGAAATTACCTGTCTTGAAGAGCAAAGGTGATCAGACATCATACAAAATTGTACCCACACCATGACACCAGGTCTTCTGGACGTCTGACAACAAACTGTTGATCTTGCCGTTGATTACGGTGCCTTCACACACAGATTTGTTGGTCATCGCCACCAAGGCAAAGATGGGACTCATCACCACAGATGACCCACTGCCACTCTGAATGACTCCATAACAGTGCAGTGCATGAGTGCAGGCATGACAACCACACTGCTGAGTCAGTTCTGCTTAATCAGACTCCAGATTTCCATGGATTTTATAGTGATGAGAAGCTGGGGGCCTTTATCTACAAACACAACCCTCACACATCCCCTGTGGAATGTAGATAAGGACAACAAGCACATGGCAATAAATATCAATGGAGACTTTCCTGTTATTTGATGCACATGCATGCAACACCTCCCACACACAGACACACACACACAAACACACACCTGAGAAGTCATTGTATTTGTATGGATTAAGAATAACACAGTCCTATGGTGTACATTCATCATAAACCCATCTGGTCTTCAAAAGCAACACCTGTATTCTTTTATCCCCGCCTCCTCAAGGTTGTGGAGGAGTGGCCACTGGTCGTCAGGATGTAAACATGAGGGTGTTGTTTTACGAGAAAGACGGTACCCAAACGACATAACATTAGATAAGTAAACTAGTCTAAATTAATTGTTCAGTGTAGTTCCTTTAGTACGAAATACTGTCTCAATGTTCAGCAAGTATGTCCAACAAACACAGCTAGAAAATGAAAAAGTGGGGAAATAGAGTCTCAGGGTTTTCTCTGATGAGCAGAGACTTGGAAATAAAACGCCAACTCAGCATCGCTTCAGTTCTTACCCCTTTCTTACCCCTTTCGTAGCTGTTATTCTGGTTTGATGGTGGGCGTCCATCTCCATGTTCACAGTAGCTCTTGTATTGCCGTTCTGTTTATATCAGAGCCATAAGCAGCGCCGGGGTAGCTCAGGTAACCAGCAGAAGGTGCCGGATCCTTCTGCTACTTTGATTCCAAGGTATCCCTCAGGAATACTTCTGCTTTCAGATTACTTCATGATTACTGAATGATTACTTAATGATCAAACCAAAACCCTCAGTATAACCAAATCAAATCCCAATGAAACCAAAACTCCTCCCTGTACAACTAAAACTCCTCCCTCACAACCAAAACTCCTCCCTGTATGATTAGAACTCCTCCCAATACAACTAAAACTCCTCCCAGTACAACTAAAACTCCTCCCTGCACAACTAAAACCCCTCCCAGTGCAACCTAAACTTCTCCCAGTGCAACCTAAACTTCTCCCTGTGCAACTAAAACTCCTCCCAGTGCAACTAAAACTCCTCCCAGTGCAACCTAAACTCCTCCCTGCACAACTAAAACCCCTCCCAGTACAACCCAAACTCATACAGCATTTCTACTGGTCGATTCATAATGAACTTCTAAAAACGTGATGTAGAACACCTGACAAACCATGAGATGTTGTCCTGAAAATGTATCTACACAAGAACCTCCAGGACATTGTGCCGACTGCCTGGGCGGCTCTGCTGCAGCTCCTCCTGCCAAGCCATAATTAGTCAAACAAACTCAAATTGGAGTAAAGGTTGTGATTATTGTAAGAGTGACCAAACCTAATATGAAAGGGCTGGACCTGGATTACCCAGAGGTAGGAATTTCAGGCCTAACAAGTCAGAATCCTAGGCTGCATTTTGACTTGCTGGACCTGAAATACCCACCTCTGCCCTTTGCCATCCATCCACACATTGCTGTGGCAATACTCTGTCAGCCCTCAGAGCATGTGATGTTTTTGTTCGAGCTCAGTAATCTGCTCTGTGGGACTGAGTTTAGCATGTTGTGATTATTAATATGAACAGGACTCTGAACAGTGAACACTTTATGACCGTTATATAAGACTGCCCTGATTTCAGCCCAGCTCTCACAGAAATACCACGTTCTACAACGGTGTAAACAAACATGTGAAATCCTCATTTTCTTTCCACTGGTGTCATTAATGCTTACACCCATCACCCACAACATTAAAACCTCCTGCCTAATTGTATGTATGTCCCATTTGTGCTGCCAAACAGCTCTGACTCCTCAAGGCATGGGGTTCAGGAAGACCTCTGAAGGTGTCCTGTGGTGTCTGGCACCAAGACCAAAGTTAACTCTTGAAACCCAAGATCCAGACTTTGCAGGCATTTACATGCTGATTTCTAGGCTTCATATCTCAGGATCAGAGTAACCTACAGACATGATACACATATCAAACTACAAGACCCCAAAATTTGCCACTTGGGAGAAATGCCTAGTTCCCCTTGTTTCCTTAACCAATTGATTTGAGTAAATTGGGAATTCCTTGGAATTTTCTCCCATCGATTACAAAGGGAGAGAGAGAAGAATTGAAGTGGCCAATATTTGGACCAGATAATGATAGGGGACCTTCCCTATCTAGCCGTGGTTATTGTGCGATGAATTATCAGTGAGTAATCCAGCTCGAAAAAACAGCTGAAATTCAGTAATTTCCAACTGAATTAAATCCCAGTTTAAATGCCAAAGGAGCTTCCAGTGCATGTTTACTGCTCTGTCCACATGTACATGCTCAACCTGCATGTACTCTGACTGATCAGAGAGAGTGGTAAGGACATCACTGATCCAGATATTGGATTATAGAGGGAGAGAGGGTCTGTTTGCTCTCTTTCTTTGCTCACACAGTGTTCAAATTGCAGAATAAAAGTCCTGAGAATGGATAATACTGATACAAAAATAACAACAATTATCAAGGACATTCACATTACAAGGACATTCAGTTATTAAGGATATCTGGTTCTTGTCAAATTGTCTCAGGTTCTTATCCTGGTCCATTTTTCATCAGTGTTTTCTACTTCAGCTGACATTGGTTTTAATGTTTTGATTGGTCATTGATTAGATAAACTAGGGGTGGATGAGAAGATTGTTGGAACTGGTTTCTCTGATCTAATAAAACCAGTCAAATCTATGAGATTGGTTTCATCAACTGTGCTGGAGACAATCTGACTGCACCCAAAATAGCACCAATGTTCAGGAACAGACTCAATCTTTCAGAAACTCAGCTGAGCAAGTGTGTGATTTGGTGCTGAGCTGAGAAGCGTGACCTGTTCAAAATAACAGCACACGAGGACATCTGTCATAACCAAGATTAAGCTCAGAAACGAGCGGCTGGTTGTCCAAACACAGATTATGTCCAGAAATGAGTGACGGGTTGTGTAGACACAGACTAATCCTAGCAACAGACTGAAAAAAGACATTAAAGAGACTCCCTACTGCCTCTTTTGTGTGGACAGTTCACTCTGCTCTGCTGACCATACAGGAGAACTTTATAGTTCTATAATTACAGACTCTAGTCCATCTGTATCTCTGTCTACTTTGTTATGCTGTGAGTGGATCAGACAAAGCAGTGCTGATGGAGTGTTTAAACCCCTCATTGTCACCAACCACAAATATCCAGCCTGATGAAGAACTAGAGGATGATCAACACAAACTGTGCAGAAACAGGTGAGCTACAAGCTGGAGCATCGAGGTAGGAGTGTCTAATAGAGTGGACACTCTGTGGTCAGAGGAGCTGATTAAATGGACAGGGGGTGGTCATTATATTATGGTTGATGGGTGTATGTTGTGTGGACAGTGTGGACACTGTGTGGTCAGAGGAGCTGATTAAATGGACAGGGGGTGGTCATAATGTTATGATTGATGGGTGTAAGTTGCATTTGCTCTTCGGAAAACCTGTGATTTGCATGATAAGACCACTATAGCTCGTCACATTCTTGAAGAGTCCACTTGCATTCAACGTGCATGCTCCTTTCAGAACTGTTCACAGGGGTGACGGCAGTGGTGTCTGAAGAGCTGAAATGGTTATGGATACTCTGGCTTATCCGGTACTCAAGAACGCCATAAACAAGTGGTCTTCATCTGAGTCCCAACCTCATTTGAACTTGGTCTCAGGGTGAGGTGAGGTGAAGCAATTGAGAATGTTGTTGAGTCCAGTGCTTCTGTCTAATGTAATTGTAATGTGAATTACTATAACCTATAATAATATAATAATAATATAATAATAATAATAATTATTATATTTATAGTGCACAATTACATATTATATCATAATTATATTGTTATTTATATTCTTCTTTTTCTCCTGGATTATCCCTGCATATTGCTTCCCACAGTTTTCAAAATATTGACACCATTCCAACTGCAGACTGTTTGCTCTGACTCTGTAATTTGTACATATATGCAGATTTTTTGATCGGACACACAATTAATGCAAACCAATTTTCACAGAGTTTTTCCTCGTAGGAATGAAACGGGTGTAAGGTTTTAGCAGATACCCTAGAAACACTCATTAATTACCACAGCAACCACTTGGTAACACATGAGCAACATCCTGAAACACCGTAGGAACCACCTGGAATAGAATAGCAACCACCTAACTGCACCGTAGCAACCAATAAGCAACATCATGGCAATGGCCTAAAATGCCATAGCAACCACCTGGAATAGTAGTGCAACCTGCTAGCAGCCACTTAACACCATAGCAGTCATCTAGGATACCATAGCAACCACTTAGTAACACCACAGCAACCAATAGGATAGTATATCAGTTAAATAACAACACCATACCAGTCACCTCCTAATCACTTAGCAACACCACAGCAACAATCAGGGATACCATAGGGACCACCTGAGAAATCACACTAAAGCGACGACCAAGTAACCAATTATTACCACCATAGCAACCATCTAGTGACCACCTAGCAACACCATAGCATCCAATGGTTATACCATAGCAACCACATTCTTTTGATAGAATGGTGATGTGTTCAGATTCTGTTGGGATTGAGCAAATGGGGCAATGACCATGAGAACAAGTGAAAAACCACACCCATAGGAAACTCCTCTGAACACGTCCTAAACATGAACATTTCAATAAATTCAAAGCTTATCCAACCACATCCTAAAGATGTGATGTTCTGAGAATGGGCACATTCTTGCAAGGTTGTGAGGACATCAGAAAAATGTTCTGGGACCCTATAAAATAATGTCCAATGTCCATTATTTATTTACAATTTACAACTTTCTAGACATTCTGAAGACATCAAAGAGACATGGTATTATGAAAATGAGGTTCTTGAAATGTTGTGAGGATACGAGAAAAGACAAACAACTTTCAAGCCATTCTGAGGACATCTAATAGACATAGTATTATGAAAATGATGGGACATTTTTGGAAAATTGTGAAAAATGACCTTTTATTTGTTTTGGGTTTTTTTTTGGAAAATAACATCAATAAAATGTTATATTTATTTGTATACTTATTTACAACTTCCAAGACATTTTAAAGATATTTAATGGATGTTGATTTATTAAAATTACATTGTAAAGATGTCAGAAAATATATTAATTGAAATTAATTGAAATTATTTAATTGATTAATTGAAATTATTTAAAACCTATTTATAGCTTTCAGGCCATTCTGAGGATATGGTTTAAATTGTGAAGACATCCTTTTAATACATATTTACAACTTTCAAGCTTTTCTAAGTTTGTCTTGTGGACATTGTGTTATTTGCGAAGGATATCATAAAGACATGGTTTTATGAGCGCTGGGGACATCAGAGACCACATCCCTTGAACGACTTCTGGGACCCTACAAAATAACATTCATACAATGTTATTTATGAATGTAACTTTAAAGAATGTTGTAAGGATGTCCTAAAGTCATCGTTTGTTAGCTGGGTGTCAGTGGAGTTTCCATAACAACTCAGGTCCATAACTGAGGTTTATGCCAAGAACCCT
>CM067521.1:5025439-5140439 GCA_034509495.1 Acestrorhynchus altus | reverse complement strand
AATAATTATTTAAATAAATAAATAATAAATAGTTAAATAAATAAATAAATGAATGTTCGTGTCCCATATTAGCATATATGAATTATTCATTGTGGCTGGGCTCTCTGGGGGTCAGGCAGGGCAGTGTCAGGCACCGCCGCTCAGAGGGGCTGTTGTTCGGGGCGGTGTGTGACAGAGCTCCGCCGCTCCTGTAGGGGGCAGCAGTGAGCGGACGCGCGGGAAACGCGGCCTGAAGAAGCGGAGGTAGCTGCGCGTGCGTCTTATCCATGTGGAGGCTCGGAGGAGTGTAAACTGAGGCAGACTCGGAGGCAGTCATGTCTTTCTTCATAAAGAGGAAAGCAGAGAGACCAGCAGCGCTGAAGAGGAAGGTAAGACATGTTTACTCTTTGAGGAACATCTTCAGGAGCCTCACAGCAGCTCTGAGAGGGTGAAGGATCCGTCTCAGCGCAGCTGGCTCCCTGGCGTGATAGTGTGAGACTGTGGTCAGAGTCAGCAGGGCTGCTGGAATGTTTAAACCCCTCAGTCTCCCTGCTGCTCTGAGACCATGTCGAGCTGTTTGTGGAGCTGCTGATCTGAGACCTGGTGTGGAGAAGAGGCCCACAGTGACCCACAGGCTGCTGTCCATCAACAGAGAGCTGAGGAACTACACACATGGAGAAACAGCCTGGTCTGAGTCAGCTGGGCTTCTGCTGACCCACACATCACCTTCTGAAGCTTTGTCTGTGGTGTTTGTAGGGAGAAACTGATGATGGGAAAGGGGGTCGGAAGAAGTTCAACAAACAGCTGAATGAGGAGATATCCAGTGATTCAGAAAATGAGAGGTAAGCCTCTTCACTGTGTGTGTGTGTGTGTGTGATAGAGAGAGAGAGAGAGAGAGAGAGAGACACACACACACATCTCTCTTACATCCAGGACTCTCTCACATATTGATCTGCAAATCATATATAATATCCAGAAATGAACGAAAGCTCACAGAGCCCCCCACCCTTTCACAGAACCGGACCCCCACCCACACACAGTTCACTTGCATTTGTCTCTCCCACCTCTGCTTCCATGAATATGTACATATATGGATAGACGGCACCACATGACCCCTGATTCCAATCACATACACACACACACCAATATACAGATTAATGGCCCACATCATAAATGCTCCCCCACCCCCCACATCCCCAGGTGATGTGTATAGATCACCCCCCTTTCATCTAGACCCAGAGGTACGTTTTCTCCAGGGTTGTATGTATGTGACAGAGAGAGAGAGAGAGAGACACACACACATTTCACTTGCACCTCTTCATTTCTGAGCAGTGACGACGGCCCAAATAGAAAACAGAAAGGTAAAGAGGAGGAGGAGGAGATCGACGAGACGCCCCAGGAGAAGAAGCTGCGACTGGCCAAACATTACCTGGAGCAGCTGCGGGAAGAAGGTGAGGAGAACTGCTGGTGGAATCCCTGCCCGTTCACCCTCAACCCCACACACAGATTTGTTTGGTTATGTGGAATGTGCTTAATTAGAGCAAGAGAGGTTAGGCGAACAAACACTGGACACTGTGGACAAAAGTACTGGGACACCTGCTCCTTCCAAAGAAGACTTTCCACTCAGCATTGCATTCAGTGACCAGAGCTTTAGGGATTTTAGTTGATCACCACTCCATTTCATCCCCATCTCATTCCAAAAATTTTTTTGGGTGGAGCTCCATCATTCCAGAGAACACAGTTCCTCTACTCCATAATTCAGCACTGGGGGGCTTTATACCCCTCTAGCTCACGTCTGGTATTAGGTATGGTGCCAGTAGGTATATAGTTGTTCATCTGCTCCAGAAAGTCCTATTCTATTGGCAGTACTTCAGTACAGGGGTTAGAAAAGGTGTCAGCAGTAGGTTCAACTTACAGTAGCTGAATTTGTTCATTAGAATGAGTGTCCTTAAATATTTGGACACAGTATGTGTAGAAAACTGATCTGAACCTGTTTGTGGTTTGAACAGAGGAGAAAAAGGCAGAGGCAGAGGAGTTTGAGTCCGACTTGATTGCTGGACGGTTACAGGACGATGTGGTACGCCATCTTACATTGTTTGTGTATTTTACTGAACTGTACTCAACTTGTTCCAACCACGGAATAACCGTTCCACCCACTGTCCCTCCGAACAGCTGGAGCAGAAAGGCCGACTGCAGAGACTGATAGCAGACGAGGTGGGTGCAGTGTTTAACCTAACTCTCCTTCCAGCTTCACCATGAGATTTAGAACAATGTCTTCATGACCTCTCTACCTTGTTATCCATGTCCAGCTCGTCGCCCCAGTCCCTGCAGAAATCCGGTTGTTGAGAGGACATCAACTACCCATCACATGCCTCGTCATCACCCCAGATGAGAAGCACATCTTCTCAGCCTCTAAAGACTGTTCCATTATTAAGTGTATGTATCAGAAAGACCATGTTCAGCATTTTCTTCTGTTCTGTTTCCTTGAGGTTCGCTTACAGCAGCGGTGTCCAGTCTTACCCGCAAAAGGCTGGTGTAGCTGTGACAACTGATTTAATCAAGTGGTCTGTTTTCAAACAACTGACCTATTTGGCTGGAACCATGTACCTCACATGTACATAAACCACGTACCTCACCAGGTGGGAGACACTTAAAGCATCAGGATTGATTAGACATTTAGGCTGCATTCACACAGGAGCTACAAGTGACCCAAATCTGATCTTTGGGTCACATGGTACAAACTGAATCTGACATTTTCAGTTCTGATTTCGGCCACTTTCACCATGTTGCCCAAAACAAAAACATCCAGAGACCACTCTGTGTTAATGTGGCCACAGGACGTGGCTGAAACCAAGAACACAAACCAAAGAAGTGGCCTGAAGGTGACTGCAGCTGTGGGATGGCTCCTGTGATGCTGAAGAAAATTGATGTCAGATGTAGTGGGAAAACCCAGGAAAAGGATTGGATTTGTTGAGAATCGGTTATGGGACAATTGTCCTGCTGTAAACGGAGTCTTGGCATTTTGCTTTTGGGTCAGCATTGTGGCAATGGACAATGAACCATGTCCCATAAAGCAAATAGAGTCGAGTAGTGTATGTACTGTGCAGTGAAAAGGGGACTATAGTGTACTGTAAAGCATTTAAAACTCCTATGTAGTCCATTAAAGCCCACCTACACTACTTGACATTTTGGTACCTGGTTCCCAGTTCATTTTCCATTTCCCCAGTGCCACTATATATAAGTCCTGAAGTTGTGGTTTCGGGATTGATGTCTTGTATTTGGTCAAAGACGGATGTGGCGGCCGTGGCCTGAATATAAGAGAAGCAATCTTGTGACTTCCATTTCCACCCGCCGTTCCTGAACTTAGAGGTAGTCGAACTGGTGACTGAAGTGCCCTTAAACAAGTCACCTAACCTCGAACTGCTCGCAGTCTTTTACTGAACAATACAGTAATGTACGTTGTTACACTGTTAGTGAGTATGCAGCCTCTCCGTCTCTGTACTGGTGCTCGCCCAGTGCATTTAATGTTGCCTGAAGCGGAGTTGAATACATTCTGAGTGTGACTGCATTTTAAATGTGTGTGTTTGGTACGTCTGTGGGTGGAGAGGCTGCAAATGAAACTGTCTGTAGTGGAGCGGAAGGTTAGAGTGTATGTGTGTGTGTGTGTTCAGGGGAGGTGGAGAGTGGGAAGAAGGTGAACAAGATAGCCGGAAGAAAAAAGGGAACGGAGAAACAGCACGTCGGCCACACGGGACACATCCTCTGCATGGCCATCTCTTCAGATGGCAAATACCTGGTAAGGAAAGCTCAAGATCACATTCTGTCTCTAGACTGTTTCACTCAATGCATTTAATGATGTATAAGTCAAATTTAAGGTGGAATAACTATAACAGTTAACCAATCTGTAGCTCTTGAATTGATCTCCTTCACTGATTAGGATGAAACAATAAGAAGCTGGTGAACAAGGCTTGAACAAAAACATCTGCAACATTTAAGGTGGAATAAAAAAGAAGCCAGTTTTGTCACCTTATAAGGTGCAGCAGTTACGTCCAGGCACCTCTACCTCTGTGACTGTGTAAATATAGCAGCAGCATTTAAGGTGGAATGGAATTTTTTTCCCCGTTCTTAAGTCCTGAAAGATCTGACTCTCTGAGATGTGATTGCTTCAGGTTTCATGCTTGGCTTTGGACAGGCCTTATCGCTGTACCTGACTGACTATATAAGGTGGTCCCATTGCACATGCTTTCCATTCTGACTTGTGTGTTTGCACGTGAAGCATGCCGTGGTGTTCAGAATCAGCTCTAGCAGTTGAAAGAGTTTGAGAGGGGTCACGTCATAGAGCTCCAGAAAGCGAGATGGCCTTAACTATGTATTGTGCACCATACTGGTCTTGGGGATATTCCCATAGCATTCTGTGGCAGTGGATAGAAGGCATGCACCAGCAACATGAAGGATCTAGTAGACCTACACAAACCACAGAGCGGGTGAAGCACGCACAGAGTGATGCAACAGTCATGATGTACATTAATCATCAGAAATATAGTTTCCTCCAGAAGGAATTGTGGAAGGAACATACATTGGGAAGGAAGATTAAGGTTAGCAGGATCAATACTGGATTAATAATTGATCTACTCATACAGAAGTCAGGTCAGGTTTAACGCAACATGCCAGACGTCTCTGCATGGAGTTGTAGAGGTTCCTAATGGTGTCCTGTGATGATCCATCCCATACAGCTTGAATGTTCTCACTCAGTTCTGCAGATTGTGTGGTAGGGGTGGAGTGTTGATAGAGCGTCCAATAGCAATATTTTCAATCAGGGACAGATCTGGAGATGAGACTGACCATGACATAGTATCTGTGTCTTCAAGCTGAGCTCTTGAGACGGCAGCAGTATTTGGATCAGTATCATCCTGTTGGAATAGAGCACTGGAGTATGTTGAGAAAAGTAAGGACCACTGGTTGCAGGTCCTCATTAACGCAACATTGGGCATCAAAGTGCCTGTAATGAAGACCAAAGATGATGTGGCATCATACAAAATTGCACCAACACCATGACACCAAGCCTTCTGGACATGCGATGCATGATCTTGGAGCTGACCATGTTGCTTCCACACACAGTCGTCTCCATCAGGACAAAAGTGCACCAGATCCTCTGCCCTTCTTAGTGACTCCATGACCGTCTGGCGTGACATGCTGTTTGTCCTGCATCTTTACACACAGCCCTTTCTCAACCATTGCTTGTGTGTAAACACCATGTTCTCTTACAGGCCACTGGAGATACAGACAAGCTGATCATGATTTGGGAAGCAGCTACATGTAAACATCTCTACAGGTTCACAGGACACAGAGACGCCATATCGGTAAGAGAATGTTTCTGCCTCCATTCTGTAACTCATCTGCATTTGTGAAACCGTGCACCCTTTTGTTTGTTTGTTTGTGTGTTTGTGTGTGTTTGTGTGTGTTTGTGTGTGTTTGTGTGTGTGTTTGTGTGTTTGTGTGTGTGTGTGTGTGTGTGTGTGTGTGTGTGTGTGTGTGTGTGTGTGTGTGTGTGTGTGTAACATGGATAGAATGATTTACCGGTTCTTCTAACAAACTATGGTTACTAGTTTGAACGGTTGCTTGCCAGTCCTTGTCTTGCCCTCCACATTTTAGTGCTTTTCCTGCTCCTGACACATCTGATAATACTCACTAGTCCTGCAGGTGTTGAAGCAGGAAATCCAGTAATGTGAAAGACAGCGAGCCTCCAGGAGCAGAGTTGGGTTGTCTTGTAATCATGTTCATGTGACTGTGTTTCTTCTGGGTCTGTCAGGGTCTGGCCTTCAGGAGAGGAACACATGACCTGTACAGCGCCTCCCACGACCGATCCATCAAAGTGTGGAACGTGAATGAGAATGCATATGTGGAAAGCCTGTGAGTATAGATCCAACTCAGCCTTGTCAGTAGTTTATATACTATGTCCAAATGTTTGTGGACACCCTAAAGAAGGCATTTATTACATTTAGACTAATTTAGTTAACTCTTTACCTACAGACATGATACTCATATCATAACAAACTACAAGACTTACCTCATCTGATCATAGTCTCATCATTGTGGAATGAATTATCAGTGAGTAATCCGCTCAGAAAACAGCAAAAATTCACTGTGAACTGAACTCATTCCCAGTTTCAATGGCAAAGGAGCTTCCAGAGCATGTTTTCTGCCCTGTTCACATGTACATATGCATGCAGACTCTGATTGATTGATCTTCAAGCAGGGTCAGGGGTAATAGCATCACTGAACCAGATATTGGGTTATAGACAAAAATGATGAGGGAGGGGATGTTTGCAAGCTTGTTCCTGAGAAGGGATAATACTAATATGTACACAACTAACAAAAATAATGAAGCATTTATGGTCTCTTTTTATTTAATTTTGACCACTGTCAAGTATTTTGAGATGTAAATGTTGATTAGCCTATGCTCTCCTGAAGATATCTGGTCTGTATGACTATCATATTAATGATTTTCTTTTTTTTTAGTGACTAAAAATACATCATATAGAAACTATCCCATAAAATTGGCCCAGAGTACAAAATAAAACTGATTTCATGGGACCCCAGATCTTCAATATATGGAGTGCATTATTAACATCATGTTGGATCAGTGACTTCTGGTGTCTTCTGATGAACATTGGTGATGTTTGAGTCTGAGAATGTCAGACTGAGAATGCATTTTTCTCTTTCAGGTTTGGTCACCAGGATAAGATCACAGGTCTGGACTGCCTGAGCCGGGAGCGGTGTGTGACGGCCGGCGGGCGGGACGGGACAGTCAGAGTGTGGAAAATAGCAGAGGAGTCGCAGCTGGTCTTCCATGGACATGAGTGAGTCTCGCCTCAAGAGCATACAGCAGACGAGATCTGCTTTTTATTCATAGCAGAAGTTGTGAGATCAGTTCTCTCTCTCATGGGATTTCCTCTGCATGGTACCGACACAGCTCGACTCACTGTTCGTACCTGCGTCAGTTTCCACAGTCTCAGCTCCTCATGAAATGCTGCTGCTAACATCACAACACTGAAGTAGTGGGTTTCAATGTCCTCACAGATGAATGCTGTACTTTCACATGCATTTAAACAGTCACATGACCACGTCCATAACTGTTCCCTCCATCTCTACTTCTGTCTCAAGGGGCTCCATCGATTGTATCCAGCTGATAAATGAAGAACACATGGTTTCAGGTGGTGACGATGGGTAAGATACCATTGACTTCTTGTGGTTCAACCACATCATGCTGATGTACCAGCTGTAATCCCTTAAACCCTAGGCCTATTTCCCAGTCTACTCTGAAGCGTCTATGAAATGTTCAGTATCTGCTGTAAAGTATGCAGTTCTTTACCATCAAACATCATTCACGTATTCGTTTTGTAGCAGATAATGAAATATGGGACCAAATGATGTATCTAGGTGCTAGAGCCTCCTCCCAACTGCACAAGACATTGGACATGGAGGCGTACAGGTTCCACATTTACCCATAGATGTTACACCTGGGCCTGTAGATCCTGCAAGTAGGGTCTCGTATGTTCCCTTAAATGCTTGATTGGCTCTATCTGGTGCATATCTGAGCAGCCAAGGACATTTTGCAGTCTGGCAATAGCATTCCTGGAAAATCCTTGCTGCGTGTGGGAGCATTATCCTGCTGAACATACCAGTTGAATGCCCTGCTACGGGATACGCTTCTGCAGGATGTCCTGCACGTATTGTGGAGCTGTTGGTGTCCCTCGTATCACTACTAGGAGTGACCAACAGTCCTATGCGGTGGCTGACCAGTTTCAACCAAGCAGCTGAGTCGCCCTACAGCAATGGGAAGATGTTGGAGGCCTCTGTTCTCACCAGCAGAGCCTGTGTTTTGTTGCTGGAGACAGTATGGTTCCAGTCCATGTCAGTTCTCCTCCCTGACACTACTGCAAATGAATGCGATGATTGCTTGTTTAGAACAGCCTAGATGCTGGGCAGTTTATTCAAATGACCATCCTGCTTCTCTGAGCCCCCTCTCAAAGTCTGTTTGTTTATTAAAAGACATTAACATGAGTCTGTTTTGTAGCCGTGTGTGCATCTGGGCTGTGCACAAGAAGAAGCCATTAAGTACAGTGAGGCAAGCCCACGGTCTCCATGGCAACGTGGGACTGGAGATGCCCAACTGGGTTTCATCAGTGGCAGCGCTGCACAACTCTGACACCGTGGCCTCAGGTGCACTCATACACTCCTGCACTCCCACACGCTTGTATTCACTTTCATTAAATACCCCAATCAACCATAACATTAAGACCACCTCTTTGATTCTACATTCACTACATTTAATCAGCTCCTCTGATCATACAGGAGCACTTTGTGGTTCTATAATTACAGTCTGCAGTTCATCTGTTTCTCTGCATACTTTCACCCTGATCTTCAATGGTCAGGACCCCAGAGGACCACCACAGAGCAGGTATTATGTGGGTGGTGGCTGAATGTTGCACTGGTATGTGTGGATCAGACACAGCATCGCTGTGTCCACACACTGTCCACTCTATTAGACACTCCTATCTAGACAGCTCATCTGTTTCTGCACACTTTGTTTTGATCATCCTCTAGTTCTACATCGGTGCTCACAGATTGCTGTTGGTTGTATATTTGTGGTTGTTGGACTCTCTTCGGTCCAGCCATGATACAGTGGGACTGCTGTGTAACATCCACTCATACCAGTGTAACACGCTTAACACACCACCAGTCTCGCTGCACTTCTGAGAATGACCCACCCAAATAATACCTGCTCTGTGGTTGTCCTGCAGTGTCGTGACCATTTGAAGATCAGGGTTAAAGGAGGATAAAGTGCTAGATAGTAAAAGATCTAAACTACTAAACTACCACAAACTGTTCCTTTGTGGTTAGAGAAACAAGGAGGTGGTCATAATGTTTTGGTGGAGAGACGTGCTTCCTCTCAAGGAACTTATGGCCTTGTTTTTGTCTCGTGTGTACACACCCACACCTGCTCTCGAACACGATCACGATGTCGAGCTTCGTGAACGGCTCTGTTCTGTTTGCTGTAAAAGCTGTTTTCATTTCCACCCATTTCCATATGAGAGCGAGCGAGAGCCCTAAACGCTTCATTTCCATAACAACGCTGTGCTCTTCTCCTTTTTCACAGGCTCCAATAATTCTGTGGTGCAGCTGTGGAAGTGTGGACAGGGCTTCCGAAGCTTGGAACCTCTTTTTAGCATCCCAGTGGTGAGAATCTCGCTCTGTCTCTCAGGTTCTTTAAAGATATCTCCAACTTTTAACACTCTCTTTAACACTGGTTTAATCTCTCTCTCTCTCTCTCTCTCTCTCTCTCTCTCTCTCTCTCTCTCTCTCTCTCGAACTCACAAGAACTATTTTTTGGGATGATAAATTGTCCTAGAAATAATTGCAATAAATTAGAAAATTGCAAAAATTTTTATCCATTTAATTCATAATATCATAATAAACCCTAATATTTAAACATTACAATACAAAAAAGTTAAATACACTACATAAATAAAATAAATGAATTGTGCTCCATAGTGTGTATTCAAGGGTAAAACAATGTAAAGTATGTATCATATAAACTAAGTATCATATCAGAAAATGCTCCCAGCAGAACAGTAGGTGGGATGTTTGGTGCCTAAATGACCATATGAGGGTAAAAACAAGATAAATGAGGTGATAAGAGATAATTTTATATTCATAAACAAATAATAACAGATCGTACAGCCTGATTGTATACGGCCCCCTGTGGGAAAGGGAATAATCAGGAAAAGCACAGTGTTTGTCAGTGCAGAGCCACCAAATAGCACAATGTAAAAGAACACCACCTCGTCTTAATGCTCTTGTTTAAAAAAGTTTCCTGCAGTGAGCCTTTGAGAGCTTTCTTAAAACATTCTGGATGCACTTGTTCAGTCTTTGGGACATAATTTTTATCAGAGCTCCCAGCTTAGCCACACGCCCAGATACAGACTTCAACTGTCACCGCTGCCATTGTGTAGTCTGTGAAGTGCTTCTTGTGACCCACTCACGATGCATCTTCAATGCTCTTACTGAGGCTGTTGGCCAAAATCATGCGTTACACGGCCCCATCCATCCAAAGACGTTCAATACGGTGCAGTCGTCCTGTCCCCATTGCAGAACAGACCCCCCCCCAATGTTTCCAAGTTCTTGGCTGATTACTGACCTTTTTCAGAATGATCCTTCCTCCACAATCCTTAGACAATTCTTTGGTCTGGGAGAGGTTGGAGTATGATTTAGTGTGTGGACAGTTGTCTTTTATACAGGTAACAAGTTCAAACAATAGTAGGAGGAGGCCTTCTTACAGAAAAACTAACTGGTTTGTGAGAGCAGTCAAATACTTATTTCATGCAATAAAATGCAAATTAATTATTTAAAAATCGTAGTGTGTGTCTCACTTGTACCTACAATAAAAACTACAGACCAGGTGGGAAAACTTACAAAATTGGCAGTGTATTAAATACTTATTTTCCACACTGTATGTGTAACATATCTGTGTTGAAATGAAGAAGCCTAGAAAACTGAAACTGCTCACAATAGGTGTTTTCCACCAACGTGGAACGTGTTCTGTTCTGGTTTGCAAACCTAATTTTGATCCTTCCTGTTTATTTCCACCAACAAAAATTGGTTCCAAAACCTGAATAGTAGGTAGTCTATATTTGCTGCCATCTTCTCACTTCTGTTTACTGCCGCAGTGCACCGCGCATTGTTGATGACGTATTATGACTTATCCTCACCAAACTGGTGTTTAATGCCGACTGGTTCACTAAAAAACACCAAGGTTCTTATAAGCCTGAATGGAGCCTGTTCAAGTACTAGAGTCCTTTTGGTGGAAAAGGCCTAAAACCCTCTGGTTCTAAGAGTTAAGTAATGCTTCTTCATGGAAATTACAGGGCTTTACTCCTCCTCGCCCGACATAGTTATCCTGGTGTTCAGCATCAAATCAAATCCTCATAGCAATGAAAAAATCACCACTCCTCTCTCTGTCTCTCTCTCTCTCCCTCTCTCCCTCTCTCTTTCTCTCTCAACCTACCTGCAAAAATATGGCTTCTTCAAGGGTTCTTCTGTAAAGGATTTGGTCCTATATGGAACCATAAACATTCAAAAGAACCCTTTCTAAAGGGTTCTTCAGATTGATGGAGAATGTGCTGTATAGGGTTCTATATTGAACCTTTTTGAAAAGTGTTCCATTTGGCACCAAAATATACCTTCTGTTATTACAAGTTTGTATCATCATAGTGGAATTTTTGGTGCTGTATAGAACCCTCTACAGCGTACTGTGAATGCTGCTGGAATCTGTTGTATAAAGACTCCTGTAACAGACTTGTCTTAAAGAGGTGCTGCCTCTCAGATCTGCTTCTGGCTTTATATCAGCTAATTGAATCTGAAGACCACAGACAAGATCATTTTGTCAGTTTTATGAAATTAGGATCTTCTTGATGTGTGACATGTGACCAGAAATGATGGACAACTTTAATGATACTGATTATCATATCAGTATAATGAAATAAATCTGATCAGACTGTTAGGTTTTGTGGGTGTGTCTGATTTGCTTCTCCCTCACTCCCCTCTTTTCCTTCAGGCTGGTTTTGTGAACAGCTTGAAATTCTCAAATTCAGGCAAGTTCCTGGTGGCTGGCGTCGGACAGGAGCACAGGTACACACCCTAAATTTCGGTCCATCTCCTACATTCATTCTTTGATTCAGACATGTAGATGGTTGTTCAGTTGATTGGAGCTGGGAGCTGTAGGTGTTTTTACAGGTGATATGACAGGAAGCAGCCACATGGAGGTGCTGATGCTCTATTCATATATGAGACAGCCTCGCATTCGTTTTCTGTGGAGAATCCCAAGTGATGTAATTTTCTCAGTAGACCACACTGACCTACAGAGGTGCTTGTGTGTGTGGTTTTATTGGCGATGCTCACTGATCATTTCCTGTTCTGTGTTTGTCAGACTTGGCCGGTGGTGGAGGATAAAGGAAGCTAAGAACGGGCTTTACATCATTCCTCTCAAAAGACAGAACAAAGAGCGAGTGGCTGAGCAGTAATGAACATGCTGAGGACTGAACCTTTGTGTTAATTAGGATGATTTGTTTCCTTTTGTCTTTTTTTTTTTTTTCATTTTGCAAGTATATTAATTCATTTGCAGAAATGTGAGATAAAATTTAAGTGCGAGTGAACAGCGTTTTGAGTCCTTATTTTCTATGCGCCCTAGAACCCGAGATCCGCACTTTGCGGATACGTGCTATTTTCTAGGCTTCATAACCCTATCTATCCCTGGGACCAGCGCTTAGCATGAACTAGTCCTGCGAGCACTCGTGAAGACCTAGAGGATGACCAACACAACTTGGACAGTGGACAGTTAAACACTCCAGTAGCACTGCTGTCTAATCTACTCCCTATGTCGGTGCACTGCTGAGAATGACCCACCACCCACATACCACCATTTCTGGTGGTCCTGTGGGGGCCTGACCATTGAAGAGCGGTGAAAGGAGGCTAATAAAGTATGCAGAGCTCCTGTGTGAGCAGTGAGTGCAGAAACAAGTTATGGCTGATCAGTGTAAGTAATTCCATTCATTACTGACGTCGTTGTCACATTATTGAGTGTGTTGAAGGGTTCTGTCAACTTACAAACTCTGTTCTGAGCAAAAAGAAAATGCACAAAATTACCTGGTCATTAAAAAATGTTTATTTACATATATTACAGGAAGATCACTGACTGGTTCACCAAAATTCACATTTAAACACATTCATTGTATTGTTCGCTACTTTCTGCAAATCTCACACTAAGATTTAGTTTTCAAGTCAAAGTAAGAAACACTGCGTATAGTATTCTTTTGTTCTTGCATTGCCGCTATACTAGTGCATCCAAAGAGAAACATGGGACGTTTTCTTTATTAACAACACTCAGAACAACAAAAAGTTTCAAAGTCCCAGTGACATTTACGATTTGTACTACTGATGAAGTAAAACATGGCAACACTGTAGTGCACTGAATTCTGAGAACTTCAGAAAGCCAGGAATTCTGCAGCGGTCTCCCAAGACCTTCCTGACTTTGTGGGAGTGAATTGAGTAACTCCCACCATTCCATGTCTTTTAAGCTGTAGTGTGGTGTAAATACACCCCCTGAAAAGTTGCTTATTAGGTTTAATCTCATTTACCAGTATGAATTGCTGAACCTCATTCCAGTGCTATCAATGGACACCAAAGAACTAACCTAACGGGTAACACTGAGAAGATACGCTTTACCAGTTATTCAGCTAAAAGTACTAGCAGTAATCTATGCCAACTTTCCAGGGGTGTAATTATACTGAACTCTACTGTATCTACAGTGGAAACCTGTGCATCTGTCGGTTAAGCGCCTTTGTCATCAAGCACGAGAGTGCAATATCGACTTAGGTGGACTGGCGGTCATTGGATTGGTCCAGAAAGGCCTAAATTCATTTAGTCATGTAAAGACGTTTTCCAGCATTTTTGTAACCTAATCTCCATGTGCTTCAGCTGTGGAATATGGATGATATATGCACACAATTTCCAACCCCTTCCCTGTAGAACAGAACGGAAAACCCTTTAACTTGAGAACAAGGCTGTTGAGCAGTTGCCAAAATTCCTTGATTTGAAAGGCAACTCTCTTTAAAGCAGCATTATGTAGCACTTTTACCTTCATAATATCAGATTCACAATCATTGAGCTCCACTGACTGTAAAAGGGAGGGCATTGTTGCTACTCCAGGCTCGAGACACTACTAACTGCACTGTTTAACTGGTGAAGCAGGCAGGATGGCGCTCGTCAGAACTGCGTAATGCTGTGTATCCTGTATCGTATTTGAGTAAAATCCTGTAATATTACAGCCTTTAGGCCCCGTGTTCTGGGATGCAGAGAACACAGACAGAACAGTGAAACTGCATGAAACTGTATTTCAATTAAAGATGGAAACGTGCAAAATTAGAATAAAAAAATCTTCATGGTGAATAGTTTGGGAATAATGTTGATCAGGTTAGTTTTGTGTAGCGCTGAAAAGCATTAACAGCAGAATTCCAAACAAAACCAGATTTTTAGGAATCGGAACAACTTTGGCCAACATCCTTTAGCATAAGGGCACCCATCATCAGCCGGCCCACGGCTCCCCAATTTTGGCCGCTTGTGATAATTCCACGCATTTCCTTAGCCCAGTGTTTCCCAACCCTGTTCCTGGAGTCACACCGGCTCTGCATGTTTTAGATCTTACCCTGCTCCTGACACACCTGATTCAACTAATCAGCTCGTTAACAAGCCCTTCAGAGTTGCAAGGGGTGTGTTAAACCTAAAATGTGTATGGCAGGTGTGCCTCCACGAACAGGGTTGGGAAACACTGCTTTAGCCAATCGATTTGAGTTAAGAGAGAGAGCAATTGACCAAAACCCCAAAGTGGTCAGTATTTGGACTGGCTGATAACACGGCATCTGACTCTAAATGAGACAAACAACCACGTTAAATCCTAAACGCACTTCAAGAATGAGTTCAATTCAGCTCAGCGAGTCCGTCCTAATAAGAATATCATCAGACACAAGGCACAAGTCAGACATAGCACTGTCTGACCTCTCAGAGATCCTGGAGATCTGTCCTTTCATGATGAAACGCTGTAAAGACAAAGCAATCCTCGTCAGACATGCTTGTCCTGATTTTTTCCAAACACATGGACGCTGTTCTTAGAAAGATCCATAACAGCAGACTCACTGTTTGTGCAGTATTTTAGTGATTGAACCGATGCTCCAGTTATTGTACAGCATTGTGTGGAGTGTTCAATACAGTCGTCTTGTGGCTGCAAACAGGCACTCGTTTGTCCTGGGTGTAGCTGCTTCACTAATTTTCCAACAGTTCACGCTATGACTATGAGAGCTACTTCTACCAACCTTCCTTCTGCCCCTAAATTAAACTATAGACATTCAAAGGCGTGGATGTGCATTTTCTACGACTGTACAAACATCTTTAGTTACATATTTAATTAATGGACACTCGTTCATTTTAAATAAATAGAGCTTTTACTTTTGCCTAAAAAAAAACGGAATGGGAAGAAAAAAATAAAAAAAAACGTATTTCATAAGGCGTTGTGCATTTTTTTCTTTAGTTCAGATTCTGTATCTATAAGCTTGTAAAAAGCTTGTGGAAAGTGTGTCCTATATTGGCAGCTCAAAGTGTGAATTACACTTCCCAACTGTAGGGGGAGCCCAGGAGCAAGAAATGCCAAGTCATGCGTAATGTTGCTTTAAAGGCAGTGACCGACGTGTTGTTTGACAACCAATTTGATCCAGTTTCATTTTAAACAGCTTGGTCAATAATATAATACAGATACTGAATATGCCACACCCTTTAATTCTACTAATAAAGCATTATTCTAATATAAGTACATTTAGATGCAGGGTTGTTGTTGTTTTTTTTTGTTCTTTTATGGGAAAATTTGAATGTGGTAACTGAATATCCATTACAGATGTTGCACATAGAGATTAGGTTGAAAAACACTGTACTAGGCTTTTAAGATACAGTCAAATAGAAACGTTTAGGCACCCTTAAATCCTCCACAGAGAACACTGTATTATGCAGTTGCTGTTATTTAGTTGAACCCTCTACTGCACAGCGCTGCCTTCAGGCAACATGTTTTCTTAAGTCTCATGTGTTGTACATGTTCTGTTGATCAAAAAGCAATCAAAAGACAGCCCAGTAAGGTGTGAAAGACATTATAAAGTCTCATTGGAGAGTGGGGCTTCATTTTCAGATGTCACAGGTGTAGATGGTGTTAAAATGATGTCTTTTGTCAATGTTTTATGTTTTTTAATTTTATTTTGCATGTTCAGAAATTCTGTTTGTATCTAAAGTACATGATACGGCACAGTACGTGATACAAACCTATGATCGTATCAAATCCAGTATGCTCAGCTATGTGTCCAAATACTTGTGGACACCCCTTCTCGTTCAGCATTCCGCTACTTTAAATTGCAACCATGTTGGAGAATTGAGGATGATAATCCAATATCCTAAACTCTCTTTTGTCTGCATGCAATCAAATCCTCACAGAAATGCTCCAAAATTTAGAAGAAAGCCTTCCGTACCATCAAAATGTGTGCAGTAGAGGGTTAACACAGGAAAAGCCCTGCACAGGTATAAAGATTGTGCCACATAATCTGCTGTTTTTTCAATTGTGCTGTAAAATGTGGATAAAATGCCATATTATACCTTCCTGTAGAGGCTTTGTTCACGTATTTACACTTAAATCAACAGGAAATTATTTGAACAGGGTGTCCAAACTTCTGCTGACAACTGATGTGTACCCTTCCAACTTGAGCTCTAGTCCTAGAAGGCCCAGAAGCACAGATAAGTGTTTTTTTTTAATACAGCTCAATTATGGAAAGCTTGGTATTTCAGTGTGTTGGAGCAGAAAAAACGCTGCACATTAAAATGTCACGGCCTTCTAAAACTGGAATTCTACATCAGTACATTGATACTCAACTATAATCCAGTCCAGCCGGGAAAACATTCAGACATATGTCATCAGCTGTGTTACTCAGCTGCGGTGCCATGCGATGACAAATCTAGCTTACGAGCTCATCTTGGCACACGGTTTCAGTCACATTTACAGGGTTTTGTTAAATACTCTCAGAAGATCAAGTGTTCGTTTATAATTTAAGACTCTGAACTGAATTATCTGAAATGGATGACTAAAGCACCCTTGTTTGGAAGATATTCATCCATGACATCACTGGAGATGCAGTTTGTGCGTTCTTTTCCTCACAATGACGATGTTGTAGAGTCCACTACTTCTCGTCCGTTGCACACGGTAGGAACTACGGTGGCAGAGGAAGCTGTGGTGAAAAATAATTGGGTTGTAAATGAGGATTATTGGAAAGTAATGAATCAGCAGTTTCTCATACATACACTCAGAATTGTAGCATATTTGTTGACTAGATCATCAATGCTGTCACGCAAAACTCTTAATCACCAAAATGGCAAATTGATCTATATTAAGTGACTTGAAGTAACTGCACATTCACAGGTTGCCAAAGCTGGCGTCCCAGCTGGTGCCATAAATGTTCAATCTGGGCAGCCCAAGGGAGTGTTCCAATGTGGGAAAGACAATCCTTGCTGCATTTGGGAGCATTATCCTGCACAAAATACCAGTTCAAAGCCCTGCCACGGGGGACAACACGTGTCTGCAGTCACTACTAGAAGCTGACTGACTGTTGTATGCAATTGGCTCCCCAGATCATCACACCAGCAACTGGGGCTCCATAGTAAAAGCAGATTTGAAGCTCTCACCATGACACTTCCATTCTCCAACCAGAACATACAGTTCCAGTCTGTAACAGACCAGGTTTCAAAACTAAATTGATGGTGGCTGGCTTTCAGGTAAAAGGACCATCCTACTTCTAGATGGACAAACTGCAGAAATATAGATACAAGGTTTTTGCCTGACAGTGATGATTTGGAATTTGTCCGTAAACTGTACCGAGTTACGTCATTCTGAAAGAAGTACCTAATGTGGTTTCTGACACACCCAGCAAACATGCCCACACTGGACCAGTGATGGCCCAAAGTGGGAAAACCCATCGTCCCTGATTGGGCAGTCCTCATTGGGCCAATGTGGACATTGGTGCAATATAGGCCTAATGGCATTGGCTCATTGTAGGGAGCAAACATCACACCCAAGCCATTGGCATACAGTGGGCAGCTCACACTGGGCCAGTGGCATTGGGCCCAAGGTCCTGGGCCATAGTGGGTTTGCTCGTTGGTGCAACAGTGGTCCAGACTGTGGCCCAGCATTTGATTAGTGTGGACATGTCAAAGTGGGGCCTGCCCAAAGTGTGCCTATGAGAATGAAATGCACTGGCCCAATGCATTGCATTCCAGAGTGCCCACAGTTTGAATGGGCCTTGCCCCTGCCCACTGTGTCAATAATGCCAATAATTGCACACGTCAAATAAACATGGAGAAAAGTAACTAGTGAAGTTGGCAGCTATAAACACTACCAGCAGTGATGATGAAGCCTGAACTGTGTCACACACTTTCAGAAACCACGTAGGTCTGCCGGAGATGATATTGAGATGTGCCTGTAAACCTCC
Source organism: Acestrorhynchus altus (assembly GCA_034509495.1). Classification (NCBI taxonomy): domain Eukaryota; kingdom Metazoa; phylum Chordata; class Actinopteri; order Characiformes; family Acestrorhynchidae; genus Acestrorhynchus; species Acestrorhynchus altus. Next base: position 5,122,332 of record CM067521.1, on the reverse strand, counting down.
ATTGTTCCTTATCTACATTATCCTCATAACTTCCATGTACAGTGTAAGACCCCAAACATGCCTTGGCTGATGACCCCACTGTAATCACTATAAGCTTAGGTGTAGTTGATTGTGTGTGCTTCCTTACAGTTGCAGGAAGGTTAGCTACCCTGTGAGTAGGTGGAGCTGGGGGCCGTGATGGCCGCGGAGAAGCGGTTGTCCTTCGTCCTCAGCGAGGTCACGTTCTTCTGAGGCTGGAACAGGATGATGTGGATTTTGGGAGCGAAGAGGCAGCCCAGCACCACCGAACCGCTCAGGCTGACCGAGATGCACATGGTGGTGGTCTGAACCTGTGGTGGGAGACAGTTTAATACTTTATGACAGTATGTGACCCAAAGTGGGAGATTTCTGTCATAGGGTTCTTGCAACACATCTTAAAATGATATGAACTGGTAAGGAAAATATAGTTCATTTACAAATATGACCAGGAAAACAATTATAGTGAACCCACATACACAAATATATCACTTTAACCTGTTGAGCTCCAATTTTTGGGGGGGATTTTTTCATAGTTTGACATATTTTTATTCACCAGAAATTAGAAAAGTATTTATAGGAGACATAAGAAGAAAAATTAAGAGAATTTAAATATGAATTGGATCATGTTTTAATTAAGACATTCCTTGCACCTTTTATGAGGACTGAAAAACACTTTACATCTCAAAAATCCTGTTGGAAATTCTTCCAGAGTGTTTGTGAGCTGAAAATGCAATAATTTTACTTAATTATAATGATTAGATTGACTTCGAATATTTATAATAAAACCTTCATCAAAATGCTTGACAGTCGTCCAAATAAAATACAAAAAAACAGCAATCAGAATATCCTTTATTATGCTTGTTATTTATCTATGCATCAGTATTATCCCTTCTCAGGACTCTTGAAAAGAATTTTACTCTGTAACCCAATTTCTGGGTCAGTGATGTCATTAGCCCCACTCCCTCTGACTGATAGGTCGGAGTCTGTGTGCAGGTTGAGCGTGTACATGTGCACAGAGCAGTAAACATGCACCTTTGGCATTTAAACTGGGATTAAATTCAGCTGGAAATTTATTTCGATCTGTTTTCCAAGATGGATTACTGTCTTATATGACATCACATGTCAAGGCCACGTAGATGGTAGATGTGTATCATGTCTGTAGGTTACTCTGGTCCCGATGAGCTCGTGCTGGCCAGGCCTAAATGACGGAAAGACTGATGGAGTGGATACACTGACGTATCAAGCCCTACATCCACCCATTACCCAATACTCCCTGTACAGTACAATATATATGCTGCCCAAGTGGTCAGCTTGTATAAAGCTATGATGAGTCTCATATCGGTTGGCATGTGGGGTCAGTGACTGGAAACAACAGGCCTTATGAATGGTCTAATTACACACAGCTTTTCAAAGGCTGCTTTTGACATTTGTGTCAAAAATGGCTCTGCAATATGCTCTTCCAGAACTGACTGCTAGACATGCCTCTAGGAAACACTCGAACCACATTTCGCCCAGATGACAGAGTTTCAGAGGGGGAGCTTCATTAGACTGAGGGAAAGTGGATGATCATTTTGACGAATCTAGGCCATTCTAACCAAGCCACTGTTGCCTTCTTAGCAGCGCTGTCATGAACAGAAACCCTGGACTGCTAGAGACTGGAACTGTGTCATCTTTAGAGATAAATGTACGTATCTCCGAATTTACGTTCCGACAACGGTTGGGTTCAAGTATGCAGACTTCTTGGTGAGCGCCACAATCCTGCCTTTGCTGTGGAGCGACATGATGATCTGGGGAGCCATCACACACAACAGTAGCTCACCATTAGTAGTGACATGAGGGTCACTAACAGCTCAGCGATATGTGCAGGACATCCTGCGGCCGTGTGTTGCCTCTCATGGCAAGGCTTCCAACTGGCATTGTTCAGCAGGATAATGCTCCCACACAGAGCAAGGGTTTCCCAGGAATGTTTCCACCAGATCGCAGCACTTCCATGGCCTGTCTACTCGCCAGATGTCTTGGCAATTAAGTTGAGCTGAGACACCAGCTTTGGCAACCTATGAGTGTGCAGGATCTACAGGCCCAGCTGCAACATCTGTGGATAAATGTGCTACAGGATGCTGTGCCTCCAGTCGTATCTCATCGTGTATCCAGACTAGAGGCCCAACAGGGTAGTGCCTCAATAAATATGTCCTTTAACACTAATACTGTATTCACGAACATACATCATTATTATCGAACGTACGCTTTTTAATGCTGGACAGAAAAAGAAAGCAGGCTTTGACAGGAGCACACAACAGATCAACTGCTTTGGGAAACGAGAAAGAAAGGAGAGTAAAGAGTGAAGAAAATAAGAATCTCTATTGAATCTCTGCAGTTCCACTGAAGACTGCTGCACTTTGCTCCCATCTGCGAGGCCAAGGGTTCAGCGTGCTGAGCTACTCTGAATCACAGCGCCTGCAAGCCTGTCTTTTATGTCAGAATATATTAAAAATAATTCCCTTCCAAACTGTTTTCATAAAGAGACCAAATTCCTCGTTAACTGTGACTCCTCGTTTAAGACGGGACTGAATGTTCCCTGAGCACATTTACGCCGCTGTAAACATTCCCTGCATCTCGACAGTCCGGGTCAGGGGTCACTGTGGCTGGAACCTTATTGAAACAGAAACGTTATAAATGTTATAAACGTTATAATGCTGATGGATACAGATACAGTGTATGGACAAAATTATTGGGACACCTGCTCATTCACTGATTCTTTTGAAATCAAGGGTATTATTAAGGGTTTATCTGCTTTTGTTGGAGTAACTGTCTCTTTTGTCCACGGAAGACTTTCTACTAGATTCTGGAGAATTGCTAGAAGGACTAGAAGATGACCAACACAAACTGTGCAGAAACAGGTGAGCTTCTCATTTACAAGGTGGAGCAACTAGTTAGGAGTGTCTAATAGAGTGGACAGTGAGTGGACAGTGTTTGAACACCCCAGCAGTACCGCTGTGTCTAATCTACTCACACCAGCGCAAAACACACTAACAAGAACCCACCAACCACATACATTCCTCTATCCCAAGTTTCCATTCCCATAAATGAGTGACTTTTTGCTGCTGTCACACAAGACAGTGATATGAAACCAGACAGTGAAATGGAAACAGACAGTGATACAGCCGTCTCTTATAGAGCTGTTCTTCCTTCACTTTGACACCACCGCTCACTGATCTCCCAACGTCGTAATGCTTTCTCCATCTCATGCTGATCTAGGAATACTTCCCACTACATACGAGGCTGTTTTTCCCTGTTCCTCACACGGCCACACACTGATCTGGGAACCCTCCTCCCTGCTGCTGGAGTGATTGTTTCTGACAGCTGTTTGCTATGGCAGTCCAGGCATTGCCGCTCACACAGCCGCAGGGCCTTCTTGATGACTGTGTTTACCATGTAGCTAACCAAGTTCTGACATATCGCACCTCACAGCGAAATGAGTTCGCTGATAAAGTGTGACAGGCCACCCACAACCTCCCATAGGGAGCTACTAACACCCTCTACAAGCCAACATCTTCGCGGTGCATAGGCATGTTTGAGATGACGTATTTTTCTGGTTAAACAGCCAGAGGATCCCGGGAAAAAGCAGTCTGCCATGTCCTTCCCATCATGACAAGTTTAAGTATGTCGACCAATTTGTCATCAATAATTGTGATGATGTTTACGTGTTAGAATTTGCAAACAGAGCATAAAACCATGTAGTGTATGTTCATTTCCCATGGGGACTGAGTTAAAACTAAAGCTCCTTTTATTTTCTCAATGTCTACCAGAGTGTTAATCTGGACTGAAGTTCTGGTCAACCTGACAGTGTTCGGTTCAAGCCTGCCACAAACATCACCTGACACACATCAGTTTTTGAGCCCAAGACTGACCCAAGATGACCCAAGCAGGACAAAGGTTACATTCACATTACCAATTTTTTCCTTAACCTTTACACCCCAAAATTGAACACTGTGTGAATGCAAAAGAGAGCAAACAGCCCCTCCCTTCTCATTTTCCTCTATAATTCAATATCTAGGTCAGTGATATAATTATCCCTGCCCCCTCTTGTTGCTCAGTCAGAGACTGTATGCAGGATGAGCATGTACATGAGCTCAGAGCAGTAAACATGCCCTGGAAAGATCCTTTGTGATTTAAACTGGGATTTCAGTTGAAAACAAGTGAATTTTAGCTGTTTTGATCTGATTAGACAAGGATAAGTCTTATAGCTATGTTATGTGTATGTGTATGTGTATGTGTGTCTGTAGATTACTCTGATCCTGAGTTACGAAGCCTAGAAACCATAAGTAACAGCCTGCAAAGTGCGGATTTTGGGTTGTAAGGATTGAATGGTGAGAGACCAAAATAAGGGAAACTGAAGGTCTAATCACTGTTTTTTAAAAGCAGTTATCAGACCTTAGTGTTTGGTTTAAAAATGCACAAAAATGATTTGGTGATCTACATATGGAGGTGGGGTTTCCCTGTATGCAAATAAATGTGTCTCCACTCGCAGCATAACCAACAAGATGATAGCCTTTTGTTGAAACTTACTGCATGTGTGATTTCTTACCATTTCAGGTTTGTTCAAATTAAGGACAGATACAGGCCACTTACATTTATGAATGTAAAGATAAGTGAAGATAAGTGAAGAAGTGAATGTAAAGACTAATCCGATCTGAGCAAAAAATCGGAATTGAGTAACATGTCTTATAATATGACCACAGCCACAAACACAAGCTCATTCTAGACACAATGGCACTATACTGTTGCATAAAACAAAAGTAGCAAATCACCACTCACCCTGTAATCACTGGCCGTGACATAGAAGATGGGTTGGAAGGCCAACCAGATGATGCAGGTTGTGTACATTGTGAATCCAATGAACTTGGCCTCGTTGAAGTTCTCGGGGCACTTCCTGGTCTTGAATGCGTAGAAGGTGCACAGGACGATGAGAATGCAGTTGTAGGTGAGTGACACTAGCATGCTGGAGTCCAGACTATTGCACTTCAGAATCACCACATCCCGTCGCTCGGGACTCACTTCTTTACGGACTCCAGGAGCCTCCACCAGGAGCCAGACCAATGCCACTAGAAGCTGAGCAGAAATCAATGCACCACAGATCGCCACCTGGGAAGCAGGGCTGATGAAGCGTGGTCGCTGAGCGCTGTCCCGTGCCCCACCGAATATCCTTGCGATCCGATTGGTCTTGGTGAGGAGGGCAGAATAACAGACAGCAAAGGATGTACCCAAACCGAGACGTCGTAGGGCGCAAACAAATGCAGATGGCTTGGCGATGTAAATGAAGGTCATGGCGTAGCACAGGAGGACTCCTAATAAGAGGATGTAGGAGAGCTCTCGTCCACTAGCTTTCACCACTGGAGTGTCGTTGTTACGCAGGAAAACCCCAGCAACTGCCATGGTACACATCATTCCCAGACAGGCAATGGTCACAGGTCCAACAGCCCATGCATCTGACCAGTGAATGTACTCCTCTGGAAGTTCATAGCAGCCAGTGAGATTGGCCAAAGGCCACTCCCCAAAGCCGCAGTCCTCACAGGTGAACTCGTCCAGAAGGTACTGATGGGGTTGGCAAGGGATGCAGATCCAGCAGCAAACATCTCCAGGTTGCATGCTTTTGGCCTCGTTAGGTTGGCAAGGGTCACTGCACTGGGAGGTGGGAAGTGCACCTCCTGACCATGGCACCAGACTGGTGTTAAGGACTAAGCCTTGGGCCCAATAGCCCACTTTCCTGTAGACATACCTTCCATTCTCTTGGCGGTAGTTGAAAATGTTGTAGCGGCCTAGACTATCCCCCAGAGAGGTGAAACGAACAACATTCTCCGTGTCAGCCGGTCTGAATGGGGCTGGTTAGGAAAGAGGATAGACAGGATAGAAACAGGCTTAGCAACAAGATAAGAACAAATTATGCTCAACGTAGAATGTGACCTGAAGGCAATACTGCCTTTGGCAAACTATTCTGAAAGTTCTGAGCTATGGCTGTTTACCAACATCACCCGCTGGACAGAAACTTCTCTGGGCAACTCATAGACTTACACTATGTAAAGCATGGTCTTTGTTAGTTAACGTCCATATCAATTAAAGTAACTTCAGTATCAAAAATAGCTGTGAAGTGGATTAATGAGTGTTTTCTGGCTGGTTTTACAAAGATGAAGCAACATCAATGGGCTTCTGTGCTGAATCTGCTTGCATTATCTCTGCTGTGTTCCCTTGATTTCCTAAAGTGGTGCTTTTAATGGTGAAAAACACCAACCATTTCAAAGGTGCTTCTTGGATAAATCAGAATCTTTCTTCTTGCAAGCTTTGGCCAACTCAAACACCAATCCTTGATTGTTCTTAATAGTACTAGCTTCTCTCTCTAAACCTAATGTGCAACCAGGCTTAAGGGATCTGATAACCCATGGGTGTCAAACTCAGGCCTGCGGGCCAAATTTGGCCCGTAGAGGAATTATATTTGGCCTGCGAGCCAAAACCAAATGACTACTAGAGCTGGCCTGCCGGTATTATACAGCGCAGTCACCGCTAATACTAAAAATCCCATAATGCCCTGCCGTTGTTTTGGCACGTAAATCAGGACAGGACCCAGAAATGCCCTCTCCTCTGTGACTGTCAGCGTCTTAACCCTTCCCAAAAATGGCGAAAAGAAAGGCTTTATGGACAGGTGGGAGACAGAATATATATATATATATATATATAAAGTTCATTTGTTCAGTGTTGGCCCGGGACTTTGTTCAAGTTTTAAACTTTGGCCCACTGTATATTTGAGTTTGACACCCCTGTGATATCCCCTATAATTAATTCTTTAATCTTAAATTGAATAACGTCTTTTTATCAACAGCGATAAGCGAAAGTTAAACGAAGCATTTTGTGAAGCGCTTGTGTCTTTATAAAGGCTATGTATGCTTCAAACATAATGAATGAACCAGTGGGTTCGAATTAAATTCATGCATGTTTCGTCCAATTATTTCTAGATGTTTTAGGATTTTTAAACATTGGCAAGTGCCACTTAAATCCCTCACCATCAAACTTGGTCTTGAGGATGAACTCGCGGTAGAACCTCTTGCCGTTGCCTGGTTTCATAACGTCACACACACGGGTGGTGTTGGGACATACCGCCAGCCGCATGTTATGCAGTGCGTGGGCAATGGCATAGACAGCATTTACAACAAACATGATCTTAGACTCCTGCTTGAATGAACCATCCCTCAGACTGTGACTTGCACAACCAGGCTCATGTAGCCGACATCCGAACTTGTGCTCCCAGAATTCCCTGAACCAGGGATTCCTGGTGTTGAGCTCTGGGGTCAACTTGGTGAAGTAGTCCTCAAATTCACGGATCGAGTAGGATGCCAGCTCAATGGTGAAGGCCCCATTAGCTGCCTTTTCACTCCCATGCACTACACTCTCTTGCGCTCCCCAGCCATCACTGGCCACCCAGATGAAGGAGACATTCATTCGGGCTGCTGCCACCAGCAACTCTCTGGCGTCCTCACTGCGGGTGAAGAGGATGACCACTTTAGCATTGGCCTTTTGCTGCAGGGAGCGGATCACCGTCTCATAGTTAACCCGGTTCATTGAACGGCTGACTTTGACTGATGTAGCAATGCAGATCTGGCGAACCCTCGCCTCTTGCTGGAAGGCATCAATGCCTGTCTCACCATAGTCACCCTCCGAGGCCACCGTGGACACATATGTCCAATTGAAGTACCGTAGAATTTCAGCTATGGCTTTGGCCTGATAGAAGTCTGGGGGTACAGTTCGGGCGAAGTAGTCGTAGCGGGATTTATCACTTAGCTTGGCACTAGTGGAGGCATAACTAATCTGGGGGATCTGGAAGAGCCGCAGCAGGTTAGCCACCTGGAAAAAAATTGTGGAACAGAGTAGAAAGTTAACTTCAAGCTACACATTACAATGATCTTCAAACTTATCAAGCACTCCAGAAATTTTGCCTTTAATACACACATAGACAAAAGAAATAATACAGAAAGGAATTGTTGGACTGACACTTTCTATGTCTGAAGATGATCTCTGTAAGTGATTACAGTATTAGAGTAAACAGATACACTTATTATGGAAAACTGTACAATTGAAAGGAGGCTACAGTACCCTGCTGGGCTTCTAGCCTGGATACAATCATACAGGTTCCTTATATTGCAGCTGAGCTTGTAGATCTTACACATTCATAGGTTGCAAAAAATTAACATCCTATGTGGTCCCATAAATGTTTGCTTGGCAAAAAAAATCACAAGGCAGGACAAGGAAGTGTTTCAATCTAGTATCGAGACATTCCTGGGAAAATCCTTGTTGTGTGTGGGAACATTATCCTGCTGAAAAATGCCAGTGTGAAGCCCTGCCATTAGAGGCAACATGCGGTAAGCTGTTATGTATCACTACTAGGTGTGAGCAACTGTTATCTGCGAGGGTAAGGGCAGAATTGATGAGTCCACCGTGAGGCCTCCATACGCAAACCCGACCACAGGTTTTTTGTGTTCTCACATATCCACAGATCCTAACATTTCCTACCAGCTTGGTCAGAACAAACTAGATGTGCAGTTAATCAAAACGAGCATCCTGCTTCTCTCAGGCCAATGATGTGCCACTTTCAAATCAGTTGGGCAAAATGTGTTCAAGTGTGTTGTAGAGGCATGTCTAGCAGTCAATGATCTCTCACCAAGAGGTACACTACCCAAAAGTAGCCTCTGAGAATCTTTTTATGGGGCACTTTATGCCCTCTTGCCAAAACCCACTGTCTTTACTCATTTACATATCTGCCTGAGATACTGCACGCTGAGATACTGCTTGCTGAGAACTGCATGCTGATCAAACGTCTATCTAGGTGCATTATTTTTGTCAGTGAGTGTATCTAAACCAACAATAAAAAGAACATGGAAGATCCTAGAACCTGCGTACAAACCCTACTTACATAACTTGCAGGACTTGCTTTTGAGAAATGCTTAGTTGAAGTGCCTGTGATGACTGACAAGTGGAAATTCTTTTTAGTGTATAACATGACTTTGGCCAACAACCTCTAAAGCTTTCAAGGTTCTAGCCCAATGGTGTAGAAGTATTACAGGGAGGTAGGACTCAAGCAGTGAACATGATTTAACTCTTTCTGAACCTCTAGGTTAATGAGACGTTGACAGATTGGGGTTGTTTTGGAGAGGATCAAATTATTGGTGGGGAAAATTCAATCATTTCTGGGGACTGACTCCTCCATGCTAATTCTACACCCTTGTTTTAGGCATCAAGCACTAAAGTGGGTTAAAGACCCAATGAGAGTCTCACTCCCCTTGAACTGTCACGTTACAGAAACTGTTACTATCACTGTGTCAAATCGTAAAGGGAATCGATTTAGATAAGCCCAAGTGCCGATGGCCCTCTGCAGAACTTTCTCATGAGCAATCCGCCCCACACACCAATCTCCGAGCCTGTCCATTGCCTCATCTTGGACACAATTGCCTCTGGGTGCATCTGTTGTGCAGGTACAGGAGATAGGATTCTGGTTCTACAAAGCCTCCATCTTTGCTTGTTATCAATCTCATCTAAGTCAATAATTTCTGGCTGCTCAACCGTGGGACTCGGGCAGGACTAATTCTGATGGTTGGAGATAAGGACTGCAACAAAAAACAACAGATAAGGAATATTGTTAGGGGCTTACAGTCATGTTTCCTGCAGGGCATGATCCCTCTCCTGAAACAGGTTAAATCTGGGTGCTCCAATCTATCATCTGCATTTTGGTATATAACGGTTGCCGAAGGACAAACAAAATTAATACAACGCTGAGAATCTGCTCTCTTTTGTCTTAACTTTCTGTCCATTCTTAGGGTGGAGCATTCATCTGGTAATTTCAAAGGGTACCAGAACATTACCATTCAAATGACATGGAGAAAGATTTCTTCATTTACCTCTGAGTACAAACACAACTTGTTCTGTTGGCTTTGTTGTGCTTGATTTCAGTTTGCTCATGAAATTCTTCTTCACTGTGGTTGTAAAAGTGCTGTATGTTCAGGAAGATAATTCCCGTGCATTCTTATTTCCCCAAGGCGCAGGGCAATGCCAGGGGGAGTTCTGCTGGAGTTCTGGGAAGTTGCTAGCACTGCAAATTGAAGTGACAATTGGGCCCACAGGGAGCACAGGGTAATGATGGAAATTCAGAGTCTGGGGGGGCTATATATGCACCAGACAACTCTCAGTAGTGTCCATATAAATGAGGAAGGTTACGTGTGCAATTGTGCTGATTTAGGATCAGTCTTTGCAGTTAATTACACTTAAACATGCAGGTTGACTTGGCCTTAGGTCAGCATTCTCAGAAATTGGAGACACTCCTTACAATTGGTCCCCAAGAAGTCACGAAAGCAGAACAGTTCAGTAGAATAAATCAGGTAACCACGTTCCCGAGGGTTTAATGCAATTTACTCCTCTTCCGATTCAAATTCCAATTTGAATTCCCAGCAGCCGCAGATTGTTTCCAGTTTGGCTCTGTGTATCGTTTGTGGCCAAAACATTTTTAATGCAAGCTCAAGGGCATTATCTACAGCTGAAAATAGTCTTATATGCCACATTTACGCATATGTCGGTCACTTTCTTGCCCATTTAAGATTGAATGCATGGCCAAAAATAGAGGAAAATACCACCCTGGATGCTTTCCAACTGGGGAGCAGATCACTGTTCACAAAGATGTAGTTCTGGAAAAACAGAATCCATGTGGCTTCCAATGACCAGTAAGCAGTGACCAGTGGGGCCATAATTCAGTATCACTGATAGTACAGAAGTCATGTGACAGCCACTGGGTAATAAATAGTGGTTAGTACTGCACAGGCCAGCCCCTGGGCTGACGGACATTAGATCTGATGTGTTCAGCAATATCGTGTCTAACCCTGTCTGACAGCCATGTTTAAGGAGCCCAGTGGGTTCATGCCCTGTGAAGACGGGACTCCCCACTTGCCCAGAGAGGGGAAACCATGCAAATATGATTCATGTAGACAAGTGTGAGTTTGGTTATGACCAGAATACTGCTTCAGCAACTCTGTCTGTCTGATGTGCTGAGTCTGAGAAAGGACTGATTTAAGCTGTAGATTTATGATTTGTGCCTATAGGCAACTAACATCAACTAGAAGAACTGAAGATTTAATTTGAATTATCTTTTAACACTCTAGGCTTTTTTTTTCTTTGCGGGACATTTTTATAGTTCGAAATACTATAATATGCCAAAAAATGATGACCCACATTTTTGGGACCCAAATTTGAAGATTTCTGTCATATGCTACTTGCAACACATCTTAAAATGAAAGGAAAATATATTTCATAATGAACCCAAATATATAAATATATCACTTTAGATATATTTATCAGTTTTAGAACTCTAGGCATATTTTTATTCACCAAAAATGAAAAACTTATTTATAGAAGACAGTCACACATGCCAGATATTATTTTCAGGAGATCCTAGATTACTCAAATTTGTCTTCATTACTGAGATGTAATAATTAAGCGAATTTAAATATTTGTATACAATTTTGTTTATAAGCACTAAAACACTTTTCTCAGAAACTGTGTTGGAATTTTTATCATCCTGATTTGCTCGATTATTAGTGTTGATTAGATTGACATTTGTATGTGTCAGGACTTTAATTCTGAAATTTGAACAAGAGAGAGAGCAAACAGCTATATAACTTCTATAACCCAATATGTGTGACAGTGATGTCATTAGCCCCGCCCCCCTTTGGCTGATCAGTCAGAGTCTGCGTGCAGGTTGAGCATGTACATGCGGACAGAGCAGAGCACTGAAAGCTGGGATTTAATTCAGTTGGATATGAGTGAATTTTAGCAGTTTTCTGAGCTGGATTACTCACTGATAATTCATCACACAATGACAGTTAGATATGTTAAGCCTTCTAGTGTGTTATGATATTTGTATCGTGTCTGTATGTTTTGTCAGAAGCCTACAAATCAGCATGTCTCTGCCCAAGGCTGCAGATCTTGGGTTCTAAGAGTTAAGAGGAGTTGAATTTTGACATGGGACCATACCGAAAGGGTTGACCTCTACCTCCCTATATAAACCTCCACTCTCATTCTAACTTTGTGTTGTACGACATCACACCCACACGACGTTGTATCGACCCTTCTACTCTTCTATTATGGGAGCACAGTGTCCTACCAATCTGTACCCAGAGCTCTTTGAGCATCAAGTACAGTTCAGCTTGACCCACCATCCCTCAAGGTGCTTAGAAGACAAGCATCCAGACTCTTTTCTATTCTAGGACTAACTAAGTGGTGGAACTAACACCCCCTGTTGGTCAGCTAAGTCACTTTTTCCTCAAATGCTGATTGAAGACCTTCTCTTTCAGAACATTGAACTATGTCTGTGTGATGAAGTGTAATATGTTGAGCACTGGGTATCAAGGCCTCCGTTCTGACATTTGTATTTGGCAGCATCTAAGCTTGAGGAATCCCTGGATTCTCTAGATTCTAACAAAGATTATACAAACTTATTTGAGTTCACCATTGAGACTGATGGTGAGATTTTTTCCAACTGACCAGGTGTTGATGTCTGATTATATTTAGGCTGTGATGATGGTGACCAAAATCAATGTCAGGGCAAAGTGCAATTCCAACATCAATTTGACTTAGAAAAGTGATGACAGCTGATGTTGATGTTTTGTTGGTTTTAAGTTAAGTGGCCAATATCAAACGTCTTCCTAACGTCACTGCCAAAGCCATATTGACAGAAAATACCAGAATTCAGTTTTGAGGTAAGATGACCAAAAGCCAGCATTTGCAAAATTATATAACCATAACATTGTTAGATGTTGGTAGGTTGGTGCTAAGTGACTAAAATTCAACACTTCATCATCAGTACTGATTTATGTGAGTGTGATTTCCAGCTGAAATTCAGTGTCTATATTGGGTCTTGAAGTCAACTTGTAAATGGTGTCTGTTGTCCAGTAACTGACTAAGACATTTTCAGTGATTTTGTGAGTAAACAGTAACATACTGAGATTGTATCCGCAGAGAGATTGTATCTCTAATCCGCAAACACATTACAGCCATAAATGCAACAAAATTCCTCTATTTTTCAGTGGTTTCATGGTTTTCCTACGAATTTAACACCTCAGATTTGGTGTATCACTATCGCCCCCTACTGGATTTGGCAGGAAACTGAATAAAACAGTTTCAGTTCAGTGTAATATGTTCATATTTATTTCCGTATAAAATAGGCTACTCACCTGCTGCTGCTCATCTTGTGTGTTTACCTACTCTGAATTTGGTCCACTGCTCTGTCTAGAACTCAATATCTTGAGTTTTACTGACATTGACGTCCTATTTGAGTGTCACTGCATTGTTTTTCTTCCAGACGGCATCCCCAACCTGGAGAGCAGTGTGTCAGGACTGAGATAACCTCGGCTGATGTCTGTTCCCTGTTCATCCTGCTGAGGGTGACTGTGTGTGTGTTTGTGTGTGTGTGTGTGTGTGTGTGTGTGTGTGTGTGTGTGTGTGTGTGTGTGTGTGTGGTGCATTACACTGCATATTTCCCAGACAGACACCAGCAGGGTAAAAGTGACACATTCAATGCCACTGTCTTTGAATGGACCCCTGACAGCACTGAGGGGAAGCCACATCATCCATTCCTGTCTCAGCCTTATCTGCACAACCTCCTCTATCTCCCTCTATCCCACTCTCTGTCACAGATGTTCAGATGTTAAGAGTCATTAAAGGAATGTCTACCATCTCATCTTACTAGTCATCTCAGAGAGCAAGAGATAGACAGAGAGACAGACTGAAAAGCTTCAGATATGATACCTTGACCCCTTGCAGGACTCTGGATGTGTTTAAGCTGATAGTGTTCAGTGACGCAATATGGTGACCAGAAACATCCTGCTTTCAACATGAAAGGCCCATCTGTTTCCACGGCTACTGTGCCAACCACCACCCCACACTGACACATCGTGCCCCCATCCAGAAGCCCAAAAACAAACAAATCCCTCAAATCTATGGTCTTCAGCTTAGGAGCTGAGATGTTGGACTGAAGCTGAGACTTAGCAACAGTATATCTTAGCTCTTAGAACCCAAGATCCGCATTCTGTTGGTAGTTGCATTCCGATATTCTAGGCTTCATATCTCAGGATCAGAGTAACCTACAGACATGATCCACATATCATATCACTTACTCAAGACTTACTCTATAACTCTATATACTCTAACCATAGTTTTATCAGCAGTCTAGTAGTTCTATTATCATGAACAACTGAACGTCCACTCAAATTACAGTCCAATTATAATTCAATATTTATTGTCTGTTTCAAACTGAACTGGAGGAGTAATAGAAAACACACACTCGAAATAATCTTCTTTTCTCATTTCCATCCATTTTAAATGCTAAACAAAAAACAACTATCATCCTATCATCCACCCTTCTCTACTTGCAGGGTTCCCAGCAAGCTGATTGGCTCTTTTTGTTGAAGAAAGGGACTTTGATCATAAACAGACATCATGTTGAGTATTATAAGAACTCACAATCATATTTCCACTGGTGGAATATATATATATATATATATATATATATATATATATATATATATATATATATATATATATATCATTTATACCGTCTCTGGTTTCACCAAACACAACAATGCCAAACCAAAAGCGTCACAAAGAGCTTTTATCTCAACTGAGTGCTTTTTTATGAGCCCTGTCCTGTATTGAGCACTGAGATCTATATTTGAGAGCGCGAGTCATCATAATGCATAAATACGATGGGCTGAAGAGCATAATGTGTGAAGACTAGAAAAGATACAGACGTTAATGTAGTAAACGCTTGTTAACTGCTTATAAGATATTGTTATTTTCAGGAGATACTATCTATTAAAATCCTTTGCAGTATAAAAATTAACAGACTTTAAACATTTGTTTGAGAGTGACCATGTTTTGATCAAAAATGTACTTGCCTTCAATTTTTCTTTTTTCTTTTTGCTTATAAGAATTAAAAAACAGAAAAACGGATTGACCATGTAGACTTTGACAAAGCAGTAAACATGCACTGGAAGCTCTTTTTACATTTAAACTGGGATTTTTAGCGGTTGAGCTGGATTATTCACTTATATGACATCATACAATGATGAGACCATGATTAGATAGGGTCTGGTAGTGTGTTATGTGTATCATGTCTGTAGGTTACTCTGATTCTGTGATATGAAGCCTAGAACAGGGCACGTAATTGCCTGCAATGTGTGGATCTCGGGTTCTAATTTCTGTTCCTCTGTTTTCATGTCTGCTCTGCTTCATGTCTCCTGAAGCTCTTTTTGCTTTTGTTTTGCCACCGAGTGAAAACCACACACAGTTACTGCTTATTAGTATTCAATCTAACTCTGAGCACAGCAGAGCTCTCCATGTGAGTGACCTCAACACACACACACACACACACACACACACATACACACATACACACATGCACACACATACTTTTATCTGTCGATACTAAAACAATAGCCAGCTCTTTGTAGTGACAGTAAGTGTGTGAGTAATCCTCTGTAAACACTGGCGGTCTTAAAGAGCACGTCCGTGTCCAGCAGCCTCGCAGGCCAGACCTGGCTCTGGAGTTCCGTGCTGCCCTAAAGGACATGATCCTTCCATGCATATTTCTGCACGGCATTGTTATTCACAATACCGTGCAGGCCATGCAAGGGGCTATTTTTCTGTGTGCAAAAGAGAAATATGGTAATTTATTCTGTCACCTTGTGGAGGAAGAGCAGAGCGAAGGGGGAGATGAAAGGAGCGGCGCAGCTATCGATTGGTTGGCATTATCAGTGCCAGACTGAGCAAACACACGGCTGGAGAATCTGCCAAACTTTCATACTCACACACAGACACAGACACACACAGACACAGACACACACACACACACACACACACACACACACACACACACACACACACGTACAGCATCCCAGACATTTCGCCTCAATTACTGCAATAAGCTGACAGGAATACAATCAGAAAACAATAACAACGTAATGACCAACAATCAGACTCTACAGGTACAGGGTCTTGCTGCTAATGCAAGACTTAACTTTACATTGTTTAACATACAGTGGTGCTTAAATGTTTGTCAACCCTTTCAAATTGTCTATATTTCTGCAAACAAATGAGACGCAAATATTACACTCGCTCATTTATTTATTGAGGAAAATGATCTGAACCTTTGCTTTCAGTGTCCGGTGGGTTTCCTCCCATGAACTGCTTGCTTCAGGTCCTTCCACAACATTTCCATTGGATTAAGGTCAGGACTGACTTTGCCATTCCAAAACAGTAACTTTCTTTCTCAAAGTGTTTAGAAGCGTTGTCTTTCTGCATGACCCACATTCTTCTGAGATTCAGCTCACAGCCACATGTCCTGACATTTCCTTCAGCATTTGCTGGTATAATTCAGGATTTATTGTTTCATCAATGATGGTGATGATGCTCTATAACAGGTCCAAAACACAGTGCAACCACCACCATGTTCACCACCATGAACATTAATGTCAGCCAATGGGAGAAGTTGTTTAGAAGTTCCCTTGGGCTCCTTTGTGAACTGATGAAAATTATATATATTAAAATATATTAATAAAATTCAGGCACCACTGTAGGTGTTTCTAATGAAGTGGCCAGTGAGTGGAAGCACAAGTTAGGTGTTTCCAATAAAGTGGTCAGTGTGAGTGTAGGTTCTGTATATATCCCAGTTCCCCATTGATTAGAACTAGTATTCCCCATGTGTGAGAGAGGAGCCCATCACAGTGCAGGTTATATTGGGGTGATAGATTTTGTTCTGTGAGTTGCTCTAAGGGGCTTGTCACTCTCAAAACAACCACACAGTCTGCCAATCCCACCCACTCGCACTCACAAATATAGAACAGACACCATCGCACACTCACACACATCCAATATAATACAGCCACCCCCCAACCCTATTAACTGATCAGAAACGTGAGAGGAACGTGAATTAAATCCCTGAGTTCATTGAAATGTTGAATAAGACTATACACTATATGGGCAAAAGTATTGGGACACCTGCTCTTTAATTATGTCTTCTGAAATCAAGGGTATTAAAAAAGAGTTTATGCTGCTTTTGTTGGAGTAACTGTCTCTACTGTCCAGGGAAGCCTTTCTACAAGATTTTGGAACATTGCTGTGGGAATCTGATGGCATTCAGCAACAAGAGTTAGAGTTTTTGCTGGTATAATTCTGAATTCGTCGTTCCATTAATGATGGATTTTATTAGGTATGGTGCAAATAGGTTCATGTTTCTTTATCTGCTCTGGAGAGTCCAATTCTATTCTCAGCATGTCTCTACAGGGACAAGACAAGCTGTGTGTACATTTGCACATCTGTGTCAGCAATGGGTGCAACTTATAGTAGCTGGAGACCTTCATTAGAATGGCGGTCCACTGTAGTGTATATCAGAGCAGTTTTGTTTGTCCACACACTCTGTTACACACCGACCAAACAAGCCTCCATAGCATCGTTTGGCGAATGTTTATACGCCCCTTTTGAGTCCATCTCACAACCCAGATGGTGTTTCGGGGAATAAAGTGTGAAAAGGCTCTTAAAATGGCTGAGCCGTTTTTGCCATGTGCTGTGTTTTATATTCATGCTCATTCGCGTCATGTTTATTCGGGGCTCTTGCCAGGCCTCATCTCTGACGCTAGCAGGCAAACTGAGCTCCAGACAGCCTGAAGGCTCCTCTTGGCTCTCTCTCCCCAGCGAAGAACAGGTGGCTTGGGCTTTGCCAAACAGCAATCCCTCAGGCCCCCCCAGCCCCGCACAGACGGAGGAAGCAGCTCGAGGAACTGCTCTGCTTCACCCACTGCTGTCCGAGTCAGCTGGGCCATGATCTACAGACTGTTAACTCACTGGTTCAGACAGTGCTTTAGGCTTGACCGATACATTACTAATGCCCACTAATGAGACCCACACCCTTAAAGAGCATCACCAGCAGGTGTTCAGCTCTACTCCCTTTATTCCACACTCCTTTGGGGTTCAGGTGTGTTGGACGTGGTGTTGTAATTTTGGTGATGAGCGCCAGCTGTTTGACACACAAGACACAGAGGGACATCAGATAAATGGCCCAAATTCCTGCATAGTCCACGTCACAGGGAACTACTGGGGTGATTGAAAGCTCAAACGATTCTGAGGGCAGCGCTACCTCTGAGGCAGAACAAAAGAAGGTTCAGACAATAAGTCTCTAAGGCAGCATTTTCAAGTGCGAGAAACCAGTGAAGAATATGCTTTTAGCCCCTGAATAAGAGCACTAAAGCTGGGTTCATATGATGGAATTGAAGATGTGTCTCTTAGTGTGTCACTGTCACAGGAAAATGGCATGGCATTCTCCATGTTGGCATGCAGTAAAGTATAGACTGGACAGAAGCTGTGAAATGCTGCCTTAGAGTTTGTTTTCCAGTTACAAAAAAACAACACCATATAAAATAGCTTAGTGTCATTCACTGGATTAACGATGTACTGTACTTCATGAAACTGGAAAAAATAAACTTCACCTTAAAAGGATCTATAGCCAACTACTACAAAGTATGGGGACCCTTTCTATCACACCTAGATGAGATACAGCTCCGGGATCACCTAAGTGTTGCCTCCTTCCACCCTGTGTTAATTTGTATGTACAACCAATTGGGTGTTGTGATGTTTTCTACCTATTATTATTATTATTATTATTATTATTATTATTATTATTATTATGTTAATGTCCTTATATGTTTCTTTTATTCATGTATTCACAACAACTAAATTTTAGATGCGGCTGCGAATGGCTTAGTGGTCTAAAATGGTTTGAATCCTGGATCATGCTGCTTGCCATTGGCAGTCAGAGTCAGAGGGAAAAGCAGTGGTTGACATCAAATATATCATGGGAAGAAAGTTCTCGTCCTCACTAGCGTAGGGAGCATTTCATGTGATGTGGCAGAGTGAAAATGATAATGGGTTTGGGGGGAATTGGCACTTCCAAATTCTAGTGGCTCAGCAGTCTAAATTGCTACCACTATGAGGATCGCAGGTTTCAAACCCGAGTCATGCTGCTTGCCATTGGCAGCCGGAGTCAGAGCGGGTGGGTGGATGGCACTTTCTTCCCACTTCACACTCAATATGATGCTGTTCGGCACAGGCGTCTATTAGCCGTTAGCTGCAAACCCCAAGTTAGCTGAACACAATGTTACAAACTAACTGATGGATCAAAATGATACTCATGTCTGGTGCACAGGCAAAAATAGGCACCTAGTATACTATATGTCCAAATATTTGTGTGGACCCCATTTAATTCACCATTCAGCTACTTTAACCTGCACCAATTGCTGATGTGCAAATGCACAACCAGTTTGTCCAGCCTCTGTAGAGAAGTACTGTCAATAGCTCTGGGGCAGGTAAACCAACATTAACCTATTTTCACCATACCTAATGCCCAATGTGGGCTTGAGGGGTATGAAGCCACCAAGCATTCAGTTGTGGCGCTCTGGAGCTGTGTCCTCTGGAATGATGGCGCTCCATCCAATACTTTTAGAATGAGTTGGGGATCATCCAATATTCTAACCTCACCAACTATAGCTCTAGTCGGTAACTGCAATCAAATCCTCACAGCAATGCTCCAAAATCTAGTAGAAAGCCTTCCCTAGACAGTAGAGACAGTTGCTCCTGATTTTAGAAGAAATAATGAATGAGCAGGTGTCCCAAAACTTTTGTCCTTATAGTGTAAATAACAGTATTTTGATGTGACAGTATGTGATTTGCACTGCAGGATGATTCAGGGCATTGGTCTTTTGTAATCCTGCCTTGGGAGTAGCAATTAGTGCTCCGAGACTCTTACTGAAACTACTGTAAGTGTTGCAGTGGCACGGAAAGTCAGTGCCCTGCACTTTTTGCGAGCTGACAGCTCCTTGACATTTAACATGCCACTGCTTCTTGCATAAGAAAAGAACACAACATATCCTCATGTGGCCAAGGCCTGTCCAGGCAAAGTCGGGCAAAACGCTGACACATGCTTCCCTCCACAGCACAGGCCCCCGAAAGCTGACATGTTTCTCGCATGTGCGTCACATCATCGGCACAGCTGATGGGATTATTAAGCAGCAAGTCCCGCGGAACAGACAGTGGGAGCGTAATTAGTGCTCGGCCGTTTCTCTGGCAATGACAGCCTAAAGGAATGGGGCTGATAATTAACCATACTAACACTAGCAGCCCCTGTGTTCTCTGCAATAAAACAGATTGCAATAAAACTAGTGCTGCCAGACCTGTGGGAGTTCAGGTTGAAAGCACCAATCAGGGATCACCAAAACTTACAGTCCAATGTTACATTAATGAGGTCCTGCAACCAGTGGTAATGCTCTGTTCCAACAGGGCAACGCTCTTCTGCATACTGCTGTCATCTCAAGAGCTCATCTTGAAGACACAGATACTACACCGTGGTCGGTCTCATCTCCAGATCTATCCCTGATTGAAAGTGTGTGGGATGCTATTGGACACTCTATCAACAGAACTGAGTGAGAACATTCAAGCTGTATGGGATGGATCATCAGAGGACACCATTAGGAACCTGTAAAAGTCCATGATGAGCCGTCTTGCATGTTGGGTTAAACTCGACGCCCTACTGAGAGACACGACTTCTGTATGTGTAGATCAATAAATATTGATCATATCAGTATATATTCATAATCATTTATTGGTCCTGATCACCTTTGTCTTCCTTCCTAACAGAACTGCAGTACCTTCTTCCACTCGTCCTTCAGGAGAAACTATTTTTGAACCCATTCTGGTTCGTCCAGTGCCTCAACATACTTGGAGGAGATTGCTATTTACTTAGACTTTCCACATAAACAGTCAAAATCAAGGGTATTAAAAGAGTTTATCCTGCTTTTGTTACAGTTACTGTCTCTAAGGCAAGACTTTGTACTAGATTCTGCAGTATTGTGTTGAGGATGTGATTACATTCAGAGGGAAGTGTGTTTGTAAGGACACCATGTTGGATGATCACCACTCATCCCAAAAGTATTGGATGGAGCACCATCATTCCAGAACACAGTTCCACTGCTCCACAGCTCAGTGCTGGGGGGGCTTAATATCCCTCTAGCCCATGCCTGGTATTAGGTATGGTGCCAATAGGTTCATGTTTGTTTATCTGCTCCAGAGCATCCTATTCTTGGCTGCACATCTCTGCAGGGACTATGTATTAGAAAGAGTGTGTGAACGCTTCAGCATGTCTGGAGGAGAAACCTAATTACTTGTACTGTAGACACACCCATACCTCTGAGAGAGAAACTGTGGTAATCTTATTTAGAATCAATAAGCCTGTAAAACCCATTGCTTTTTTGCGACACCATCTGCTGGGTGGGAGCTGCGGTAAATGACCAAAAGGGAGTGCAGTCGAATGTCATAGTGTAGTGTAAGAAACATCAACATATTGAAACAGCAAGGAAAGTCCAAGCAGTGACACTACCTCCACCATGCTTGCCACCATGCTCTTTGGCATTTCCATCAAAGTCAATCTCAATGTCAAGTCTCATAATAAATGTTTACTGATTTTTTCTTTGCAATATCCAGTCTGACCTTCTGACTCAGTTAACCTGTGGTTTACATCTCGTGGTATCACATCTGTATTTTTGCTCTGTCTTCATTTGGCAGACTATTGTTTTCCTTGAATGATCTGATTGATGTCTGATTGTTAGTACAACAAAGTTTCTATCAGCACATTACAAATGGTC
Source organism: Acestrorhynchus altus (assembly GCA_034509495.1). NCBI lineage: Eukaryota > Metazoa > Chordata > Actinopteri > Characiformes > Acestrorhynchidae > Acestrorhynchus > Acestrorhynchus altus. The sequence goes on along the minus strand of CM067521.1, from coordinate 5,100,541 downwards.
ATGGTAGCACATTATATTACGATATAAATGAATAAGCGCATAATAGTAAAAAATTGTATGTATCCATTAAATAAATGTAAATATTGTAGTTGTTACTGAATAATTAATCGATTAATCAATTAATTTAATAGTTTATTAAATAGTTCTTAATAAATATGTTGATTGTAATGCACCATTGATTCATAATGAAATGGAAGAATAATGAACTATAATTACCTAAACATATTAGAATAAACATTTACTACATAAGGTGTCCAACATTTATTACATGTTACCTACTTAAAATCCATTCATTTTTATTTTATAATAAAATTTTAGAATATTATTATAAGCTTATTGCCCCAAAAGACTGCAGTAGTTGTGCTGAAATTGTGTGATATTAGTGCTGTTTCTGTTATAAGTTTAAATGGTCTGGCACAGTGTGATGTTAAAGGATGTATTTACACTGAAATTAAATGGCACTGGAGCTGTAAAATTAACTCTACAATTATTGATTATTGATATAACAACTATTTCCATAAAATTGACATTTAATTAATGGATAAATACAATTTGTTACATTGATATTAGCACGTCATTACCACTTGTTACCCATCTGTAATGTAACATTCTTCCAACATATTTAGAGTAGACAGTCACAAATGCCATATATTATTCAGAGAGATCCTAGGCTTCTCAAAATTGTCTTGCCTTGAGATGTAATTATTAACAGAATTTGAAATGTACTGATCAAAAACTTACTCATGTTTAGGGTTTTTTTTGTATGTTTGTTAATTTGTTTGTTTGCTTTTTGCTTATAAGGACTGAAAATCCCTTTACATTTCAGAAATCTGGAGTTGTATCCTATCCTATCCTTTTGAGCTGAAAATGATTTGTAATGAATAGACTGAAAAGGATGTTGATAATAATAAGTTATTCAAAAACCTTGACAGTGGTCCAAATGAAATAATAAAAACCCTGAATATTCTTTATTATTTTTTATGTATCAGTAGTATCACTTCTCAGGACTTTTATTCTGAAATTCTCACTGTGTGCGCAAAGAAAGAGAGCAAACAGCATAATAATATTATACAGAGTAAGTCTTGTTGTTTGTTACGATATGTGTATCATGCCTTTAACTGCCCACTGATCTGTGCAGATCTCGGGTATAAGAGTTATACGTGTTAATAAAAATGGGTCATCATGCAAATTTAAGGCCTCTAATTATTAAATACACATCTATTTGTAATTGTAAAGAAAACTGAATGTCCCTCATATTATTTGTTTGATCTGATCCAGTATTTTTAGATGATCAAAGTCATTTCTGTGTAATTACTCTGGTGTTTTTACAGTACATATGTGTCAAAAGACTAAGCTTTAAACAGCCCAGCCTCACTCTACCTGTATGGACACATCACTGTATGAGCCTCCGATCACTCCTGATATAGCCAGAGGAACCTCATCCGGAACAGGGTTGGAGCCATCAGGACAGATGAAGCCAGGCTGGTGCACTTTGGTGAGCGAGGCCCGGACGAACTCCAGTGACTGCTCCAGAGCGTAAGTGTCTTTGGAGCAGGTGTCCAGGATGTGTGCCCCCAGCTTGATGCCTGGTAGGATACGGTTATCTTGGTTGATCTCATCCAGGGCCAGCAGCATGGCCTCCAAACGCTGGATGCCACGCTGCTCATTGATTTTCCCACAGTCCTGCATCCCCTCACCTTTCTCATGAACAGGAAACAAGCCACCGATTACCAGATCACCGTCGATCACAATCTCACGCTTGGTGCCTGGCAGTGCAGGAAGGTACCTTGGACTGGCCTGGACCTGAGGGAGCATTAGCAGCAGGAAGGTCACAAGGGGGAGCCATGGGCAAGGGATGTTCTGCTGGAAAATCCCGACTGGAAGCCCAGCCATGTTGGTGGGTTTGAGATGGTTGGATCAGTGCAGACTTTTTAGATTTAGACTTGTTGGGTTTTATGGATGAAGTGAATTTTCCAGTGAATAATGTCTCATCTTGTTGTCAAGGACCTGGAAGAAATGAAGAGAAACAAAGACGATGCTCCAATTAACTCCAATCAATTTCAATCCAATCAGTTCAACACAAAACAATCTAGCATGACTAGCTCAGTTCATCTCAACTAGTCTCACATAAACCTCTCATTTAAACTCAACCCATTTCAACGAAATTCAGCTCAACTCAACTCATCTCCACTCACCCCAGTTCAACTTAAATCATCTTAGCACAGTTCATCTCAGCCTAGTTCAACCCAGCTTATTTCAGTTCTGATTAACTCAGTTAAACTCAATTCACTTCTGTTGTCACAGCTTTACTCAACTCTAATACGTTCATCGAAACTCAGTTCAACTCCGGTTATCTTCACACAATTTAGTTAAGCTCTAAACAGCTCAGTTTGGTTAAGATCAGCTTAACTCAGTTAGGATCAATTTAATTCAGCTCAATTCAACTTGCCTAGGTTCAGTTAAGCTTATCTCAACATAATTTGTCTCAGTTTATCACAGCTTGACTAAGTTCAGTCAAACTCCACTGAAAATCAGCTGAACTCTGAGTTCATCCGTTCAATCAGCTGAGTAAGCTCAGCAGCTCAACTCAGTTCAATTAAACATAACTCAGTTCAGATCAAAGATCAACTCAGCTCAACACATCTCAACTCAGCTCCACTCAAGTCAGTTAGACTCAAATCTGTTAAACTCAGCTCAATGCAATTCAAGTTAGTTTGGCTCAGTTCAGTTAAACCCCACTTCAATCCCAGTATGGATTATCTTGGTTTACCTTGGTTCTGGGCTTTCATAACATTTTAAAGGTTCTTCACACGTACACAACTCATCTATTTTATGTTTGTCTATTGAAAACCCGTCCAGAATCGTCCAGAATCGTCCAGTGGTGTTTAAGGTGAATTGTAGTTTGGGTCCATTAAGAGTCTCCAAACAGATCTGATGGTTCGAGCAGCTGTTTCACCACCAGTTGAACAGTTGAACCTCTGTGATTAACACCTGACTGAACTAATGACATAACAGTCACAGCAGACCGGCTTAATATACAGACTGAAAAAGAGAGCATGTCTAGCCATTTAGGTGGACTGAACTCTGTGTTATGGAGGGTGGACTGGTTTTATTGGCTCATTCATTTTATTTGACTAATCAGAGCTGATGCCTGCACAATATCCGCAAAGTGCAAACGGCTCGTGAGGCAAGAAGGGCTTTGTAGCTGAGAAAAGACACGAGACTGACTTTTAATGACTAGAACAGGGTCAAATTTACGATGTCCATTTATTTGGTAAGATTTGTATTTTGTGGACGGTCATTAAATGTGACTTTAGTGGAGACATGCTAATCAGATGCAAGCGAACACCATGTACAAACACTCGTACTGCATGGAAAATCATGTTCGGCAAATGTTACATGCATATTGTATGGGCCACATTCTGAGATGAGACCTCAAGGCTCCAGTGGAGAATTCACTAATTTAGACACTTTTAGAAATGTCAACCATAATTTATTATTCATATACAGTATTTGCATTCCATGCAGACCCCTTTTCTCCCCTGCAAACTCCCACAGTTAATCTAATGAAGCAACATTTCTCACGTTTATTAGGGTGTTCCTCCTCCACCTCCGTTACCATGGAAACTAGCGAATGTGGGGAAGTTGAGGGAATGAGTTGTCCTGATGAAGGTAAGGACTATATAGCAATTAATTTGAATCTTTCATCTTGTTGGAACAAGCGGTGCTCATTAGAATAAAGAGTTAATTTTGATAAGTGAGTGAAATAGACACCTTAACGAAGTTTCCAGTCCCGAATACATGTGGGAGCTGGAAGTTCTGAGACTGCCTGGAGAAAACTTAATGGAGTAATAAAGTCGCAGACAGACAGAGTGACAGTGTTGGTTTGGCTTCACAGCTAAGCATTAATGGTGCCAGCTCCAGCTGCTGACAGATGCTGATTTGGGGTTAAGTGTCCAGAGGCAAATGGCAGGAGTATCATAATAACAGCTGCAATCAAATTCACAACCTTCTGATTGGGACCCAAGTTCCTTGACCACTGGGACCTTGCACCTTGCAGTGGACTTATCTCCAGCACGAACCCCAATCAACCTAATGAGGAGGTGTTCCAGCCTGGCGTCACTGTTACTGGGACCCAATTAGGCCTCCCAAATGAGCCCATTCATTACAGCCCACCTTATGCTTACATGGGTCCCATATTGACCCCATAAGCAGTGTACAGCCCAGATGGGGCCCATGTTCAACCCCTCCTTGTCCCTTTAGAGGCCATGGTGGGCGACCATATTTGGGGACAACATGGAACCTGTTGACAACACCTTCTGGTACCCACTTTGGCTACCCATACAGACCAACACCAAAAATTAACTTAATAGCCTATATAGATAAATCAGCTCTTGTCAGGTCAACATATGTCTCTTAAAATGAAATCAGAAAAACAAACAAACAAACAAACAAACAAATAAATAAATACTTTTAAAGACCCAGGCCTATCATTCTGTCTTGGACTCAATCATACAGCAAAAAAAACATTTCACTCTATAAAATAAGTATCATTTGAACTTAATAAAACTACAAATACTGTGCACTCATTGTCAATAAAGATGCACAAATATTTCCCCAAGAAGGTCGTGTGGGATTGCAGTGCTGTTGGGAAGGAAGATGAAGGTGATCAGGATCAATAACTGATTATAAACGTAGTCTGATCTGATCAATATTTATTGATCTACTCATACAGAAGTCGTGTCTCTCAGTACGGCGTCGGGTTTAACGCAACATGCCAGACGTCTCTGCATGGAGTTCTAGAGGTTCTTAATGGTGTCCTGTGATGATCCATCCCATACAGCTTGAATGTTCTCACTCAGTTCTGCAGATGGTGTCGTAGGGGTGGAGTGTTGATAGAGCGTCCAATAGCATCCACACATTTTCAACCAGGGATAGATCTGGCAATACGATTGACCATGACATAGAATCTGAGTCTTCAAGGCAAGATGTCTGGTTGGAATAGCACACCAAGAGTTTGTGTTCAAAAAAGTTAGGACCACTGGTTGCAGGACCTCATTAACATAATGACACCAGGCCTTCTGGACTTGTGATGAATGATAAACCACTGATCTTGGTGCTGCCCACGGTGCCTCCACACATGGATTTGTTGGAGCTTAGATGAAAGCTTTTGCTTGTGGTAAGACATATGATTTCTCTTTTGCAGCTGATTGGAATAAAACATTACATAACATGCTCCCTGTTTCTGTTGTTTATTTAATTTTATAGTTGATATTTATATTGCATAACAAAGGCAACAACTCCATTTTCTTCAACTCTTGTGTGTGTGGATCTGAGCTAAAGTATGAGCTTACACAGTCATGGAAGATAGCTTCCACAGATATTTGTCTAAGCTTCAACATCTTTGGCCAGAGCTCTGCAGATGACCAGCGGGGGGCCACTGACCAGACCTACACAAAATATTTAATTGACATTAAAATCAAATCATGTCTTTCCTTCTCTCTGCAGAGCAGATGGGACCAGCAGGGCTCTCTGTCTCCTCAACAAGGGTGAAGTCTCGAGTTAATGGCCTAATCCATGCCTAGGTAATACATGAGGATCTGGACAAGACAGGCATTGTCAGGAGCGAAGAAAAACAATCATTTCCACCATCCAGACCCAACACTAATGAGCAAAGCAGGCCTGATTCTGAGCTCGAAAAGCCAGAATCTCCCAGTAATGAAGGCAAAAGTGATGGAAAGTGATTTAAAATCATGTTTTGCTCATTTATGATGCAAACGCAAACTGCAGTTTCAACCGCTCACGCCATTTCTGAGTGTCATGTTGTCACGCTCTTTCTGCAACATGATGCAAACAGCAGTGTATCGCTGGAAAGCTTGAACAACTTTTCTGCTGAGAGAAAAATTGCATTTTTGGACTAAGTGGTCTAATTATGGGGACAGTTGAAGGTTTGATTATATATTATAGCTCCACTTTCACCATGAAATAGAAATAAGGCATACTGGGGACCAAAGCCATCTGTCCAATAGCTGAGCACTGTAAAGAACTCAGGAGTATTTACACTGTACAGTATGGACAGTATAAGGTGTGGACATCCTTTCTAATTAGCCAGAGACGTTGCTAACATTCGTTTAAAATCAGGCAAACACCCAGTACTGGTAGTAGAATAGATCATACCTTTGCGGTAAGTCAATTCCTAAATGTTTTGGACTGCTAGTGCTGCCCCAGACCCCTGTAAGTGGTAGTGTTATGAAATTGAAATATCTAGAAGTAACCAACCAAGTTTCAAGAAACTTCTTTATTCTTTACTCTTAGAACCCAAGATCCACACTGAATGGGTTTATATATATATATATATATATATATATATATNATTTAATTGTGATAATATCTGACCTGTTACACAGGGATGTGTTGATGCACACATAAAAAATGTTGCATGTTTTGACTCATGGGGCATGAGTTTTCTGATTTTCTATGGAAATAGTAGGCTACTTGCTTATGTCTTAAGTGACATGCCCTGAAAGTGGCCAGCAGTTGATGAGGCAAGGTATTCCGCTTGCTGTAATGCTGTAATTTCATGTTCTATTGCATGGTTTAAAAGGTCAAATGTAGTATAATATCACATGAAAAGCATTAATAACAAACTTTGACCATCTAATGTTCATTTGTCCACTTGTACACAAGTATATTTATGAACTGAGATTTCTCTCCCTGTTTGAATATATATATATATATATATATATATATATATATATATATATATATATATATATATATATATATACAGAAACATTAGAGAAACAAGAGTCCTGTTTAAGGAGGTCTATACAAGTAAATCAGTCAAAACTTAACCTTTTACATAAATTAAATAATACATTTAAAATATAAAATATATAAAATATCCAGATCATTCCACTGGTGTTTGGAATAAGCCAGGAAGGAGACTGATTGTTTCCCTCCGAAATCAGTGCTATTGTCTCCTAATTTTCTGTCACTTTACCAACTGATAATTCTGATTAATGGGTCGGTTTGCGGTGGGGTTTCTCTCGGCTGTAATTTGATTGTAGGAGAGAACTGTGCTGGTGTCATCCACATCCAAGACCCCCAGGCAGCACTGGCCAGAGAATTCAATAGTCAAACGCACGTTGTGTCTAAGTAACGGTGGGGAAGCCGGATAATGACACAGATGATGCAGTCACAGGAGAACTGAAGCGCTTGATCTCCACAGGATCTTTTCCTTGGCTGGGAACGAAGATTTCTGAAGTGCTTGTGAAATAAGACAAGCTTCGACTTTTGTAGTTTATGCCACGCATCATTTCCCCGGAGGTGCTTTATATGAAAGTGCTTGGCGGCTTCAGCCAGCGTTACTTTATGAGCAGATCTGTGCTGCTGAGAACAGTCTTGTGTCCTTTTGTTGTCAGGTGTGTTTTTGCTGCTGTAAGTAACTTAATAGATTACTCAAAAAAGGTGAACTGTGATATTTTATATATTTTATATCACATTTACTCCATTAACTAGAATCTATCCAACCATGAATTATCAGAGTAATCCAGCTCAGAAAGCAGCTAAATTTCACTCATTTCCAACTGAATTAAATCAAAGTTTAAATACCAAAGGAGCTTCCAGTGCATGTTTACTGCTCTGTCCACATGTACATGCTCAACCTGCATACAAACTGCAACTGATCAGTGAGAAGAGGGGGGCGGGGCTAATGGCACTACTGACCCAGATATTGAGTTACAGAGGAAAACGATAAGGGAGGGGCTGTTTGCTCTCTTTCTTTGCTCACACAGGGGTCAAATTTCAGATAAAAGTCCTCAGAAGGGATAATACTGATACTGACATAAATTACAAAAATAATAAAGGATATTCAGGATTTTCTTTTTCTGTTTTGGACGTCAGTCAAGTATGTTGAATCTAATGTAAGTATGTTTAATACTGTGGCTTGCAAAAATGTAGGCACCCTTGACTGTCACTGTGATCAACAAGATTTTTAGCAAAACGTCTTTCGATTCTTGATCTTTCCCATTTTCCTTGCAGTCTTCCAGTTCTGTGAGATTCCTGGCTTGCATGCACCGAACATTCCTGTAATGCTCAGCTCAGGGGACTGTGGGGGTCATGGTAAAACCTTCAGCGTGGCCTTTTGAGGTCTATTGTGGATTTTAGGGTGTGTTTAGGATGATCATCCATTTGTCAAAGCCATCCTCTTTTCAACTTCAGCTTCTTACAGGTGGAGTTCGGTTTTTGTCCAGAATTTGCTGGAATTTCATTGACTCCATTCTTCCCTCTGCCTGTGAAATGTTCCCTGGGCCATTGTCTGCAACACACCCCCATGCGTAATGGTTGGAGAGGTGTTCTTTTCATGAAATTCGATGCCCTTTTCTCTAAAAAACATACCTTTGGTAAAGGTAAAGATGCTCAAAGACTGTGTTTTCCACATTAGGGGAAGTGAGCACACATGCCTGGAGTGGTGGGTTCTATCCACGGTGTCCTGGGAGCACCTAGGGAGTTACGTTCCTTCCTTAAGCACCATGCCTGCCCCCATATATATTAAAATCATCAGTCCAAAGGACTTGTTTCCAAAATGTATCGGGTTTGTTTCAATGTTCTATTGCAAACATGTGACTCTGAGACCCTATCTTAAGCTCCACTGTTCGTGTTAACTGACATTTCTTAATTAGATTTCAAATTGAGCAAATGGTGGCCTGAAAATGCATTGCTATCTTCTTATAGTTTTCCTGCTTTGGGAGCCTCAGCAATTTGCATTTTAAGCAGCTGCTTAAAATTTAAGAATCCATATTTGCTGTTTTGTAGAACAAGGTTAGAGAAGTCAGGGTATTTATAAAGCTTTGAAATTTAGATTTATAAATATTGGCACCAGTGGAGCTTGTGGTTAAAAATCGAATGCACTGGCACTATGATTTGAGGAGCGCAGGTTTGGGTCATGCTGATTGCCATCAGCAGTCACGGCCTGAGAGAGTAAAATCGGCCATGATCTCTCTAGGTGGTAGATGGCGCTCTGTTGGCATCTGTTGTTGCTTTTCCACCAATGTAGAACAGGTTCAGCTCCATTTTGTGAGCCTAATTTGAACCCGTTCGGCACATTTCCACCAACAAAAATTGGTTCTGGAACCGGAAAGGTACATTTGCAGTGGGAACCAAAGATTAGTAGGTTTTTCAGCTCGAACCACTGTGGACATGTTTAGTTGTACAGGAGCAAGGAGCGATTATATACCATTCATCTTGCACAGTCTAGTCTTCTACATCTTCTTATCGCCAAAAGTTGATCCATGTTTGATTCATGTTTGCTATTTGGAGGAAAACAAACAGCAGCACAAAAGCTTGCAGGTAGTCCATATGCTTTGCCATCTTCTCACGTCCGTTTACTGACACTGTTGATGGCATATTCTCTGATGTAACCTTGGTTGCACTAAAAGTGGTGTAAACGCAGGCTGGTTCACTAAAAAATACAAAGGTTCTTAAAGCCCAAACAAAACCAGTTCAAGAACCAGAGTTCTTTTGGTGGAAAAGGCTTATGTTAGTCGTTGGCTTCCCAGCCAATGCAATTATGGCAGTTCAAAAAGAGGTGGTGTCTGGCTTCGTATTATTGCTTGTCTTCTTGCATTTTGAGGGCATCGTATATGATACGGGGAGAGTAGTAAGGGGGTTGGATAACTGGCACTTCCAAATTAAATCAATAAAAATACATAAATGTACTTCAAAGGTTCCAAATACAAAAATTCTAACAGCTGAAGGTTTCCTTAAAAACGACCCTTCATTTCATTGACAGCTCTTCTGGATGGATCCCATCGTAGTCTAACATCTCATCAGAGGTTCCTGAGCTTCCATTCAGACCCTGTGAGCACTAGTGGCAGGGCCGAATAGGGTCACTGTTGACTCTGCTTCAGCTTCTCGTGGCTGATAGGCTGTAGGTAAAGAGCTTTCAGCTTGTTCTGCTGAAGGGGACACTTGAATCGGAGGGGTTTCTCACAGAGAAAGCCCCCCTCCCCTGCTCTCTTCACGTCTGGCTCTGAGCGAAGTGCCTGAATGTGGTATTCATCGTACTTTGTTATGAGGATCTCAAGGGGTGAAGTATTATTGATGCTCAGAAGAATCAGCTGAAGTGTGTTTGTGTTAAATGAGTGGCAGCGGGACTGAAATGAATGAAGCCACTGCTGTAAAAACGCTGTGCGGGATCTCTTTGGGGCGAATTGTAAAGACGCAGTACTATAGCAGAGGCATGAGAGCCATGAATAAAACACACATAGCGCCTTGAAAGAGATCATGTGTAGGCGGGCGGCTATACATACACTGTTATGTAAAATAAGTGTGATGTTACTTGGCAGAGGTGTGTGTGTGTGAGTGTTTGTGAATACTTCCTGTGCTTGGTTCTCTAATTAAAGCAGTGAAAGTGGTGGATGCCTCCTAATCAAATCATTTGCCAGCTGGGTAAGCCACATGAAAAATGGAGATAATTAAAAAAAAGTCCTATAAATAGGGCGACATAAATGGACAGATGAGTGAGGATTCACTAACTGGTGGTTTTACCAACTTTGCTCAGTCTGCTGTGTGAGATAAAGTTATATAAGAGTGAGAATAGAATCGTCATGGCTGTTTTCAATGTGTTTCTTTATTAGTTTCAGTAATGCATCCCTTTCCCACTGTAAACAACAGGTTATGAACATGCCGGAGGTCAGGTTTTTACTGTATTACTCTTATTGTGGAATGTCCATCAACATCAACCTGAAATATATCCCAGTTTTCCTCCCCTTATCCCATAAAATGCTCCTGACACTAGAAGTGTGAGGACAAGCTCACGCCTCCTCTGATACATTTAAAGCCATCCACCACTTTTTTCAAACTGCCACCGTTTCATCATTGCATGACAGCCAGGACCTGCTCCGAGCAGAGTATTAACAGATGCCTGTGCATCACACTGGGTATGATGTGGGGAGAGAGCGCCATCTACCCACCCAGAGAGAGCATGGACAAATGTGCTCTCTCAGACTTGCCTGCTGATGGCAAGGAGCATGTCATCCATCGATCATAATGCTAGTGTATTAAACAGCTGAGTGCTGTCCATCGACATTCCTAAAGGTGTTAGGGGGGGTTTACTTTCCTAAGTAGGGTTTCAGTAACGCTTTCCACAAGCAGCCTTTCTGGTGGATGATGTGTGTTGCAAAAAGTTATATACAATTATGAACCCTTTAAAAAGGTTCACAAACATATATAACAGACACAATTCTACATATATACAATTTATAAAGCCTTGTTATAACAATTGTCATTCTTAAAGACCTACATACACATTTATAGAGCCTTGTTATAGCAAGCATCAGTATTATATCCTTTCATAAACATTTATCAAGCCTTGTTACAACAATTGTCATTCTTAAAGACCTACATACACATTTATAGAGCCTTGTAAAAAACCATCAGTGTTATATAATTTCATAAACATTTATAAAGCCTTCTAATAACAAGCATCAGCGTTAAAAACCTACATAAACATTTATCAAGCCTTGTTACAACAACTGTCAGTCTTATAGACCTGCATACACATTTACAGAGCGTTGTTATAACAAGCATCAGTGTTATAAACCTACATAAACATTTATAAAGCTTATTATAACAAGCATGAAGATGACTGACACACATTTTGATCTTAATGTCAGTCAAAAAACATTTTTCTAACCTAAAACTTTTTAGCAGAAAATTCAATCAGACTTTTTTTTCCCTTGCTTTGTGGAAAAAGTCCGAGTCTTACCTTCATAAAGCTGTATAATCTCTTATTCCTGTCGGCGGCTGTGATCATAACCCTTTGCAGGATCAGGTAAAGGTCTGCAGCTGGGGAAAGGCTCGTGCAGGCTGAAGTCAGCTGGAATAAAAGGCTTATAACCGGTCTCTGAACCACAGCAGCAGGTTCTCGGGGTGTATGTGTGATTGTGATGCTGATTTCATGGTTATTAAGTGTCTGTCGGCCTCATAAACCTTCATTAAAGCTTCAAAAGGCAGCCTGCGCACGCGCTCGGCTTTGATCTGCACGCGCAGCAGCCGGACTCGGCTCTGTGGAGCCCAAACCCTCGGAACGCGCGAGCCGTGCTCCTTCCAGGTGTGTGAAGGTGTGCGATGCTGTGGGCTTTCTTACCTGTGGGCTCTTCCTCCAGTCCGATCCAGCCCTGGGAGGCTCTGAAAGTGGCGCGTGCGAGTGAGGTTCGCACCCGCGGCCGTGCGCGAGCGCAGGTGCGCTGCTGTCCGCGGTCCTGAACGCGCCTCCACCTCGTGGCGCACGTGCGCAAACACAGACAAGAGGGGCGACCTCCCCGCGCTGCCCCCCACAGTGCGTCCCCCTCAGGTGGAGAGCTGCTGGAGCTGTGAGCACGTTCAGCAGCTCCTGGAAAAAGACCTTCCCTCCTCCAAACCAGCCCACCAGCACCTCCACCACCTCCAGCAGCAGCCCCCCAGCACTCCAGAGCGACTGGAGATGCTGTTCCCTGTCACGACGCTGCTGCCCAAGACGTTGATCCAGTTATCTGTGTAGAATAACATTCCAGATAAGGACTGTCCAACCAGGGCTGCCCACTGTGGTCAGTGGGAGGAAGAGGCTTCTGGCTCATTGGTCATGGTCAAATGGAGCTATTGTCTCCAAAAGCTGGAGCTCATATTGGACATGCTTGCACACCGAGTGTCCAAAGGGCACCTTCAGAGGTCAGAAGTGGGGTCCACGCTTCTGCCTGGGGGAAGCACGCACTCTTCAAGACCTCAGAAGGAATAGCTCAGGAATTTGACTGTTGTGAAGGTTGGCTGGATTTCGGTTTTCAGAAAGGACACTGGGGACACAGGGATTTGCTGGGGTTGGGATGTTGTGGGTGGGTGGGGGGAGTCAAGCGAAGTTGTAGGACCACTGGACCCTCACTGATCAAGAGTAATAAATGGACTTAACAACCTACATAAGTTATACATCAACTTTGCCGATGTTTTGGACCCAGTCTCCATTCTCATTAGATGAGCAGCTTGAGCTGTTGTGTATAATACAGTCAAAACCAGGTCTCAGGGGATCCAAAGTAATCCAAAGCCATGACCAGATGAATTTTTACAATTCCTGACCACAATGAATGATACTCCTCAGCACAGAAAAACCAAAGGAGAAGTTGTGGAAAATGTTAATGATGCCAATGATCCATTGAACATTGAAACAAAACATTCAGAACCGTTATCCATTTGATCAGCTCCTCTGACCACACAGGAGAACTTCATAGTTCTATAATTACAGACTGTGGTTCATCTGTATCTCTGCATACTTTATTCTCCTCCTTTCACCCTGATCTTCAATGATCAGGACCCCACAGGACCACCACAGAGCAGCTATTATGTGGGTGGTGGGTCATTCTCAGCACTGCAGTCACACTGACATGGTGGTGGTGTGTTAGTGTGTGTTGCGCTGATATGAGAGGATCAGACACGGCAGTGCTGCTGGAGTGCTTAAACCCCGCAGTGTCACTGCTGGACTGAGAACAGTCCACCAAGAAGAAATATGCAGCCAACAGCGTCCGGTGAGCAGAGTCCATTAGAGGACGAAGAACCATTGGATGACCAACACAAACTGCAGAAACAGATGAGCTTCTGTCTCTGACTTTACATCTACAAGGTGGAGCAACTAGGTAGGAGTGTCTAATAGAGTGGACAGTGAGTGGACACAGGACTTAAAGACTTTAGCAGCACTGCTGTGCACTGGACAACTTCGAATTCCCAGTATCTTTCACATCCCAATAAGAGGATGTATGGTCACCCTACATCACTGATTGAGCTACTCCTTTAAAGTCATCAGTGGTCATTTCTGGTCATTCTTATTAGGCTCTGACTTCACCTGAAGCTCACAATATGTGGCTGTATTTCCACAGCACTGCTGTTCAGCAAACCTCATAAAAGGAGAAACACAAGGTACCGAGGCAGCTGGATTAGACCAGCAGCTCTCACACCTACAGTTCCCGTGCTTTTGCACGCACACATACACAGCATCATACTGTGGGTGGACTGAATGGATTTCTTCTCGTAGAGTTTCACGATTCCACCTGTTTATATTGAACACCTCTCATGCTACAAACACCTCTGGGAGGAGCGGAGTACACTATAAATACACTCTGTATACACTGTATGCTATGTTAGGTTGCACCCATTGCTGATACAGTTTGTCTAGTCCCTGTAGAGAAGTACTGCCACGAGAATAGGACCCTCTGGAGCAGATAAACAAACATAAACCCACTGCCACCATGCCTAATGCCAGGCATGGGCTAAAGCAGGGTTTCTCAACCCTAGTCCTGGAGGCACTCCTTCCCTGGGGTATAAAGCCCACCAAAATCGAGCTGTGAAGCAGTGGAACGGTGGTCTCTGCTCCATACAGTACTTTTGGGGAGTTGGGGGAGCTGGGTATGAGGTGTGGTGGTGAGCATCCAACATCCTGACCTCCCTAACTCTAGCTCTTCTTCTTCACAGCATCTAGAAGAAAGTCTTCATTAGACAGTAGAGACAGTTGCTCCCAACAAAAGCAGGATAAACTCTATTTAATGCCTTTGATTTGAGAAGAAACAATAAATGAAAAGGTGGCCAAATACTTTTGACCATACATGACCAAGCACGCTAACATAGTGACTGGCTCAGCACATAAACATCAGGTATTCCCAGTATGCAGTGGTCAGTGCTCCATGGAAGGACAACCAGTGAACCAATGACAGGGTCATGGACACCTCTCTGATGTTCATGGAGGTCTCACCTCTGCTGTAATGTTGGTTTTGGTGTCAGATTCCACATGGGACACCTTCGGAGGTCTTGTGGAGTCCATGAGTCAAAGGTTCTGAGCTGATTTGGGGATACAGACAGCGTGTACCCAACAGGTTTTAATGTTATGGCTGACTGTTGTCTATTCAAGTCAATAATGATACTCAGGCATCAGTAATATCAGTAACCACTATTTTGTAAACCCTCCCCAGAGTTAGTGTCATCATAATGACCCTAATGGCGCTTGACCTCTGACACACTAGTCCATCCAATCAAGACTGGCCCTTCAGCTTTTGTGAATGGAGTGCGATGATGGGAGGAAATCAGGCGTGGGAATGTGTGAGAATGTGGGAATGTGGAGAGGGATGTGTGTGATTGAGAGGTGGGGCACAAGGGGGCACAAAGCTTGCTCTGTTTGTCATACACCCCCCTCCTTTTCACTTTTTTTTACAAGCACCAGCTCAGATATTCTGGGTGGAACACACACACACACACACACACACACACACACACACACACACATTGTGTATAATTAGGGTGGTGGAGGTTTGCTGTGAGTTATGTAACCGATGCTCCACTTCGCTACACAATTTTTCTCCTAAACACAACACAACACAATTGAACCTAACCAGGCTCCGCCCACAAGAAAACACTTGGACAAACTATACAAAATACAACAAATTTACCAGCTTTACTTTCTCACTCACAGTCAGAATAACGACAAATACTATTCTTTTACCAAAGTACTTTTTGGTTGTTTAGACTGTGATACAGCATCCATCCATATGACAGGAGAGTACACTGCTCTCCCAACGGAAGAGTGGATTCTAAAGGAACAGGTGTTGCCTTCTGTGAGGAGGAGGAAGAGAGAGAGAGAGAGAGAGAGAGAGAGAGAGAGAGAGAGAGAGAGAGAGAAAGAGAGTGAGTGTGTGTGTGTGTGTGTGTGTGTGTGTGTGTGTGGGAGATAGATAGATAGATAATTGTGGGGTAAATCATGCTGTTAATGAGGATTCAGCTATTTTCCTAATGCAGGACAAGACTTACTGTGGTTTTAAGATATAAAAGACATCTCAACTCAACTCAACTCAACTCAACTCATCTCATCTCAACTATTCTCATTTCAACTCAACTCAACTCATCTCATCTCAACTCATCTCATCTCATCTCATCTCATCTCATCTCAACTGAACTGATCTCAACTGAACTGAACTGAGCTGAACTCAACTCAACTCATCTCATCTCATCTCAAATCAACTCAACTCAACACAACTCAACTCAACTCAACTCAACTTAATGCAAACTTTATTGAAGCTTCCGTTCTTTTGAGGAGACCTACTCTCATTGTGACTGCAGAAATCCTGTCCAGTATCTAAAGTGCATCACCTTATCTGTTAAACATGGTGGTGGGTTCCATCTAAAAATGTAGGAGACTGTTCCACCCTTCCTGCTCAAGATCTAAAGCCTATCAGCTCATCTGTTAAACATGGTGGTGGGGGTGTGCAGAAATCTGCAGGGAGAATTTTCCTCACCTCCAAAGTTAATCTTAGAATTTAGTCCAAGAACAAAGTGTTTTCTTCTTCAAGCCCACATTCATGTTGTGTTGAGGACTGGACCCTGGGGGGTTTAACCCATTGTTCAGCAGCATCTTTTCAGCTCCAGATCTTTTCTTGGGTCATCCTCTTTGTGTCCACAGGGGAAGGATGGACACAAACACCTACAGATGTTCTGTGAAGATCTGAAGTAAACGTGGTGCTTAATTTCCTTCCTTCTTTCAAAGATAAAAGCTTTAAGTGCTGTTTATCAGATGGGGGCAGTGATGTTGGCGGTTTACCAGCTTCAACATGGTTGTTAAGACTGTATTTCTCTGTAAATCCTCTGTAAATCATTTTTTGAAGCCCGGTTTTGGGAATGTTTTCTTTTTCTTTATTTAACGTGGAGCGTCTGATCCCCTCGGAAGGATCTCCTGAAGAGACGCATACTTAAAGGCAATTTTGACGAAAAATTAATAATTGAAATCATGCAGAAAAACAACCACAATAACTCTTGACTTCTTAGGATGAACTATCTGAAAAGAGGAATATGAACTGCCGTTCTGGGCCGTGTGGAAGATTAAGCTAAACTTTGATGCTTTTCTTCCACAAAGAATCAGCGTCTCATAAGAACACATCCAGTTAAAATTCACTTTATCCACTAGAAACAGAACATTTGAAAGAGCTCTATCAAATGTAAAGAGAGAGAGAGAGAGAGAGAGAGAGAGAGAGAGAAGGCAGGAAGAAAAGTTAAGTAAAGGAAAGTGTCAAGACAGTAAATGATAAGACAGAACGAACCTCTCAAAAATAAAGCTTCCACAGCTGTCAGTCTGAGAGCTGCTAGCACAGCTGCTCGCTGCCAGTCAAACTATATGTCCAAATGTTTGTGGACACCTTCTAATGAATGCATTTAGCTGCTCTACGTTCCTGGCATTGCTGACACAGATGTGCAAATGCACACACAGCTTGTCTATTACCTGTCTTATTGCTGAATTCACTCAAATCCTCACAGCAATGCTCCAAAAACTAGTAGAAAGCCTTCTATTAGACAGTAGACACAATTACTCCAACAATAGCAAATTCTGTTTACTGTTTACTGGGCAACTCGGCCAAGCAATCACAAACATTTTTCAAATAAAAGTAGGAAAAACTGGTTTTAGAAGCCGATTTCCAATATCTTCATATCTTCATATCTCTGGATACAAACATCTTAACAAACTACCAGACTTCTCCTGTTTAACCCTCACACGCAAGTAATCCAAAACTGCTCGAATTCACTCGTTTCCAACTGAATTAAATCCCAGTTTAAATGCCAAACAAGCTTCCAGTGCATGTTTACTGCTCTGTCAATGTGTACATGCTTAACCTGCATACAGACTCTAACTGATCAGTGAGAGGGGCTGTCTCTTTGCTCACACAGTGTTCAAATTTCAAAATAAAAGTTCTCTGAAGAAATAATAGTCATATATAAATAATAAAAAGAAAAAATGATATTCAGGTTGTTCTTTAAATTTTATTTGGACTACTCTCAAGTATTCTGAACACATTATTATAAATATCACCAGAATTCTTGCATTTTCAGCTTAAAAACACCTTATAAGTGTATATTCCTTATAAGGCACAAGCACATTTTTGATCAAAACATGGTCAAATTCATATAAATATTTAAATTCTGTTAATATTTACACCTCAGTGGCAGGCAAATTAATAGACGAGGATCTCATGAAAATAACAATATGTATGTATATAAATACTGTTCTCATTTACTAGTGTAAATATAGTTGACTTCTGAAGAAACAAAGAATGAGCAGGTGTCCCAATACTTTTGTCCATGTGGTGTATATGTCCATGGCATATTAGTGCCATTGTGACATCACAGGATTAACTAAATTCAGCCAATCAAGATGACAAATAAAACAGGCAGACTAGACTGTCTGTGTGACTGTTTATATACTGTCCTTAGCTGCGGTCAGGGTTTAATAAACTCTCTTGTTGCCTGAGAATTGATTAACTGGTGTGTGTGTGTGTGTGTGTGTGTGTGTGTGTGTGTGTGTGTGTGTGTGTGTGTGTGTGTTTGTGTTCCGATGGCTGGTTGAGACACTTTGAAGTTGACTATGTAAACACACCCCCACATGGTCTTTAGAGAGAAAGAAAAGATAGAAAGTCTCCAGAGATCAGTCTATTGTTTTCAGCAGATAAAGAAGGGCTGCTGCACAGGATATGACAGTTAAAGGGTAGAGGGGGCGAGGTGGGCTGTGTTGCTGACATGTTTGGAGTGAGGCGCTTATGAAAACAGCATGCAGGGCCTCTAAGCTCATTTCACACCATACAGACTCATCACGGACGGAAAGAGGCTGCCAAAGTGCACAGTACCTGTTCGGTTATATTCATATGTATGTTATGCAATACCTCAGGGGGTTGGGGGGGGTATTGTCACATTCAAATCAAACACTTGTATTTTTACACCATTTAAAAGCCAGAAATGTGAAATCATTCCAGAAAGAAAATTAACACTGGATCGGAACGGCATTTTGCTAGGAATGTCTTCATTTTCTGCTGTTAAACGTTCATATGAAACCTGTGCTAACGGTACTTTTTCTGTCCTGTGCAGCCAACTACCTTCAAATTCCCAAATTTCTGTGATCAACATCATGTCTAAACTCATTTCATTCAAAGCATCATCTTACCGTTGGAATTAAAAGTACAAAAAACATGAATATGACATAAAAAAAAAGCTAGTAACCCATTAAAGAACTTCTGAGGTAACTTCATTTAGTGGAAAGTTCTCCTGTATTGTACTTCTGCATCTTGGTTTGATCAATAATACATACAAAGTTGAGTCTCAACAACATCACAAAATGAACTGCAGCTGAAACTGGTTAAATAAAGTGAAAGACCTTTGGTCTGTGGCTCCTCCCCCTTAATTTGTTTATTCATGTCTGCAGGTTAGAGCGCCCACTATCATATGATGATCACAAACTGTTAGGCTGGGATTTGAACTTATGATCTCCTCACACTTGATGAGTAGCAGGTAAAGTGTAGAGCCATCCTAGAGCTAAATTTATCTTTCTGTATTCTCTTAAACATGTACACGACTTTACAGCATTAGGGTGACGCAACTGTCTAACTGCGTTCAATATGATCTATGATCATTATATCGTTGGTGTAGTACAACAGATATTGCCACCAAACCATGTGGGAGTCTGGCGTTTGATTCCCAATCTGGGAAACTATGCTGTGCTACACCAATAAGAGTCCTCCTAACACTACTCTGGACCACCTCTGATGATATAATTAAACACATACAATTGAAGAAATGCCTTTTAAGAACGTAATTAATAGAAATGCAATTTTCTTGTGAGGAAAAAGTTAGAACCCCTTATGACTTAACAGCTGGTATTTCCTCCTAATGTAAATGAGATGTTTCCTATAACCTTCTATCATCATCTTTCAGCTTCAGTGTTTGTTCAGAAGAATTTGAAATTTTCTTCAAGCCCCCTCTGATACAATAGAGATTTCATAGTGGTTTCTATGATGGAGAGATCTCCAGACCCTTCTGCAGCAAAGCAGCACCAAACCATGACACTTCCACCACCATGCTTCACAGTTTGAAAGGAGTTCTTGTGCTGAAAGGCTGTGTTTGGTTTGCACCAAACATGTCTTCTATTACTGTACAAATAATTCAACTCAGGATTAATCTGTCCAAAGCACATTGTTCCAGAAGATCTGCTCTTTGTCTCGGTGTGCTCAGGAAAATGTTCATCTTGTCTTGATTTCCTCGTTGCACACCTCCCATGAAAATCAAACTTGATGGTCTCTTCTCTGACGGTAGACGCTGCACTTTGATATCAACTGTAGTGCAATCTAACTGTAGGTCCCGTGACGACATTTTTGGATTGTTGGAGACTTCTGTACCGATCTTGTGGTTGTGCTCTTGGGCTGAACTTGCTAGGACGTACTTATCTGGCCATGTTGGCAGTGGTTTTAAATGTTCTCCTTTTGTAACTTATTTTCTGGACAGTGGAACCTTTGGCTCTCTCCATGGTGATCCCACCCATTTCAACCATCAAGAGCAAACCAAACTAATGTCTGAGGTTTAAATAATATGTTCCTCCAAAGTTCTCTGTAATGATAGTCTAATCATTTACAGCGGATGTGCTGCATTTGATTCTAATTTTAGGCATTTTATGTAGTAATATATGTGGGGGTGTTTAACTTTTTCACAAGTAAATTGCATTTCTTGTGTTTAAAAGACATTTCTTCAGTTTTATACAGTGGGTACCAAAAGTATTCAGACCCCTTTAAATTGCTCACTCTTTGTTTCATTGCAGCCATTTACTAAAATCAAAAGAGTTAATTTTATTTCTCATTAATGTTCACTCACAACCCCATGATGACAGAAAAAAACAGAAATGTAGAATTTTTTGCAAATTTATTAAAAAAGAAAAACTGAAATTTCACATGATCATAAGTATTCAGACCCTTTGCTGTGACACTCATATTTAACCCACATGCTGTCCATTTCTTCTGATCCTCCTTGAGATGGTTCAACTCCTTCACTGGAGTCCAGCTATGTTTAATTAAACTGACAGCTCACAGCTCACAGTGCATGTCAGACCAAAAGAGAATCATGAGGTCGAAGGAACTGTCCAAGGAGCTCAGAGACAGAATTGTGGCAAGGCACAGATCTGGCCATGGTTACAAAAGAATTTCTGAAGTACGTAGGGTTCCTAAGAGCACAGTGGCCTGCATAATCCTTAAATGGAAGAGGTTTGGGACAACCAGAACTCTTCCTAGACCTGGCTGTCCAGCCAAACTGAGCAATCGTGGGAGAAGGGCCTTGGTGAGAGGGGTAAAGAAGAACCCAAAGATCACTGTGGTTGAGATGCAGTATGGAGATGCATCAGTCGGGGCTTTATGGCCGAGTGGCCCGACGTGAAGCCTCTCCTCAGTGCAAGACATATGAAAGCCTGCATGAAGGACTCCCAGACTATGAGAAATAAGATTCTCTGGTCTGAAGAGACAAAAATTGAACTTTTGGTGTTACTTTTGGTGTTAAATCTAAGCGGTATGTGTGGAGAAAACCAGGCACTGCTCATCACCTGCCCAATACAATCCCAACAGTGAAGCATGCTGGTGGCAGCATCATGCTATGGGGGTGTTTTTCAGCTGCAGGGACAGGACGACTGGTTGCAACTGAAGGAACGATGAATGCAGCCAAGTACAGACATATCCTGGAGGAAACCTCTTCCAGAGTGCTCTGGACCTCAGACTGGGCCAAAGGTTCACCTTCCAACAAGACAATGACCCTAAGCACACAGCTACAATAACAAAGGAGTGGCTTCAGAACAACTCTGTGACCGTTCTTGTCTGGCCCAGCCAGAGCCCTGACCTAAACCCAATTGAGCATCTCTGGAGAGACCTGAAAATGTCTGTCCACCAACGTTCACCATCCAACCTTACGGAACTGGAGAGGATCTGCAAGAAAGAATGGCAGAGGATCCCCAAATCCAGGTGTGAAAAACTTGTTGCATCATTCCCAAGAAGACTCATTGCTGTACTAGCTCAAAAGGGTGCTTCTACTCAATACTGAGCAAAGGGTCTGAATACTTATGATCATGTGAAATTTCAGTTTTTCTTTTTTAATAAATTTGCAAATAAATCTACATTTGATTTTAGCAAATGGCTGCAATGAAACAAAGAGAGAAAAATGTAAAGGGGTCTGAATACTTTCCGTACCCACTGTATGTTTAGTTATATCACCTCCATCTCTCCACACAGTCAAAGTCATAGGTGTCCTAACTTTTTGACATGACTGTTATCTAAGTTGGCTTTATCAACTTATCAAGATGAGAGAGATCTGTACTTTTCATCATACAGTTGTGCTCAAAAGTTTACATACTCCGGAATATTCTCTCAGGGAACATGAATGATTACACAAAAACATTTTCCACTCATGGTTAGTGGTTTGGTGAAGCCATTTATTGACATTTATCTCAAACTGCGCGTTTGAGTGATACTGAGGTCAGGAGAGTGAGATGACCACTCCAGAACCTTCACTTTGTTCTGCTGCAGCCAATGACGGGCCGACTTGGTCTTGTGTTTTGGATCGTTGTCATGTTGGAACGTCCAAGTACGTCCCATGCGCAGCTTCCGGGCTGATGAGTGCAGATTTACCTCCAGTCCAGTCCAGTCAAATGAAAGAAACTCATTCAGATTTTATGCACAAACACCGATCACAAGCAAACAGGTCACAGGTGAGGATGTTACCTTTAGTAGCCATTCAAACCCAAAATCACCAGGGTATGTGAACTTTTGATCAGGGTCATTTAGATGTATTTGGTTGTTACAAAGAGAAAACACGTTGTCGTTTGACAATAAATGGCTTCACCAAACCACTAACCATGAGAGGAACCAGGTGTTATCCTTCATATTCTCTGAAAAAGGCCAAGAAAGCAAAAATTCTGCCGGAAATCTTGCTCGTTGGTGGGTGACCGAATACTTACTTTCCACCATAACTTACAAAAAATTCTTTCAAATCCTACAATGTTATTTCACGGATTTTTTTTTCTCATTTTGTCTTAGTTGAAGTCTGCTTCTGATGAAAATTACAGACCTCTCTCTTCTTTCTAAGTAGGAGAGCTTGCACAATCAGTGGCCCCACTGGATAATGAAATTTTAAGAGCTTCAGTTCTGCTCACGAAGTCCTAACTAATGGGAGAGCTGGACTTAGAGGAGACACAGTTCTGACTGCACAGTCTTCCACTGGCTGGTTCAAACATTTAACCCAATGTGTTTACAAGCAAGCATAATTAATCTCAACGAAATGCTGCAGAGGTGTAATTTATAAAGTTTAGAAATCCCAGAAAGGCCTTGGGGGACCCCAGTGCAGAGAACTCCACCTAACCTTTCCAGTGTGCATATTTCATAATGTACACGGCAACAGAAACACTAAAGTTTTCCCCCTCACACAGAGTGAACGTTTCAGAGACACTAAGTTTCGACGTGACACTGATGATATTTTAAAGGTTTTTCATGTCGATGTAAGAAAGAGGTGCCAGGAAAACGCTGTCATCCACTGAATCGTGGCCAGACGTTATCTTTGAGTTTCTTGCTGACTGTAGTCGTTTCCGACAGTTCTTAATTTGTAATGCTGACACCTTTCAGAAAGACACATTGAGATGGCTTGGTGTGTGATAGGAAGGGCAGCAGAAAGAGAGAGAGAGAGAGAGAGAGAGAGAGAGAGAGAGAGAGAGAGAGAATTACTGCTCTTTCATCGCAAAACAAGAAAGGCCCTGTAGACCGAGTCCGACAAACACTCAAACACTGTCCTACATCGCAAACAATCATAAATCTCCAGCCAGATCACAAATCCTTCCCCACAAGGTCTTTACCTGGGTAGGTCTTCTTCTGGGTGGGATCACAGATAAACATGAAGCTGAATGGAAACGTCCCAGTTTCTCCTTGAACTATTGGCACCATTCTAACACAAGTCCGGAGATCAGCCCCAGAACTTGCCCTCAGGTTCAGACCATCACACCAGTTTCCACTTGAGCAGATTCAGGTATCCGTGCTTTATTGAAGCTCAGCTTTCGCCAGAAACCCACAGTATAATACAATTCCCCAGCTGGATGCAGGAGTGGATTCTGACACAGCAGAATCTGATGTCTTTTAATGGGTTTCAACCACATTTCCAGCTCTGTATGGAGCATCCAATGAAAGGGCATGAAGCCTGGAATTGAGGGGCTTCTACTTCTGGTCATTGGGTTGATATGGACCTAAACAGCCTTCTACACATTCAAAGTCCACGGCATTGCTATTTCGGTCATATTGTGTAGCAGCTTAAACCGCACAATAGCCATTTGGTACCAATGTTCCAATAAATGATTCATGGATGCAGTATCTGAGGAGAAGCACTTTTGGATCCTGAGGGCATTTTCACCCCTATAGGTCTGAAAGAATTAATGAGATTGAAAACTCCCTTTTCTCCGTGGTTAGGTTTGTTTTCACATGGAGAAAAAAGAACACCAAAATGCATCACCACAAACCACAATATACCAGCTTAAACTACACCTGCAGAGCCGTTCAGCTCAAACCTGTGGAGTTCTCACTACAATTGACTCCATCCACCAGATCGCGATCCCAAAATGAAACTGACCACCAAACAAACAGATGACCCCCCCCCATCAATGGAACAAAAAGGACAGCCAAGGACCCATCCAACACCCAACAAGCTGCGGTAGATCTGAGTTTAATCAGTTACACAGCAGCTTTATACAAATCCGGGTCCAAGCTTCAATTGAGCAGCCAGTGGGCGAAACCTTGAGAGGAACCGAGGCTCAAAAAGGGAACCCATCCTCCTTGGTCGACACCAGATGAAAACAAACCAGGTTCAGGTGTGAAAACACCCTTAAAGTTCTATTCAGTGGCTGCTCCTTGAGCCATTTTTTTTAGAATCATATGTTAAAGCCACAAACCATTTCACAAATGTAATTGTAATAGTGCAGATGTGGACTGAAGCTATGTGAACAGCTGTTCTGCTGTATACACGAGAAAGAAGCTTAACCGTCCATCCAGACAGTGAAAGAGAAAGATGTGTATATATGTACAAGTGAGATCTTTGACTTGTTGGAGCAAAAAAAAATACATTGATGTATATTTAGAAGCATTTCTACCCCCCTGTTACTGTAACCATTACAAAAAATATGTAGATTTTTGTTTTATGGTGGAATTCTTAATTATATGATCATCTCTGCTCTGATTGGCTAGTTTATGGAACTGCAGCAGCTCACAGGAGCCATATATTGCATTGCTGTGTTTTAATTGCATATGATTATTTGTTGTAGATAATCCCAAATCCATGGCTGTCAGGTTTTCAGTTTTCCCATCAAATTTGGGCTGGTTTTTACAGGCAGGAGTGGGTACAAGTTCAGAGGTCATGAGGAATGTTTCTTGGGACATTTTTACATTTTAACAAGGCTTCTGAAAAGCACCAATTAAGCACCAATTAATAATTAACAGCAAATAAGTGAAAGGTTTTGTCCAGATTTCATGGAAAACATCCCTGACGTATTACTTGTTGTTGCAGGTCATCCCGAAGACGTTCAAGATGATTCAAATCAAAGCAGCCCTGTGATTGTGAGAATTGTCATCCTGGAAAACTGGGAATGTTGTGTTCCTCAGTAAGATGATGAGCAAAATCAAATCAACACCAGAACATCACAGAGCTTTTCTGTCTTGAGCCACAAGTTCACGCAGTCTTCATTCAAGCTTCCTGAGGTCTACGAGGAACATGGCACCCAGCATCGTTTACATATAGACAGAAACCAGAACCATATGACCAGAAAACAGTCTGTGAGCAGAAGTGAGCAAAGGCCTCATGAGCCACTCTGCTCCATATGTTGATGGTCTTCAGTTCTCTGCAGCGTTCTTTTAGAAACTGGTTGTGAAGGACTTACGTTGAAGTCTAGAAGCAATTCTTGCCTGGAATTGAATGATTTTCATTCATAAGCTGTGAAACCCACCTGTGGTCCTCGTCAGTCAACTTTCTCTTCCGGTCAGTTTTGAAGACAATTTCCTGTAGGCTGGGATTTCGGCCGCTGCTGGTAGACCAGTATGAGCGTACGCTTCCATACTCCTGCAAATTCAGCTCCGTCCTTCACACTGTGGCATTTGGGCCACTGATTGTCTGTTTGTGATCTCAGGACTTTTCAGCCACTAGGATGTGAAAGGTGTTCAGTGTTGCTGCTATTTGACAGAGTTGATCAGGTTCAACTCTGCAAAGACTTCATTCAACTCCACTGACCATTGCGAGTTCCTCAAACGTGGGACTCTCCACTGCATAATTTCTGATAGTGGGGCACCGCGTTCATGCTCTCCCCTGATTGGGCTGCTGTGGCCTGGTGGTCGGAAGGTTGCCAGTTCAAATCCCTCAACTGGCCGGGTGTCTTGCACTTAACTCCCCAGTGTGTGAATTCACTAGTATGTGTGTGGATGGGTCAACTGGTTATCTGCAGAGCTTAACAATTTTATGGAGTTAAATGAAGTCAGAGCAGTGTTACTTTTCTACTCTCTACTATTTTAACCCTGTTTTGTTAAGTAATAAAGGATTGTTGTGGTGTTAAATGTTCTACAACTTTGAAACGGTTGATGTTAGTCCGAAAAAATGAAGAGACCACCCCGGTTTAAATGGTCTTCTCCAAGGTAAGGTGGGAGCATCGAGTATCGCTATCCATGGCACCTGGGGAGCCATGCTTGAAGTGCCTTGCTCAAGGGGTACTTCAGTCATGCCCTGCCAGTTCAGGGAATTGAACCGGCAACCTTCCAGTTACCAGACTGGTTCCCCAACAACCAGAGAACGGAATTTGTGAGCAAAGTTGTCAAAGCTTTATAGAATAAAATAAAGTTTATTGTACCAAAGTGTCTGTAAATAGCACAACAAGAGAAACCAGGAATGTGGTCTCTATTTTTTCCAGAGCTGTATATTTATAATATAGAAGGAGAGGAAATCCTTTTATTTGGATCTTACTGGAGCAAATAGCCATGTTTGTGCTGCTTTATGAAGATCAAAAACACAGTATCGCTTACACTGCAGGTCAGTTTTTAAGCATTCTTTTAAAAGGGCTGGACATTTTATAGATATACACAATCTAATCATCGTAATCTGGCCCATGTACATAGTTAGGGTGCATTTATTACACATATAAATCATAAATTATAACAACCAGTCATAAGATTCACTCACATTAGTAGTAGTGTTAACTTCACTCATGTATTTCATCCAAACTTTCAGAAATAGGCAGTGAATTCCGTTCAGTAGTACCGAGATGTTTTGGTTTTGAATTTCGATGCACAGCCCTAGTCAGTGTTAACATCAGTATCTTTAGAAACCTTAACTTTGGGCACTCGATTCTGTCTGATTTCTGATCAATAATTTCATCAACATCTCCACAGAACACTTCTTTACACAGCATGAAAAATACTTTATTAAATTACATCTCAGCTCCTCAAGAGCCTGGTGGCAAAAACGTAATCACAATCACAAGCCTCAAGTCTTTTGTTAAGATATGTGAACATTTGCTTGTTTAAGTCACAGATTAAAATAGCAGTGGCATGTTCTCATCAATTCAGAGAAACTGGAAAAACGTCAAAAATTTAAAACCATCAGTCATTAAAACAAACAAATTAACCGATTGCCTTCAAAATGAAACGTGAAGTTCAGTTCAATTATAATCATTAAGTTTATAACCGAGAATCGATGTAAACAATCGAAACAAATACCTAAAAACAACAGAAAACACACTGAAATAAAAAGTAAAGTCACATGAATTAAAATGAATTAAGGTTTGATGAATCTTTTGAACCTTTAAAATAAAGATCTGTATCTGCTGTAAAACATATAGATTATATTAATTTTTATTATGTAAATGATATGGCTTTGATAAACAAACACTAAATCTATAACATAAATCGACATTTCTAAAATTGGATTAATTAGAATGTTTAACAGAATAACTTCAGCACAACAATCAGCTCAACACCGTCACTCATCAACCAATAAAATAGCTGCTCCCAGAAAGAATCAACTGATTGTGATGCACAACTGACAAGCATCACACGTCCAGAAGGCCTGCTTTCATGGTGTTGGGGTGCAATTTCACACGATTCCAGATCGCCTTTGCTCTTCATTCCTGGAACTTTCAGCCCAACGTTATGTTAATGAGGTCCTGCAACCAGTGGTCCTACCTTTTCTAAACACACTCCGGTGCTCTATTCCAACAGGATGATACTCATCCACATACTGCTGCTGTCTCAAGAGCTCGCTTGAAGACCCAGATACTATGTCGTGGTCCGTCTCATCTCCAGATCTGTCCCTGATTGAAAGTGTGTGGGATGCTGTTGGACGCTCCATCAACACTCCACCCCTACCACACCATCTGCAGAACTGAGTGAGAACATTCAGGCTGTATGGGATGGATCATCACAGGACACCTTTAGGAACCTCTAACTACACCTCCATGCTGAGACGTCTGGCGTGTTGCGTTAAACCCGACACCAAACTGAGAGACACGAGTTCTGTATGAGCAGATCAATAAATATTGATCAGATCGTCTACATTTATAATCATCTATTGATCCTGATCACCTTCATCTTCCTTCCCAACAGCACTGCAACCCCACATGTCCTTCTGGAGGAAACTATTTTTTTTGATGATGAGTGTGTATAACGGAACCATCTTTATCAACTTTATAATCAAGCAACACTGAATGAAGATATCAGTAAAACACTAGGCACCAAACAATCACAGTCCGCATCATAAATAACACAGAGACCCTCTGTTCAAAAAGAACTGGCTGATAATTTGCTCATAAATACTGAAGAAGAAAGAAGAAACTTCATGGAAATGATGAAGATGGTAGTCTGAGGAATCCAGACTCGCTGGATCAAACGGTTTTCAAGTATTGTTTTCAAGTCCTGCAGGTGAAGCTCCTGAGGAGTTTACACTGGACCGCCTCACGGACAAACCCGTTTATAAACTGAACCACGTTCAATCAGTCCAGTCATGTAACCCTTAGTGTCTGAATTTGCTTCTTTAGCTTTGCCATGGAGCTACAGGACTGAAAGATCACGCGCCCATATATTAGCCTTGAACCTTCAGTGCAGAACCCAAGAAGCAAAGTCTGGACACTCCATACACTCGTGATCAAACGCTTGTGGTCACCCCATCTAATTATATGCATTCAGCTACTTTAAAAGCTGCGCACACAGCTTGTCTCGTCACTGTAGAGAAGTACTGCCAAAAGAATAGGACTCTCTGGAGCAGATAAAGAAAACCTATTGGCACCACGTCTAATGATCCCGAGGATCGTAGGTTCAAATTCCGGGCCATTCATTCTCAGGGTGGGCAGATGGTGAATGAATGGGCTAGAGGGGTTTTATGCCGTCCAGCACTGAGCTGTAGAGCTCTGGAACGATGTTCTCTGGAATGATGGAGCTCCATACAGTACTTTTTTCTTTTCTAAGCCCAATATGGAAGTGCCCCCTGTTACCCAACCTTGTTCGTGCTCTCCCCCATCACATACGATGCTACCAACACTACGAGGGTGAAGAGAGGCTCTGATCCATGTGTTCAAACTACAAACCATTGCATCTTTGTTGGGCAGCCAATGTGGTCAGGTTCCCAGCTCCAATATGATCTACTGACACTGACCAACCAGCTGTGGAGAGAGAGCACCATCTACCCACCCAGAGAGAGTACGGCCCGGGATTTGAACCTACGATCCTCAGATCATAGTGCTGGCGCATTAGAATGCTCAGCCACTTGAAGCACCATGTTGTAATTTTGGGATGAGGAGGGGTGGTGAACATCTAACTCTAGCTATTGTTGCTAAATACAATCGAATCCTCACAGCAATGCTCCAGAATCTAGGAGAAAGGACAGTATAGAGGGTGTCCCAATACATTGGCTCATACAGTGTCTTATAAAACTATGTCAATGTGAGTTGGATTTTTCAGTGCTCTTATTTTGAAAGGCTACTGTAGAGAAATTGCTGAATCTGATTTCTTTACATGGTGGAACGAGGTGCTGCCATGGTTACTACACTAATATAATCATTTGATGAACTATCCAAACCCACCAGTGAAGGTACACATTTGTGTAGGTCCCTCTGATGATGGTGAAATAGTGGCAAAATATGGAGAATTTATTTAATGTATTTTTTGCAATGAATGGATCATTAAAATATGACCTCATCAGAGAAGCATCATAAACAAGAGTCAGCTGTAAGGCTGCATATTCATAACTATTTGGTGTACTGACCTTCTTTGAGAGCTATGAATACAGTCGTTTATGACTCTTCTGTGATGGTCATATTTAAAATTCATTCCTGGTGGAGGGATACATGCAGGACATTGGAAGGAAAAAATAGTTTTTCAGACATATAGACCTTTTTTTTTTAAACCATCATCAATGTCATGAATCAAACTCAGTCGAGATCTAATAAAGCTCATTGGGGTGTTTTTATACTAAAGATAAGCTCACCAGTCACCTCAGGTAGTAACTTCAAGCTCCTGCATATGGCAATGCATGGGGATAAGAGGGCTTTAAATACCTGCGGGGTGTGAAACGGGATTCAAAGATTGAGAAGAGGTGCTACAGTTCAGTGATTGTTTTGTTGGATGTGTGAAAAAGGGCAAAGCAGATGTTCATGATTGGCGAAAAGGAGCGATCGCGTTTGGGCCAAAGCGTACGCTCATACTGGTCGACCAGTCGTAGCCGAAATCCCTACAGGAAGTCAGAATTGTGGCCAAAAGATGAAATTGATGGACAGGGACCACTGTCCATGAAAAAATCCAAGAGGCTCATTTTCTTCTTTGGGCCACAATTCTGACGAGGACCACCTCTTCTCAATCTACGAATCCCGTCACACACCCTGCAGGTATTTGTAGCCTGACATTATTACCGCAAACACACAAGGTGAGTTTATGTCTGTGTTCTAGTCGTGGCAACCCTGCTTCTATTCTTCGTCCCTCTCGGTTCTGACTGGGTACGTTTCTCTAGAATGGAGCGTTTTACACCAAACCTCGGAATATTTCCAGTTAAGGAAAAAAGCACAATCTTATCTGAATATCTGGTCACAATTAAGAGCTCGTTTTGAAGAACACTGACCAGTTTCTACAAGCAGACGCTTTAATCCCCAACTTAAAACACAATCCCTAATGTTCCCATTTGTTCTGTTAAAAATTTCAAATCTCCCCAAATATTCTTTACAGTTAATACACCAACTTCAGTTTACAACCAAAACCAGCCTCCTAACCCTCTCTCTACTGTGCCCCTCCTCTTACGCTCATCTTCTCATGTCATACATCTATAACTGATCATCTGTAATATACCATCAATACACTCCACATGTCTCACTCCTCCCCCTCCACCATCACTCGTTCCGGAGGTGAGATTTTGTCGCTCGCTGGGTTCCTGGTCTTCTGATTCTTCTCAGGGGTGGTCTGGTCTGTCACCATGTCCAGTTCTTCAAAGGACGAAGCAGAGGAGCTCCTGTGGCTCTGCCCGCAGTCAACATCTGACCCGCTGAGTTCGGGGGAGTCCTGATCCCGCCCGCTGTCCCGGTACAGATTGGATGGAGTGTTGGACGGAGCTGGGGATGGGTCACGGCTCTCAGAGGGCAGCCGGCGGCTTATAGAGCTGCACTCACTGTAAGAGTCAGCACCTGGTTGGGGGCAGGCACGCACGCACGCACGCACGCACACACACACACACACACACACACACACACACACACACACACACACACACACACACACACACACACACACACACACACAGAGTGCAGGTGGATAATTTGATGGAGTCTCTGTGGGTGGGGTTATAGCTAACAGGGCCGTAATTAAGGTGTGTGTAAATTCTCTCTCTCATAAATCAGCATGTCCCTGTGTGTTTGCCCAAATTCAGCTCTGGAGCTGTGTTTATTCCACTATTCCAGCTCTCTTCCCCGGGTTACAGCTAGTTAATTAGAACAACTTTCTGAAGTCAGCCGTGTGTGTGTGTGTGTGTGTAGCTGTTGAATGCGAGACCTTTCAAGATAATTAGTGTTCTGCACAGTCAAAGACAACTCTGTGTATGTTGTGTGTGTGTGTGTGTATGTTGTGTGTGTGTGTGTGTGTGTGTGTGTGTGTATGTGTGTGTGTGTGTGAGAGAGAGAGAGACCTTTCCAGATAATGAACGTTCTACAGCCTCAAAGTAAACAGTATTGTCACACTTCTAGTGTTTTTAATTGGAGAGAAGCATCACAGTGCTGACTCTGGACCTGAAGAAACACTGGCCTGGTAACAGCATGCTAATGAGGGCCAACACACAGCTTTCAGAAGCAGAAATGTCCAAAACACTTTTCTTCAGCTTCCCCAAAAAACACAGCTAATTCCTTCCGCTTGCCGGCATCTCACGGTTCTGTATTTATAGCAATTCACATACAAAACACTGCTTTTGTTATGATGCATAACAGCATCCAATTATGAACATAAGATCACACTACTCACTACTATCGTTCACAGTGATCACTATTCACCTCCATCGTTCACAGTGATCACTATTCACCTCTAGCTAACGCTATCTGGCAGATTTCTATAATGTTTGATCCATTTATGAGTCATGTTTACTTAGTTTAATCCAGAGGACAGTATGTCTGTTCAGGGGAGTTTGTGTCTAATATGCCAGTAGCTGAAGTTCCCCTCACTCTGCAGTTTTTAATGTACAGCGCAAAAAGTGAAAAGTGTGTTATCACTACAGAAATACGGTTGTGTCTCACAAAACAGTGGACATGTTGTTTTTATCAGTGATAAACATCAGGGTGTGTCCAGTTGTTTCTTGCTTTCATCAGCGCTTCTGAGATTTAGAGAGAGAGAGAGCGAGCGCAAGAGTGAGAGAGGGAGTGAGAGTAAATCAGACAGAGAAAAAGACAGAGAAAGAGTGCGTTTGTTGTCTAGCTATGGGACACACCAGACTGAAGGAATGAGAGATGACATGATGCTGCTTTTTGATTTAGAAAATGAGATCAAACTAAATAATGGCACTGGTTCTAGATATACTGGCAGAGCCAGTGAGACATGTGCTTCGGGGTGTGATTTAGGAGAGTATGGTTTACCTGCTGAACGATTGCATATACACATTTAAAAGTCCCGATCTGTTCCGTGCCCACAGGTTCTGAGACGGTTTCCTCATGAAAAATTCATCCATTCCCACACATGGCGTCTGTGACAGTGAGGACGTGTGTTAAAATAGATAAATCTTTCCCGCTGATTCATTTGCAGCGCAGGTGTCGGCACTGGTGTGATCTGGAGTTAATGTTAACACTGGCACGGCTGGAGAAACACCCTCAGTCTGTCCCCCGCACTTGAAGTGCTGAATCAATCAGCAGAGACGTGATGAACATCAGCACTTTCTAATGACACTTTCAGAGGTCCTGGAGCAACATCAGGCTATATGTCATATTTAACCACTGAGGAGCCAAAGGAAAATGGATGAGGCTGCACCACGTCAGTGATCACAACGTTTTTGATGATGTGATCAAGTCATAACCAGCGTGGAGTAAGACGTTGTCTGTAAGTGCAGTAAACGTCTCGGCTGTGTGGAGGCATCTGAAGTCTTTCGTACGCGAGTTCTGTCTGGCAGTGTCGGTCTGCAGTAACTGAGTTGTTCCAGCCCGAGTGCAGTGGCAGCTCTACAGTTTACTCGATACAGAGCAACTCTGTTATATGTCATCTGCAGAACAATGTGGGAATTCAGCAGCAGTAAGCAGCAGATCAGGAATTCTGTGGTCTTTATTTTATGAGAGTCATTTTTACATGCTTTAATAAAACGGTACACAGACCCTAAGGTGACATAATGATAGGTCATGGCCATGACTCGATATAGTTCTTATGTTACGGTCACTTATTTAAAAATGGGGTATGTACTTATCAATAATTAACAACAAAAAGAAAATCTAATTTAATCTGATTATGACATTTTGTTTTATTCATTAATTTAGTGCTAAAATAGACACTGAACTCTATTTTGAAAATGAGACCATAAATACGAACAATTATTTATCGTGTATTATTATTTAAGTGACCAGGACGGACAAGATTAGAAATGAGCAGATCAGAGGGACACTGAAGGTGGCAAGGACAGGTTGAGATGGTTTGGACGTGGTGTGGAGGAGGAACAGGGGACGTATCGGACAAAGAATGTTGGAGATGGAGCTGCCGGGCAGAAGGAGAAGAGGAAGACCTCCGAGAAGGTTTATGGATGTAGTGAAGGTGGACATGGAGATGGTTGGTTTAACAGTGGAGGAGGCAGGGGATAGGGCAAGATGGAGGCAGATGATCCACTGCGGTGACCCCTAAAGGGAGCAGCCGAATGAAGTAGAAGAAGAAGGAAAAGAAGAAGAAGCAGAAGAAGAAGAAGAAGAAACACATCATTTGTATTATTAATTTAACAATGTCTAATAAGTTTCATTTTACTTTCATTTCTTTTTATTTGTGCGAAACATCACAAATGGCCTTTCTCGTCTGTATTTATTTATTTATTTTAGACAGGAAGTGAATCACAGAGAGAGAGTGATGGGGAATTCTGAGCTCTTCTCCTGCTTTCTTTAGTTCGGCTGACGCTCCACTTCACTTTACAGCCAGCTAGTCATGCTGTATGGCTGTCAGGTAGAAAAGCGGTTTCCAAGCATCTTGACTGTAATGTCCAGTCTTGTAGAAGTAGAGCCCAGTAACAGATATATATGATGTCACTGTGATACTTGACCACTTATCTGTGGTGAGAGCAGTGTGATTTGCACTGCAGATGCTTATGTAGAGCTCTGAGACTGCAGGCTACAGCAACATATCTCAGACTGGGTAGATGCTCCTGGTGGTCAAATGTTTGTCAAATGGTTGTCAAACACACTCTTTTAACCGCGAGGATGCATTGTGGGCTACTCTTTCGGTCATTTTTTGCATTGACGAATGCCGAACTGATTGAGGGTTGGCCAGCACTCTGTCTGTGCTTCAGGGGGCTGTAAATGTAGGGCCAAGAGTGGCAGATTCCTTGGGATGATGGATTTGGATATGCGAGTGGAGATTCGATGTCTGGGAGCCCGGGCCTTTCACCTGGTTTTTGCAAAGTCTACAGATAGGACCAGCTGGGTCCTCCGGCTCTCCCGTTTCATTTGGATTAAAACCAAAACACTGCCAAATGTCCGATAAAGTGCCTTTCTTACACACCGTAAGTAAATGTAAACATGACATCGTTTCTGTCTGTTTTTGTCTCCTTAGTTCATTAAATATCTAGTATTGTTTAATGTGACTGAGTCAATAAAAATCAGATAAGTGAAAAAAGGATGAATAGATATACAAAAGAGTAACCCCCCCCATAAGGTGTTGGAAGGAGTAAGTAATATGCGGGAACGAGTTAGTAATATGTGGGAACAAGTTAGTAAGGTGTTGGAACAAGTAAGTAATATGTGGGAACGAGTTAGTAATATGTGGGAACGAGTAAGTAATATGTGGGAACGAGTTAGTAATATGTGGGAACAAGTTAGTAATATGTGGGAACGAGTTAGTAATATGTGGGAACGAGTAAGTAATATGTGGGAACGAGTAAGTAATATGTGGGAACGAGTTAGTAAGGTGTTGGAACAAGTAATATGTGGGAACGAGTAAGTAATATGTGGGAATGAGTTAGTAATATGTGGGAATGAGTTAGTAATATGTGGGAATGAGTTAGTAAGGTGTTGGAAGGAGTAAGTAATATGTGGGAACGAGTAAGTAATATGTGGGAATGAGTTAGTAAGGTGTTGGAAGGAGTAAGTAATATGTGGGAACGAGTTAGTAAGGTGATGGAACGAGATAGTCGTGGCCACAATTTAACTTTATTTTTATACAGCAATAAAAACATAGTTAATGCGGATGGATGCTACACCCTTATCTGATTTACAGTGTGCAGTGTGAACATGCACCACCGTAATCTCGGTGCTGGAGATTCGCTAATATGAGCTGGTGAAGCTACTCAGCGTTTATAGCAGCTAGATAAGTTACCTACGGTCCTCACATCGGTCACTGTCATTTTGTAGAAACAATTTATAAAATTACTCTAAAAGCTACTTTTTACTCAGTTCTGTTTAGTTTGCTGTGTTTGGAAATTGCATTTTAGAG
This sequence comes from Acestrorhynchus altus, assembly GCA_034509495.1. Taxonomy (NCBI): domain Eukaryota; kingdom Metazoa; phylum Chordata; class Actinopteri; order Characiformes; family Acestrorhynchidae; genus Acestrorhynchus; species Acestrorhynchus altus. The sequence goes on along the minus strand of CM067521.1, from coordinate 5,064,542 downwards.
CTGGGTTCGAGTTTGCTGATCTATGGCTCATTACCGGCCATTCTGAATTGGGCTGAATATGGATTATATTTGGCAACCTGAGACCTTCTGAGTCTGAATCAGACCTGGATTCAAGCTGAAGTTTAACCGATGATACTGATTCTTAGGATTTTATTCATGAGTCTTTTTTTTTTAACTGTTTGGCCTTTCAGGAACATTCTGCATGATTCTGTTTGTGCTCCAGTACATTGGCTGCATATGGATCCTGGTCACTAGCAGAAGTCGCACACAGCAGGAGTGACCAGCAGGGGCGATCGCAGAGAAGGTGTGTGTAACTTATCCACACAAACAACAAACACAAGCTGGACTGTGGTATGGAGATAATTACAACACCTCACCTCTCCAGTTCTGTTAGTTAATATCAAACCTGCCACTGACTCGTCAAGAGTGGCAGACTGACAGGTGGGGTTAGCACACCTAGGAGAGCACTCCTCCCGACACACACACACACACACACACGGTGGGACAGCTGGTGTGTACAACACGTCCTTCAGCTCCTGCTGGGGGCATCTATCAAAGCTCTCACTCTCCTTGACACAAACAAAGCAGCCATGTTTCTTTTTCAGTCCAGTCCAGCCCAGTCCAGTCCAGTCCAGTAGCACACAGTACCTACAGATCATACACAGACTTACACACACTCTCACTCTCCAAAAGATTCACCCCATGCGTCAACGTCAGTGTGGATCATGACCGCACTTGCTGTAAAAACATGGAAAACCTAAATATTTGTGGACACTCCTTATAATGAATGTATTCAGCTACTTTATGTTGCACTCTTTATGTTACACTTTATTGCTGACACAGATGTGCAAACGCACACAGCTTGTCTAGATCCTGTAGAGAAGTACTGCCAACAGAACAGCACTGAGCTGAGGAGCAGTGGAACTGTGTTCTCTGGAATGGTGGAGATCATTAGGGAGTTGCCGTGAGGTGGTCTGGTGATAATCAACAGCCTGACCTCACTAACTCTTGCTCATCTGTGAATGCAATCAAATCCTCACACCAAGTAGGAAGTCTTCCCTGGACACTAGAGACAGAAGAAACTCTTTTTAATACCCTTGATTTCAGGAGACAGAGCGAATGAACTTGTGTCCCATTACTTCTGTCCATACCGTGTATGTGAGATGTTTGGTTCCAGAGAAGCTGTTCACACCTTGCATGAACATGAACATGTTTTTCTGATCATCTGACCATGTTCGGTTTTCACTTGAGAACGTGTCAAAGTCGGGAGTAAACAAGTCCAGGATGCACGGCGATCAGATTAAGATCCATTCACTCAAAGCACATGGTGGAGGAGATCAGAGACCACCTCGATTCCATTTTTAACACATATTAAAGTGTGAAAATGGAATTGGGGTTTTCAATTCCAGATACAATTAATAAGTGGGAATGTGTCCGTCAAATGTGCACTTTTGACAGTTATGGATGAGGAGCTGTTTTTGATTATTCATTGGCAGATGATTGAGCACAGCTGGCAGAATTACAGATCACAGCATTCCCTCGCAGTTGAAACAGTCCTTAATGTTCTCCTGTTGGAGCAGTTGTGGGAATGTGTGGACCATCGATTGTTCGAACACATTGGGAAACTTTCACCGTTCCTTAAAAGCCCGGAATGCACCATACTATAATGGACGTGCATGAGGAATTATACGCCGTGATCCTATCAAGAACCCATATGTTCTGCCAAGAGATTACCTGTGATGTCTGTCCTCGCGTCCTCCTCCGATTCCTCTCCTTCCTGTGGTCTCTTTGGAGCCTCTCTGACCTCAGGGACATAGAAGTCCCCCTGCCTGGCCAGTGGACTCATGTAGTGGATCAGCTGACCCTTGTAGATCTCCAGAAATGGGTGAGCACAGAGCTTCCTTTCCTGCGAGAGAGAGAGAGAGAGAGAGAGAGAGTGAATATGACTCACCATCTGAAAATCCATAAGCTCTACACATCTGATCAAAAATAGTTGAACAAATAGTTGCACCCAGATGGAGGTGTGGGACTGCAGTGCTGGTGGGAAGGAAGGTGACAGGAACAAAAAAGAATTAATAATTTGAACTAATATGATCAATATTTATTGATCTACACGTACAGAAGTCGTGTCTCTCAGTACGGCGTCGGGTTTAACACAACATGTCAGATGTCTCAGCATGGAGGTGTAGAGGTTCCTAATGGTGTCCTGTGATGATCCATCCCATACAGCCTGAATGTTCTCACTCAGTTCTGCAGATGGTGTGGTAGTGGTGGAGTGTTGATAGAGTGTCCAACAGCATCCCACACATTTTCAATCAGGGACAGATCTGGAGATGAGACTGACCACGACGTAGAATCTGTCTTCAAGGTGAGCTTTAAAGACAGCAGCAGTGTGCGGATGAGTGTCGTCCTGTTGTAACAGGGGACCGTCGAGTGTGTTTAGAAAAGGGAGTACCGCTGAAAGAGGCTGAAAGTGCCCATAATGAAGACCAAGGGTGATCGGGCATCGTACGAAATTGCACCCCACACTGCTGACCACAGTGTCAATGAAGATGACCCGCTGAGTCACTTCACGACAGTCTGCCGTGACATCATAGCAATCACGCAGTGTAAGCAGTTGACTCTGTCTGATTGATGAGGGTAAATAGTCTGTGAAAACGGGTTCTTTTCCTCATAACAATAGTGGAACCATTTTTAAAGCCGTGCAGCACCAAATGAAGGGACTTTAATGGCCTTTAATGACCTCACCACAGAGCCACAGCTCCGGTGAAAATAGTAACAGCTCCATAATTATCAAGCACCTCTGAGAACATCTGCTGGTGCAGAATTGGTCCCACCAGTCCAGATGTATTGATGGCTAACACTGGAAAGGTGCCCCTTTCTCGGAGCTGGGAATGTGTAATAAACACACACTACTCAAAAGAAATGGATTTATTGGAACAATGTCGGAGGTCCAGGCATTTCTCAGAGTCACCAGAGATATTTTTCTTCACCTCTCCAGCAGCAGAGGCTGCTTCTCTGTGGCTGACTCATTAATGGTCATTTTGAATCCTAAATGGATTTATTCAGTGTGATCTGAGGGGGCTTTCAACGGCACATTCCAAACTGAGCTGCGAGGAATCAAACGCACTAATCACAGGCAAGCAAAATACTGGATATTGGTGGTGTTCAGGTCCTTCACCAGCTCTCCGGATTTAACATCATTAAGCATAGAGTTGATGAGAACTATACCTAACACGAGATGTTTTAATGAACACGGTGATGGAAAACCACGACTTTCTATAGGAATGTTATGTATTGGAGGCTCTAGTATGCTGTTCAAGTGAGGCATGGAGGTTCTACATGATGTCCTGCAGCACATATGCAGGTAAATCTGGTAACTGTGCAGGACAAGGAAGTGTTACAATCTGGTAGAGACATTCCTGAGAAGCCCTTGCTGTGTGTGGGAGCATTATCCTGCTGAAAAACGGCAGTTGGAAGCCCTGCCATGAGAGGCCACTTGTGGCCGCAGGATGTCCTGGTATGGATGTCCTAATTGTCCCTTTTATCATTACTTGTGACCGACTGTCATAGGAGATTGGGGCAGGGTGTTGTTCCTCAGCAAAGGCAGGAGGCTCCTATACTTAAACCTGAGCAGATCCCAAACAGGACCTGGATTCCTTATAAAGATGGCATGGTTCCAGACTGAAGCAGTCCAGGTTTCTTGTTCTTGACACTACTGCAAAGGAAGGTGACGGTGGCTTGGTCAGATTGGCTCAGATGATGGGCAATTAGTCAAACTGACCATCCTGCTTCCCTCAGTGCAATGATGCGCCCCCTCTCAAAGTCTGTCAACTGGGCAACATGTCTGAGATCTCTCATCTGAGAGGTGCACTACCCAAAAGTAGCCTGTGTGATCCTTTTTATGGGGCAGTGGGGGAAACACTTTATGCCCTCTTGTGCCAAAACCCAGTGTCTAAATACACCACAGCTGTATTTATAGCATTTATATCTGCCTGAGACACAACTGCTTTCAGAGTTCCACAGTAATCCGACATTATATAGAGATGTGTGTGTGTGTGTGTGTGTGTGTGTGTGTGTGTGTAAAATCACCATCTGTGGTATCAATCTTACTTCAGTGGAAAGTAAAACAGCTGGTCTTCAAAGTAAAACTTCTTATTGACTAGTGTGTGTGTGTGTGTGTGTGTGTGTGTGTGTGTGTGTGTGTGTGTGTGTGTGTGAACATCCACACTCCTGACCATAACAAGCTTTCCCACCACCACCCACTCTTTCCCCCGTGGTCCCTCACTCTGCTCTGTAGTGGATAATAATCTCGCTCGGCCATTTCTCCTCATTCTCTCTCTCTCATACATACAAGCTCACCCTGTCACCTGCGGATGGCATTACACACATCTCACTGTCTCTCGCTCTCTCACACACACACACACACACACACACACACACACACACACACACACACACACACACACACACACACTCTCCTGTCTGAAAAATAGGGCTTGTGTGATACACAAGGAGGCAACAGGGACTTCACTGAACTGAGAACAGAACTAATACACTGCCCAGACTTCCATACTGAACCAGTTTGAAGACACCAGTTTATCTACAGCCTGTATAACATCAGCAGGCAAACAGTTTGTACCTCCATTATCACTTTCACATTTGGTCATGCACAATGGACTGACGCTCCAAAATATGGAATAATAAATTAACCAATAGAAATGCTACGAAATACGGACTAATGGTGAGTGGACCAATAACAATACTCTACAATATGGAATAATGATGAACGGGCCAATAGAAATGCTCCAAACATGGCATAAACCTGCGTCAAATTAGAATCAAGTGTAGCACATCCGCTGCAGATGACCAGACCGCCGTTGGAGACGATTCTGAGGAGTGTGTCTTCCTTAAACCTCAGACGTTAGTTTGGTTAGCTCTTGAGAATCCGTCCTGCCATCAGTGGCGCTTGATTCAGAACAGTGCACATTTAAACAAACAATATTACAGCATGTTCTCCGAAAGTAAACACAGAGCACTCAAATCCATTTTCTGTGCATTACAATTCAGGGCAGCATTCAGTAAAACCAGCCACCGTCTCAGCTTCATGAGTGTGACTCCCAGCCACGACAACGCATAAACATCTGATTCATAAATATACATAAAGCATTAAAAATTCACGGCCTCAATCAGGACTAGCCGGAACCGCCGTGGTCTCCTCAAGACTGGCTGGGGGTAACACGGATTGTACATTTCAGTGTCTTATGTTACTGAAGCCGCAGTTTGAAAGCCTCGCTTATTGCAGGAGCAGTTCTAATTCACTAGCAGTCTCCAGGGGTCGCGCAGATGGGACCGGACGGGCCGTGTTTCAGGGAGTTCAGTGATAAAGGATTAAGCTGGAAGTCTGGAGGTAAACACTGGGAATGGCCAAAAATGGCAAAAACCAACTCATGTACAAACACTGCTCAGTAGAACGAAGTTCTTCAATATTCCACCTTCTTCCCAGCTTCAGATGGCATCGATTCCATCAGGCTGCATTCATATTTATCACGACGTGCCATCATTATTAGTGTGAGCCTTGAACCTTAGCCCTCCTAGGTCCCTCATGGCGCTCATTAAAATCCCTCTTCCAACATTTTTTTTTAAATTATTTCTCCCTCCTAGATCACTGGAACAAGCAATGAGATCCTTCAGTCCAGACCCACATTAGTGTTTGTAAGTAGAAGATCTGAAATTAGGATACTGTTGTGTTTATGGATTTGTTGTGCAGAAGGAATCACGATGTTGTTGTTTTTTTTATAACTTTCAGACTTTATATATTAATTGACCAATCGAAATGCTCTAAACATGGAACGATGATGAAATGACCATTAGAAATGCTCCAATCGTAGAATAATGATGAACAGGACAATTAAAAGGCTCCAAAATAAAGAAATAATGCTAACTGGATAAAAAGAAATGATCCAAGACATGGAATAATGATACCTGGATCAAAAAAATACCCCAAACATGAAATAATGAGCAATGGACCAACAGGAATTCTCAAAAACCTGGAATAGTGATACCTGGACCAATAGAAATGCTCCAAACATGCAATAATGATCAATGGAACAATAGACATGCACCAAAATGTGGACTCATGATAAATGGACCAATAGAAATACTCAGACATGGAAGAATGAAGAGTTGTGCAGCAGAAAATCTCCAACATATGGAAAAATGATAACTGGACAATTCTTCCAACATTTTGTTGGAATATTTCTCACTCCTAGATCACTGGAACAAGCAATGAAACTGGCTCATTCTAATCATTCAGCCCAGACCAGAGTGTGTCAGAAAGTAGAAATGGAGAGAGGATGCTACAGTGTACTTTCATGAGTCGTTAAGGCTGTGAAGGACATTTTTTTCATTCAGCATAAAATTCAGGAAAACTCAAACTCACGTTTGAGACCCCCACTCTTTTATGTGGGTACTTTGTCCCTAATGGTTTCTATGCTCTTGCCAAGTGGTTTCTATGGTGTTCCAGGAGGTTACTTTGCTGCTGCAATGGTCCACTGCTACGCAGCTCCACTGCGCCACAGCTGCAAATGAAAGTAGCTGAATGTGCTCATTAGAATGGGTGTCCAGAAACTTTTGGACATATAGTATATCAGAAAAGCTGCTGATCAACTCTGGGCATCAGCCATCAATGATCTGATCTTCCCAGATGATCCTGTAGTGTGAGCCAGGAATTACAGTGACATTAGGTTTGCCTTCACCTGATTGTCAGTCTTCCACCAGGGTTTGTCTCGTGCCTCAGGACAGTGACGGTGTGTGTGTGTGTGTGTGTGTGTGTGTGTGTGTGTGTGTGTGTGTATGTGTGTGTGTGCGCGCAGCACAATTAAACAAAAAAATAAGCCCAAAAAGGATCCATTTTTCAAATTCTGCTTTCTTCCAGGTCTCTGAAGACCACCAGGATGAGTTACGATGAGCAGATGAGGGAAAACCACATCAAAGCCTATTGATTCACTGATCATGTGACATGAGTCATTTATCATGATTGACAGAGGAGACGTTTTTTTGTTTCGGACAACAAAACAGCAACAAAGAGCTGACAGCGCCAAATCCATTCCATCGTGGGGGGAATTCTCCAGAGGGGTCCGGAACTGCTTTGTGGCTCTAAATCAGAATTTACTCATTATTTTTTTTGTGTATTTTTGATTACACACTCACAGACCTTCACTGTACACCGTTTACACACAAAAATTACAGTGTTGTGTGAAGAGATTCCATCCTTTATACCACACTCATGAGCACTGAGTTATGTGTGTCTGAAAGAGAGCGAGAGACGTTCTGACCAGGAGAAAATAACACACTCCTCATCATCCACACTTACACACTCCTCAGGAAGAGTCTGGAGGAAAAACAACACAACAGAAAGAGAGAACTGAGAAGAAAACAGGCTGGAGTACGATGAAATGAGAGAGAGAGAGAGAGAGAGAGAGAGAGAGAGAGAGAGAATATCAGGAGTAAAAGAGGAAGAAAGAAGGTCTTACTCATCTACTCTTCTCTACCTCACACCCCTTTAATTATGATCTACTGACACACACACACACAGGAGGAAGCAGGAGAAAGCCAGAGACCAGAAGGAGAAAACAGAATACAGAAAAGTAAGCAGGAGAGAAGGAGGAAAAGGAGGAAGCTGGAGAAAGGAGGATAAATCAAGAGAAGGCAGAAGAGAGAAGGAAGCAGGAGAAAAAAGGAGAAAAAGACAAAGCAGGAGAAAACAGGAGGAGAGAAGGAGGAGGAATGAGAAAGCAAGAGAGAGGAGGGGAAAGCAGGATTCAATAGGGGACAGAAGGAGAAAGCAGGAGAAAGGAGGAAGCTGGATTCCTCTCGCTGCTGTTCAGCAGATTAACGGAGATCAGGGTTTAGCACAGATCTGCTTGTTCACGCTCAGCTAATCTCTGCTCGCTCTGAATGCTGAATCAATTACTGCTCAACAGGCTCGATGGAGGAGCACAAAACCACCCTCCTGAATCGGCTCCTGCAGACCTACTCCAGATCCTAATGCCAATTCCGGTTTAAGATCACACCCACACAGTGCATGACTGAATAACCCTTCAACACCAGACGGGCGGAAGAGACCACCAGGCCAACAGCCCCCAGAATGCTCTCAGCACCAACAAATACATCATCATGAAATGGAAAGAACAAACCTGCCAAGAGAGGGCCGCCCACCAAAATCTCAGCCCGGGCAGGGAGGGGCATTACCAGATGGACAGCATAGAGACCAAAGGTAACCCTGATGGAGGTGCAGAATTCCCAAGCAGAGTGTCTGTCCGCACGACCACTTACAGACAAAAATATGAAGGCTCATTTTAATGTTGCCAAAAGGCAGGTGAGAGTGTCCCGAAACGTATGGACGAATGTCCTCTGGTCAGATGAGACCAAAATTGAACTTTTTGGCCACCAAGGAAAACAAGTGTCCTCACCCCAAGAACAGCAGGAACTGGGAAACTGGTCAGAATCGAGGGGAAGATGGAAGGTTCTAAATACAGGGACAGTCTTGAGCAAAACCTGTTTCACTCGGTCAGTGAATTGAGACTGGGATGGAGGGTCACCTTCCAACAGGACAATGAACCAAAGCACACTGCTGAAGCAACACTCAAGTGGTTTAAGGGGAAACGGTATTGGAGTCCAAGTCAACTGAGTCAAAGCCCAGATCTTAATCCAATTGAGAATCTGTGGTCAGATGTGAAGATTGCTGTTCACCAGTGGAACCAATCCAACCTGAAGGAGCTGGAGCTTGCCTTGAGGAACGGGCAAAAATCCCAGTGGCAAGATGCGATTGCTCATAGAGGCTTCTCCAAACTCGAAGGGGGGCTCGAACAAAGTACTGTGCAACCATCCTGTGCTCCTTTCAGGAGCTCATTTTAAACATTTACATAATTTCTACACAGTGGTCCGTTTGTTCGAATACATCATGGGGTTCATGGGGTGTCCGATATATTCACATGACTCTATACTCCTTGACAGGCGTCACTGGAACCAGTTAATCAATGTTACTTCGCCTGACAGCGATCGTGACTGATCAGTTTATTCAACGTCCAAAAGCATCTCATCCTTTCCAACAAACACAATCCTGTCAACACACCACCCAGTCAGAGCTGCCCACAATCTCAGCCTTCACAGCATGTTCCGCTCATTACCCGAATGCTTCAATTAATCAGAACGCCCAAAGGAACCAGTCTGGAACATCTGAGGTCCAGGATTACAGCACACAATAGGATTAATCAGAGGGATTGATTAGGGGGCTTTGCTTGTTTCTGGGTAAAGAATAACCAGTGATCAAACTGAAAGAACGTCAAGAAGGATGGTGGAACGGGGGGGGGGGGGTGTGTGTGTGATGGTGGTGGGGAGGATGTTTATTTACCGTATCTACACTTACTGTTGTGCTTTTTCAGGCAGACATCATCCAAAAGAACCTTGTCCTGATCCTGTCAACATGCTCACAGTCAAAGCTGCCCACATACGGAGGCATTCCCAGCATGCTCGCTGCAAGGCATGCAGGACAGACGGGTCATGGGAAGTTTAACAGACGCGCTGGTTCGAGCAGCTAACTGTGCAATGCGAAGCCACTGGAGGAGCTGATTTAATAAGGAGCAGGAGATAGCAGGAAACCAGCTTTTACAACGCTGCCATTAAAATGCTTAGGGAAGCCGAGAGACTGCGCTGAAGCAGCACTCCAGGTTCCTCCAAGGTTTTTGAAGGCCGATGGCATTTCTGTGGTCGTGTTGGGAGAAATCTCATTACTGCATATGGGTGTAGCATCTGCCAGCATTATCAGTCCTACAGCTTCCAGTCAAAATAGCCACATTGGAATCTAAAAGTGAGAAATGGAAGCTGTAATGAAGGTAGGAGAGGACACTCCAGAGGTCACTAATAGGTGGATCGTGGTCCGGGTCCGGATCCAAACACCATCCTATCCAGACCTGGAGTTATTATCACTAAATTATTGGGAGCTTTTTTTTTTTTTTTAAGATTATTTTTTATTTTTCCTGGGTAAACAGCCCAGGAAATTCACAGTCCAATCACATGTGTTATACATATCATACATGACGCTACTCAGCCAATCAGATCTGTGCATTATGATGAGCGCTGGAACTCCAGTGAATGACACATACAGGACAGGGCTGCAGACTTTGTCTGGGCCATGAAAACATTAACTTAATAATTCTTTAAACATTCTTTGGTGGAACGACTGCTTAGGGTCGTCGTCTTTCAGCATGACCCACGTTCCCTTGAGAGTCAGCCCACAGACAAATGTCCTGTCATTTTCCTTTCGAATTTGCGGGTATAATTAAGAATTCATGTTCCATCTGTTCTGCTCCATGTTCTAGATGCAGCAAAGGAGGCCCAAACCACAACACTACCACCACCGTGTTTCACAGGCGGGATAAGGTTTTAATGTTGGAATGTAGTGGATCTTCATGTGATCTTTCCATGTGAATGTTCAAATTTATCCATCTCAACCATAGAACATTCGAAAGGGTTCACAAATGTTCAAGCACTCCTGTACGTGTGTTCTGCGAAGAGCACCTCTGTCCACTAACAAATGAAGTAGAAGCAGATATTCAGCAGGTGAGAGCTGAAGCAGATTTCTCTGGTATTTTCCATTCATTCTCTTGTATACTCTCACTCCTACAGTCTCACTCTCTCACACACACACACACACACACACACTTTCCCATCCTCTGTAGGTTCTCATGGTTAAGAGCAGGGTCAGTGGCCTGAGGAGAAATATCCAGTGACCCTTAGATTTCAAATCAAACACACATGCTCCGAGACAAACCGGCTGAACAGAACAGAGCTGATTCTGCTCTATTCGACCCGGCCGGGGTTATTTTCACATTATTTGTTTGTTTGTTTATTTACTGGTGTTCTGTGAATGTCCTCATTCATTAAAACTCCGTGAACTCTTTTGGAAGATCAGAGGTTGGCTGGGATGCCAGCACACAATGGGATTAAATCAATGGGATTGATTAGGGGGTCTTACATTTTACAGGCTTCTCTCTAATTAATAATCAGTGATCGAACTGAAGCCCGTTCATAGCCGGGCGGTGGAGGGTTGGGCGGAGTCTATTATTTATTTAGGCAGACATCTCGACTGTCATATTAATGTAGCCATATTGGCAAGAACCTGTCAATACACCACGTATAACCAACCATACAGGGGTCACATTTTCACATATAGTGGTATTTTGCCACCTAAGCCCGTTTTGCGGGATGTTTTAATAGTTTCACAGACCTTTATTTACCTGAAAAGGACAAATGACGTACAGGAGACGGTCATAAAGGCCTGATGTTGTTCTGGGCTACTGTATTACGAGATCTAAATACAGTATCGCGATATTTGTATGAATGTGAGTGCAAAAATGTAGATTTTTTTTCTATATTTAGTTATTTAATGATATACAATATTTAGCAGCTGTCCAAATAAAAGTAAAATCATGAATGCTAATTATTTGTTTGTTATTATTAGCAGTCGTTTTCGGGCCTCAGGACTCTTCCCTTACCTTCTCTCGTCCTTTCAATGTGTGTTGTAGCCATTTTTCCAAATGGATTTTAACCAGAGTAAGAGCTGGTACAAAGACTGAAGTTGAACCATCATGTAGCTGAGAGAATTCTGCATGGAGGACTGGGGAAATCTTTCTTCCACTGTCAAAGATGGTAGACGGTTACAGGAAACATCTAATTGACATTATGGAGGAGGAAATACCAGCTATTAGGGCACAGGGGGTCCTAAATTTCCCCCCACAAGAACACTATAGATCTGTTTCTTTAGCTTCTTTCTTCTCTCAACTCTTCTGCATTTCAGCACACATGGCCCAATATCGCTTTAAAATACTGGATAAATTTAACCATCTGTACGACGCCGATGCGTTTTATAAGCGTCTATATTCTGATACTGCCGTAATTCCAATATCATCGTTCACCCTTAGTAAACCAGACCCTCTCTTTCACAAACAAACAGAGCCATATGGTCTCAAACAGGTACTGAAACACGCCGTCATGTTTCACTGCCACACAACAGACTGGTGGAAAAACAAGCAGACAGCACACACACACGCACACACACTCATGGATTTTTCACCTCCAACTCCAACTCCATTCTGTCGGTACAGTGTTTTATTAAGACAGCATTAAAAAGCATAAAAAAGCCCTCAATCAGCACTCGGCCCATATGGCCTTAACTATTCTAATGATCTTCTGCTATTTACAAGCTTCTCCCAGGCCACACTCATCCATCTGGGCCAAAACCCATCTGTCCATCTGTCGTTAATAAATACCTCATAATAAGCCATCAATGCGCCTCATAATAAACACAGCATATTGCCTGTGTGGAGAGAACCTGCAGCTCATGACCGTTTCTATTCCACAACACCAGCTTTCTTTTATCTCTTCTTTATTTGTCTCTAATACATAAAGACAAGCGCATCTCTAAACATAGGTCACCACGGTGGTCACACTGCAACCTTAACTGTACCTGAACTGTTTCCCAAAATCTTTCTGATCTCACTCACTGCACTGACCCCTCACTACATTACTACATTACTTTGCACTGTCTTTACACCTGGTTTTAGACCACAATAATGTATTAGTTTGGTGAACTAGGGCCTCCTTTTGCGGCCAATACAGCGTCAGTTCGTCTTGGGAATGAAATTTTTTGGATACAATCCGGGTTAGCACCCGAACATCCCTTTCAGACAGCTTCCTCTTGCGTCCACAGTTAATCCTGTTGGATGTGGTTGGTCATTCTTGGTGGTGCTGACATTACCCTGGATACCGTGGCTCTTGATACATCACAAAGACTTGCTGTCTTGGTCACAGATGCGCCAGCAAGGCTTGCACCAACAATTTGTCCTCTTTTGAACTCTGGTATGTCCCCCATAATGTTGTGTTCATTGCAATATTTTGAGCAAAACTGTGCTCTTACCTGCTAATTGAACCTTCACACTCTGCTCTTACTGGTTCAATTAATGAAGATTGGCCACCAGGCTGCTCCAATTTAGCCATGAAACCTCCCAAACTACAATGACAGGGGTTTCAGTTTCATTGTCCAACCCCTGCACCTCTGTAATATACTTCTACTGTCTATACTATTCTTGTATTTTATTATACTTTGTATCTTAGTGTAATGTTGGTAAACAGTCTTTGTGCTTCTTATATGTCATACATCTTCGCTCTCACCAAGAAAAATTCCTTGTATGTGTAGATGCTTGGAGAACTGAAGAGATAAGTCATGTGCCCTTCAGCATCAATTACAGCTTGACAATGAGATCACGTGCTGTTCACAAGTCAACGTCTTGTCTCCTGAGGCAGGACATCCCAATCTTCCTGAGTTGCGAGCCTCTACATGGGTTTTCTCTGTCTGACACTAGGTTCCTCTCACCTCCAATAAATGTGCCTGGAATTGTGTGGCATTCATCTTCCAGTTACGCAGGGCTCTGGTCACAAAGAAGTGGTCATCAGTGTTAGACGTCCACCTCTACGCCTTTCTGTGACTCTTCCGGTCTCTCTGTATCTCTGTTGCAACCTGCTGATGAGACACTGTGACATTCTAAGCTCAGGGGCCTCTTGCAACTGAGAACATCCAGTTTGAAGCAATTGTGAGGCACTGCTGATCAATTGTTAGGGGTCATCCTGGTCTCATTATGTCAAAATGTGAACAGCATGATGAGGAGGACTGTTTAAACAGCAATTCTTACTGAACCAGCAAATGGATTGGTCGATTCATGGGTCAAGCACCTGTTGTGAATTTTGCCATTAAGCTCTTTGTTAGAGAACAGCAAGTTGCGCAAAACGTACTGAAACACTGAACAGTTTAGAGAAGATCACATTACATTCACCTGTAAAGGTTAGAGCGTATTTTAGGTTCATCAGAACTTTTTGTGAACCGACAACTGCAATGTAAATGGGTGGGGCTAAGATGTGGTGGGGTGAGTGGGAGGGGATATGCAAATGAAGTGCCGGAACAGAGTGAGAATATTCAAACTGCATGGGATGGATCATCACAGGACACCATTAGGAACCTCTCCAACTCCATGCTGAGATGTCTGGCATGTTGTGTTAAACCCGACGTTTGCACTGAGAGACACGACTTCTGTATGAGTAGATCAATAAATATTGATCATATCAGTCAAAATTTGCAATCGGAATGAAAGATTTACACATTACTGCAAATGTCTTTATTTCAACAAAGTGAGGAAAATGCAGTTTTCCGTGATAAGATTCCTTTAAACTCTTTTCACAGACATTTTCTTGGTTTGTGCACGTAAACACTAAAAAAAGACCATCCTCTTCTGTCTCACTCACTAATCACCAGCCTGAAAAAAGACCACCAATCAGTCCCGAAAGCCTGTATTATCCTCTCCATCCTAAATGACCAGGGTCTAATTCCCACTTTCCAAACCCTTTCCCTCTTCCTCTCGCTTTAAAAGACTATAATCCCCAGGACTACAGAATGGACGACTGTCAAACGTCGGCGGAAAACACAGGGGACGAGTGTGTCTTCAGCTGCATCTGACAGTCCTCTACGTTACCCACCGTACCGCTAAAAATACACTTCAGCTGAAGACGCTTTCGTCTCATCTGCGGCAGGAAACTTTGGAGTGAAGCTTTGTAGTCAAACACAGAGGACTTCAGTCGCTTTCCTTGTGGCAAACTTTTGGCCACTGTTGACTAATGCATGAAAGTTTCATTTGGCAAAACTGGCTGCTGGAAAACGCAGTTTGAACAGATTAACAGAGTAAACAGTGAGTAAACAGCACATAGCCGAGGTCTCGCACTCGCTCTGAATCTGATGAGCACAGGACTTTGGTCAGATGGGAGAAACCGAGTCGGATCTGATTCTGGAACAGCGCTATTGTGTTCACTCACTTTAACTAAACATGCTGATTTTGAAGGAAAAAAGCCTGCGTCCACTTTACATGTTTGATATGCTGAAGAAAGTATAGTGGGCGGAGATTTGATTCAGTCATGGAAGTTCGTAAAAACTGTGAATGGTTAAAGCAACACTGTAGCAAATCCAACTTAAAACTACAGCTGGGTTTCGCCACCGATTTCCCAAATCTAAAAGAATCCAATTTGATTTCGATTTGCTCTGAATCGTTTCAATATCAATTCATTTTGGCATTTTTCAGATAAAATAACAGTTTTTTTTTATTTCAGGATATGTTTACACAGGTCACATGGGTAACAGCTTGTTTTACAGAAGGTAAAAGGTTCCAGAATCTTGGTGCTGATGGCTGATGGGGTGTGAGGAATAGGTAGGAATGGTAGGAATGACATTACTCCACCCTTCCTATGTGGAACAAATCCCATCCTGATAGGACCTAATAGTAGGAGCAGAAACTTCTAAAGCCCTATTCAGATGGGATTAGCCTCATCAGGAGATGCAGAGTAATGTCTTTTTACGGCAGGACGTCTGACTGATTCACACGGGATAAGAATTCTCAGCAAAAAGGACTGAGATGGGACAGGCTGCGCGCATTGCACTGCCACCTCCTCCAAAAATGTCTTTAATATTGACCAAGTAGAGGATGATAACCACTCATTGCTTCTTAACCAATCGAATAATTCAACTTTAGTGTGGAAACCATGACGTTCGTAATATGTACGAACCAGCCTGAACACACCCTCGCACCCAGCCCTCGAAAGAAGCCTCCGTACTAGGTGTACTGTCAAGCTAGCAAGGCCATTTGGCCTGGAATTTCTGTCTGTGCAGAACCAAAGGGTTCAATTAGCCTCAGCAGCAATGTGATCAACCGCGATGGAGAGTTCCATTCTTCTTGGAGCACAGAATTCCATTGTCCCAACTCAGCCACGACTGCAGCCTGATTGCATCTGCTCCCCCCCCCTCGCTCTCTCGATGATGTAGCTAAAGCATGAAGGCAGGAAGTAGTTCAGAAAGTTACTAAAAGTTAGACGTCATTACGAAAAGACACAGATTTCATAAGCCCAGGAAGTGGCAGAGAATTAGTCCGGAGAAGACAATCAATGCCAATACTGGCTTGAGCTGGTTTAGAGTCGATCAGCTGAGATTTCAGTCCGTAACAGAGGTCTGGAGAGTCAGTCTGGTGGCTCTTCTGAAAAGCAGATGGTGAGTCACCCATAAACACACAGCGTTTGAGCTTCATTTCCACAACCAGCGAAGTAACTGAACACAAAACTGAAAGACTCTCCTGATTTTCCTTTTCTTAAAAATGTAATTATTATATAAATGTTTGAACATAATATTAATAATATTTAATTTGACTAATATTAACCTGAACAGATTAAACAGGCATTCGAAAGTCCTTAAGAAATGATCTGTTCAATAGAACAATTTAAGAACAGGGATTTGTTTAGTAAATTCTGTCTGCCTGATTCTATCATTCAGTAAGTATCTCATTTATAACCTTCGTCTTGCCCACTGTGTACGCGGTCACACATCTACTACTCCCTTGATGAGCCAATAGTGTCATGGTTTTATGGTAACCATCTAAAGGTAAGTCCATTGCTGCCCTAGTTCATAACTGCACATCCACAGTAGGTTGATCAGACCGGTCGTCTCTGTGCCACGTACAACAACGTACAGAGAAATCCTGTGAACCATTCTTTACCAGACGATACGACGGATTAACGATGTCATTTTTCATGGGACTGGTGTAACCCGCGATTGTCTTAGGTTCATTTGCCCGAAGGTAAAAAGTCCGGAATCTTTATGGAGCGTTCAGTCCGTAAACATTACCCTGGGTGTATGTGGATGGGATGCAAATTCCTGAGAAGCTCCGGTATAAATTGCATTATCCTACAGCTAATCCTCTCCAAACAGACTTTGGATATTTCTTTTCAGAAACCTGTTTCCTTGCTGTTGTGTTGACCTGCTCATTAGAGTTCCTCGCTCAGATCTTTGCCAAGTTTCTTCCAGAAAATGTCTGTTTTTAAGACATTTTTAAGTCTAACGTCTGAATAACAGTGTGATTTAATAATAACGAATTACCCTCCCCTCACCAAGTCTGCTTAACTCAACTCTGAATATGAAATAAGCATCTTCTTTGGAAGTCCCACATGACATCTGCTGGATGACTGACACCTGGATGCCTTTTCCTCGTTCCTACGGCAATAATCCAATGTCTGGTAATAATGACTCCTGATTGACACCCCCTCCTGTGAATAGGGGTCACCACAGCCCTCATCATCTCACACAAAGCGAAGACGTCAGACATCTCTGTGCAATACAGTCGTTTACTTCGCAGAAACTTTGCTCAAGTTTCCGTCGCCCTATTCTCGTCACGCTAAACGCTCTAGAATGGGCCTCTGTAAGAAAAGTCAGTGACCTGAAAAAGACAGCGCCGCTCTCTAGGCTTCTTTTATCAGGGCCCATTTTCTTAAGCTAAATGGCCCTGGTGCTTCTCCAGCACCCCTGTGTGCTCCTGTAACATGCGGCCCTCACACTCCGCTGCCCCTAAATTGCATTCTGAATTGCTTCTGTGTGAAAATCCCTCATCAGGAGAAAGAGAGAGAGAGAGAAAGAGAGAGAGAGAGAGAGAGAGAGAGAGGAAGGAGAAAAGAGGTGGTGGAAATGCTGTTCATTTGCATTTGTATCTCAGAGAAGAGCTTCGTCGGGCCGCTGGGAGGTCGCAGAGAAACAAGGGCAAAAGCATTTGTTCTGAAATTGAGACGCAGCTGTGACAAGAGCGGGAAAGACGTCATTCAGCAACAGCTGTAAAAATCAAACTTCTACAGTTTCAGATCAGACTAATATTTGGAGAATCGGCGCTGTAATGCTGTTGTGGTGGTAGCAATGTTGGACGAGGTCCATAGACAATGTTCAAAAACTGCAGTCGCAATGTTGAAAGAGGCCTGTAACCAGCAGTCTCTCTCTCACTGTCCCTCTCTCTCACTGTCCCTCTCTCTCCCGGTCTCTCTCTCTCCCGGTCTCTCTCTCTCCCGGTCTCTCTCTCTCTCTCTCTCACTGTCACTCTTTCACTTTCTCTCTCTCCCCTCTCTTTCACAGTCTCTCTCCTCTCTTTCACAGTCTCTCTCCCCTCTCTTTCACAGTCTCTCTCCCCTCTCTTTCACTGTCTCTCCCCTCTCTTTCACTGTCTCTCTCCCCTCGGTCACTGTCTCTCTCCCCTCTCTTTCACTGTCTCTCTCCTCTCTTTCACAGTCTCTCTCCCCTCGGTCACTGTCTCTCTCCCCTCGGTCACTGTCTCTCTCCCCTCGGTCACTGTCTCTCTCCCCTCTCTCTTTCTGTATTTCTTCCTCCTCTCTTTCTCTCTTGCTTTCTCTCCTCTCCCAATGTCTCCCCTCTTTCTTGCCTCTCACCCTCACTCTCTTCCTCTTTCTCTCTCTCCCCTCCCTTCGGTTAAATAAGCCAATGTAAAAGTCTCTCACCCCTCTCACTCTTTCTCTGTTTCTCTATCTTGTTGTCTCTCTCTCCCCTCGTGTACTTTTTCCTTTCTCTTGCCCTCTCATTCTCTCGCTCTCCCTCTTTGTCTTTCTCTCTCTCTGAGTGGAAGAGAAAGTGGAACTGTAGAGATATCACTTTCACAATCCTCACAGACACACACACACACACACACACACACACACACACAGAAATAGCGAAAAGAGAAAAATCTGAAACACACGAAGCACAGCCTGTTGCCAAGGTAACGGTCAGAACAGATTTCCATGGAGATTAGATCCTTTGATATTCCAGAGAGGGAAGGAGAGAGTGTTGGGAGAAAACAGTGAAAGGGGCGGGGGGAGGGGGGAGACACTCCTTCATTATGAAAGTAGAACACAGAGGAATGAGGGGATTCCGTACCAATCTTATCACACTCCGGCCCACCCGAATGCCCCAGTGCAAACACTCTCCTGCCTGATTCAGAACACTTCCATGCTATGGTCATTCATCTGATCCAGCTGTGTCCACTCTGAACACAGACCTGTAGACCCCTGGTGGAAATCAGTCCTCTGAGCTTCCAGTTGGAATTTTCTATGTTTCTGCATATATTTGAGCTTAAACGTTATTAGATGTTCTAAAGGTAGAAAACCAAATCAATCAAATGAGACAAAAATATTACAGGAAAATGGTCCAATATTCCATATCTATCTGTGAGAACCTTGAGGATCAGCAGATCATTTGAAGGTGAAATTAGAGTCAGGTGTTCTATTTGCAGAACAGGGATCTATCAAAGTCTGATCTTCATAACACGTTTGTGGATGTGTATCATGGAATGAACAAAGGAGATTTTCTGAGGATCTCAGAAGAAGAGTTGATGCTCATCAGGCTGGAAATGGTTACACAACCATCTCTAAAGAGTTTGGACTCCACCAATCCACAGTCACGCAGATATGTACAAATTCACGACCATTATTACCCTCCCCAGGAGTGCTCCACCAACAAAGATCACACCAAGAGCAAGGCATGTAAGGACCCGGTAGCTCACAAAGGAACCCACAGGAACTTCTAAGCAAATAAAGGCCTTTCTCTTATTGGCTAATGTTAATGTTCATGAGACCACCATCAGGAGAACACTGAACAACAATGACGTTAAAGGCAGGGTTGCAAGCAGAAAGCTGCTGCTCTCCAAAAGGAACACTGCTACCCGTTTGCAGTTTGATGAGCACAAGGACAAGCCAGAAGACTACTGGGACATTTTTCATGGAGGGATGAAATCAAAATAGATTGTTTTGTTAAATGAGAGATGATGTGTTTGGAGAAAGTAAAACACTGAATTCAAGTGTAAAAACCTTCTCCCATCTGTAACACATGGTGGTGGAAGTATCATGGTTGCCTGTTTTGCTGCATCTAGATCAGGATGGTCTGCCATCATGAATGGAATAATGAATTCTGAATTACACCAGCAAATTCTAAAGGAATGTGGGTCGTGCAACAAGACAACGACCCTAAGCACACAAGTCATTCTACGCAAGAATGTTTAAAGACTAATCAAGCTAAGGTTTTGGTCAAAGTCCTGTTTTCTTACTCGTAAGCTGCTGTATTCACATCCATCTACACACAACTCATACTGATCCCAGTATTGGACTATTTTCTTCAATAAATAAATGAGCAAGTCTAATAGTTTTGTCTCATTTGTTTGATTCAGTTCTCCTTACTTTTCAAATCTGAAGTTCTAGCTCAAATTTATGCAGAAATATAAACGAACTTTTAAGCACCACTGTAAATCTGCTCATTCCCTGGATACAAGAGAGCGTATGACTAATTTGTGACCTTTATATAAGCAGGGAGAGAGTGTGAGCACCCCCTCCCACCCACCTCGGGGTTGTTAAGAAAGAGAAGAAAAGAAAAGAGAGAGTACGTAGATGTCAGTTTCTATACATTATGAATGTACCTCTGAATTCGCGATCTTCAACATGAGAGACGGAAAGAGAGAGCGAGAGAGAGCGAGAGAGCAAGAGAGAGCGAGAGAGAGACAGAGAGAGAAAAAATCCATCATTAGCAACGTGTGAAGATCAGAAAGGCACACTACACGACACATCCCACAGTGACGCAACAATCACCCACACAGTGACGTCTCCAGGGTTAAATTAACATCTTTGGTGTATTGCTGGTATTCACTACACCAGTGCTTTTCAACCTGTGGGGTCGTGGATCACCAGTAGGCCTTGAAGCAATCTCTAGTGGTTTGCTGGGGCCCACAGGGGCCGGTAATGGCACTTTAAATCACAAAAGTGAAATAAAGTATTTTGTTTAATTAAAAATCATTTGGAGACAATGCGACTGCGGGTGCCTTATAAAGACATTGATGTAGATGTATTGTTTTTGGATTTTTCAACCCACTATGTTGTGCACATACGGGAATTAAACCTACGCATTTAACCCATCCTCACACAGTGACGCACACTAGTGACTTCACACACCAAGGGGCAGCGAGCACACGTGCCCAGAGCGGTGGGCAGCCCTGGGAGCGCCTGGGGAGCAGCTGGGCAGTTCAGTGCCTTGCTTAAGGGCACTTCAGTCATGTCCTGCCTGTTCAGGGATTCAAACCAGCAACCTTTCAGTCACAAGGCTGGTTCCCGAACCACCAGACCAGGGCTGCTCCCACAGCTGTTTTGTATGAAGACAGACGGGGATGTCCCACATAAATAAAAAATTCCCATGACTCCCACAAAGTGTGGGAGAACTTGGTCCCATAGGTTTTTGTTTGGTTTTCACCATGGACGGTCCTTTTTTCAGGATGTGCACCACCCCTGCATTATCTGTGATTTCTAATGTAATTCATCCATACTTTTAATACATTTTTTACATACATATTGCATAAGTAGTAGGATTGTCGACATGGGAACTGATATTTGGGACAGGTGTTTTCATGAAGACAAGCTACAGGGGTTGGACAATGAAACTGAAACAGCTGGTTTTAGACCACAATAATTCATTAGTATGGTGTACTAGGGCCTCCTTTTGCAGCCAATACAGCGTTAATTCGTCTTGTGAATGACATTTTTGGATACAGTCCAGGTTAGCACCCGAACATCCCTTTCAGACAGCTTCCTCTTGCGTCCACAGTTAATCCTGTGGGATGTGGTTGGTCCTTCTTGGTGCTATGTTGACATTACCCTGGATACCGTGGCTCTTCATGCATCACAAAGACTTGCTGTCTTGGTCACAGATGCGCCAGCAAGACGTGCTCCAACAGTTTGTCCTCTTTTGAACTCTGGTATGTCCCCCATAATGTTGTGTTCATTGCAATATTTTGAGCAAAACTGTGCTCTTACCTGCTAATTGAACCTTCACACTCTGCTCTTACTGGTTCAATGTGCAATTAATGAAGATTGGCCACCAGGCTGCTCCAATTTAGTCATGAATCCTCCCACAATAAAATGACAGGTGTTTCAGTTTCATTGTCCAACCCCTGTATCTCTATTAAGATACTGTTAAGGCCACAATTCTCACAATTTCAGCATTAGTACTTTAGAAATAAAAGAGAATTTTACATAAGCTTTCTAGTAATCAACAGGTGAGCTGTGAGGTGGTTGTGAACCCCAGCTCTACAGTGAGGAGATGGGAGGTAACGGCCAATGATGACTTATTGAGTGTTTTTCAGAGTCTATGTTACAGACACCATCATTCGGTTCCCTTTTATCTATAGAAATGAAGCCAAAAACATCTGCCGTGTTGTCAAATTTGCAACAAGAGTCCTGCAGTAGACACCTGGGGTGTAACCAGACTCACCTACTCATTTGGTTAGACCCACCCCCTTGTGCCATTTTCACACCTAAAAGTGCAGTGTTTTCGTTTTGTTGTGTACTTGGGCTGCGGTTAGTTCTTGTTTCTCGCTGCAGTTTGGCGACAAACTAAGGAACGTTACTGTGTCCTGTCATTATCCTGTATGTTGGCTGCATTTCCCTACATTTGATTTTGGCTGCTTAATGGAGGGATGTGCACCGGGATGTTCTCAATTCTACCTCCCTACCAGAATCTCATGACCTTCAAATGCACACGTGTTGAGTAAAGGTGGTGAACTATGGTCGGGTTCCTTTAGTTTGTGTTTACAAATAAGCGTTAATTTACAGTTGCAGCAGATTCAGAAATTTACATACTGCTCCATGATGCACATATATACATGAAGGGGGTCCGAATTTGTTTAAGGGGTGACAGTCTTCCCTCAACTTTCTATTATTGGTCTTAAAGTCCAAACCATTAGATAAAGTGTATTCACACCCACAAACAGATGGTCCAGTTGATCTGGACTGAGACTAGTTCTTTAAGTCAAACCGGGAGGTCCCAAAGTCCAGACCAAACACGGCAGGTGTGAAAGCACCTTCACACTGATCTTACAGCACAGAAGCGGAGCAGATTGACCCCCCTGGATTCCCAGCTTTCAACAGGTAAAACATGCAGCTCATGACTGTTACTATGAAATGATTTACATTTCCATCACATTCCAGAACCGGAGTTACTATGGTCCAGTTTCACCCACGAGCTGCTGCTGCGAGAGTCCACATAATAATAATAATAATAATAATAATAATAATAATAATAATAATAATAATAATAATAATAATAATACACATACACTGATGACAAACTAAACAACAGATTATGTTTTAAACAGTATTGGTCACCAGACCAGGAAATACATTTGCTGAGAGCGCTGGCCGACACCGGGTGCAAACAGTACGTCCCTGACGTCCCCTATGCTAATTGTAGGTGGCTGGCTAACAACTAATTATGTCAAATTAACCATTTTACATTAACATCAGAGTTGCCGGAAAAAAAGAGAAATGCTGTAAATGTGAGAAACAACACAACATGGCACAGTGAGTAATGCTTACAACAAAGAAACTGCAAAACCAAGCAGGAAAAGTCATGGAATTATGGAAATCATAGGATCGACAGATATGTTAATGATATGCAAATAAAAGAATGCTGCAGACTAGAGCCAGGTGCTTGAAAATGTGATCATTTGCAGATCTGAGCGACATCTGCTCCTTCTTCAATTTGCATAACCTTCTTGGTGTAGTAATTTCAGTGTTCATGACTAGTCTGAATAACCCAGACAGCTAGAGTTGGGTCAGATTGAGCTGCTGACCAGTATACACTACTACATTATGCTGAGAGTCGGGTCAGACGGAGTCGCTGACCAGTACAGAGTAGTAGATTATGCTAAGGGTTGGGTCAGACTGAATCGCTGACCAGTATAGACTAGTAGATTACGCTCAGGGTCAGGTCAGACTGAGTCGCTGACCAGTATAGACTAGTAGATTATGCTCAGGGTCGGGTGAGTCTGAGTTGTAACCAGTATACACTACTAGATTACGCTCAGGGTTATAGTGTAACCCCAGGTTAATTAAAAGAAAACGAGGATTTGATTGCATTCAGTGACGAGAGAATTAGTGAGTTCAGGATGTTGACGATCACCATCCCACCTAATCCCCAGCTCCACAGCTCATCCCAAATGTTGGATGGAGCTCCATCATTCCAGAGAACACTTTTCAACTGCTCCACAGATCAGATCAGGGATGGGGTGCTTTGTACGCCTCTACCTCACGTCTGGCACTAGACACAGTGCCAACAACTACATGTTTATCTGAGTGGTCGTAGTTTCAACATCTGAAGCTGATCCAGACGACACTTCGAGGCTCAAATCTGATGCAGCAGGCACAAACGGCTCTGAAGGGGGCAAACTAACTGCGTTCCCAATTAACAAAGTGCTGATTAGCTAAGTGCACAAGATAAAACCATAATAAGCAGTAATAATGGAATAATCACACAGCAATTAATGAGCTCTGCTGCTGTTATGGAGATGGTCCAATCCACAGCAATCCAGGAGAACTGTAACGTTTCTGAAGGGGCGCAGAGACCCTTTATCAGTGTGTTTACAGCGTGCTTTGAGGGACAGGACAACTGGTGTTAAACTCACTGTTCAAGGGCATGAGAGCAGCGGTCAGTGAGCAGTGACCTTAGAAACTGGTACAAGTGGGATCCTCACCCTCACAGTAATATAACAATACCAAGCTCCTGTGACCACACAGGAGCACTTTGTTGTCCTATAATTACAGACTGAAGTTCATCTGTATCTCTGCATACCTTATTCCCCTCCTTTCACCCTGATCTTCAAAAGGTCAGGACCCCACAGGACCACCACAGAGCAGCTATTATGTGGGTGGTGGGTCATTCTCAGCACTGCAGTCACACTGACATGGTGGTGGTGTGTTGGTGTGTGTTCAGCTGATACAAGTGGATCAGACAGAGCAGTGCTGCTGGAGTGTTTAAACACGGTGTCCACTCACTGTCCACTCTATTAGACACTCCTACCTAGATGCTCCACCTTGGAGATGTAAAGGCAGAGACAGAAGCTCATCTGTTCCTGCACAGTTTGTTAGCTGTTGTATAAAAGATCCCGGCACTTTCTTCTGAGTGCACTGGCTGCCAAGCAATGATGCAATGGCAGCAGTTCAAAAAGTGGACGCATCGGAGGAGGACGTACTGGAGGAGGCATGTGCTTGTCTTCACCTCCCTGGTGTCGGGAACATCATGTGATGGGGAAGAGACGTAAAGGGGTTGTGTAATTGAAACAGTAATAACGATTAAAGTGTAGTAACAGTAATAGTAGGAATAGTTACAGTAACAATAATATTAGATTTAATTGTATTTAAACAATGGCAACAATAATAATAATAATAATAATAATAATAATAATAATAATAAGAATAAGAATAAGAATAATAGTAGTAGCAGGGATGTTTGTCACTAGTGGTAGTAATTGCTCAGAGGCTCCTAATACCCAAGTTTCACTCCCCCCGAGATGCCTACAGAGATGCCACATGCTCCAGCACACACACATCTACTAGCAGTGCATCAGCGAGCGAGCGAGCGAGAGAGAGAGAGAGAGAGAGAGAGAGAGAGAATATTTGCTGATGAGCTGAAGCCACTGAGAGTTCATTTTCACTTCAAGAGGTCAGAGTGCTGTTTCATTTACACCTCTGTGAGCGGACACACGCACACACACACACACACACACACACACACACACACCTCTGTGGCTGATTGTCACAGCTTGACTCAGCAAGCTACCTTTACACTCATGTTTCTACTCAGTCTCTTGCGCGCGCACACACACACACACACACACACACACACACACACACACACACACACACACACACACACACACACACACACACCCCTCAGGACAGGCGTAAGTTTTATCAGCGCTGCCTCCTCGGGGTCGTGTGCTTCTGCTCGGTGATAAGACTCCTCCTGAAGAAGAGCTTCAGGGGTAGAGCAGACGCCCCGTGCGTCCTAGCCGGAACTAATCTCGCCCTGCACTAACACCCCATTCATCTTCATTCAGCCCACTGTTCTGGCCGCTATCTGATCGATCATATTTAAATGTGGCATTTACCCATTTGGCCCGTGTAAATGTTCCCGGGGTCCCCCAGGCTGCAGGACAAAAGTCATGTTTGAGCGGCGGAGCGGACCGGCCTGCTTTCAGAATCCCCCCTGCGGCCTGACCAGACACAGCCAGCCAGCCTGCGACTCAATACACACACACACACACACACACACACATGCACAGACATGCAGGCGCACACACACTCACATCCAATGATAGTAACAGCAATCTGTCACAATAGCAGGAATAATAATAATAATAATAATAATAATAATAATAATAATGGTTTACACATGCACAGACTTTACTCACAGCTCTCCAACACGAATTCAGAGCTACTACTAATACCAGTAGTGCAGTGAACCAGTAGCAACTGAAAATGGTAGGTGATGGTATTAAAAGCAGTATGACTACCACTAATGTTCAAGGTTCAAGGTTCTTTTTATTTGTCACACACAGTTATACAAAATGCAGTGAAATGCTTATTACGACTGTAAAGCAGCCGCAACAGCAGCAGACTCAGCAGTGCCATCTTGAATCGAAAAACAAGAACAGTATAAATGAGGTACACAAAAAAACACACCCCCAGACCATGTTCCAAGAGGAGCATGATTTAGGTAGATTAAAAAACATCCGAGCACTAAAAAAGCACACATAAATCAACAACAGACTAGGTAATCAGGATGGGATTCCGGAAGGGAAGGGGGCAAAGGTACTGGGAGGGAGTGAAGTAGAACAAGTAGTGAACAAGTAGTTCCCACCCGGCTGCCAGCTCAATCCAACGCAGACGTACAGACACCACAGATAAGCTGCGAAGGCCTGGAGGCCTCCTGCAGAAAGCACCCTGCTCAGGAGCCAAAGCTGAAGTCCAGCAGTCACCATAGGCTCCTGAGCAGGGCGCTTTCTGCAGGAGGCCCCCAGGCCTTTCGCAGCTTATCTGTAGTGGTGTCTGTACGTCTGCGCTGGATTTAGCTGGCAGCCGGGCGGGAACTACTTGTTGAACAAGGCAGATGTTAAACAGAGGTTTATTGAATTTTCTGGCCTGTTTGGTGGTAAACTAAGGCGTGGTGCATCACCTTGAACATCCTCACCATGAAACATGGTGGTGGCAGCGTCATGCTGTGGGGATGCCTTTCTTCAGCAGGGACAGGGAAGCTGGTCAGAGTTGATGGGAAGATGGATGGAGCTAAATACAGGGCAATCCTGGAGGAAATCCTGTTAAAAGCAGCAAAAGACTTGGAACTGGGGCAGAGGTTGACTTCCCAGCAGAACAATAACCCTTAACATACAGCCAGAGCTACAATGGAATGGTTTAGATCAAAGCATATTCATGTGTTACAATGGCCAAGCCAAAGTCCAGACCTAAATCTCTAAATCCCATCGAGAACATGCAGCAAGACTTGAAAGTTGCTGTTCACAGATGCTCTTCATCCAATCTGACAGGCTTGAGCTATTTTGCAAAGAGGAAAAGACAAGATCTCACCCTCTAGATGTGCAAAGTTCATAGAGACGTACCCAAAAAGACTTCACTGCTGTAACTGCAGTGAAAGGTGGTCCCAACAAAGAACTGATTCTGGTGGGATGAATACAAATACACGCCACAGTTTCCAGATTTTCATTTGTAGTTTTTTTTTTTGTGTTGGTCTATCAAATAAAATCACAATAAAATACATAAAAGCAGTTCAGTGACCCCAGACTTCCACTGAACAAACTCCTCTGCTCCACTCCGACCGCCGACTCGGCCCATCTGACAAGCCACAGTGCATCTTTCCTCCTGATGCTACCACCCCAGCACACCACAACTTAAAAGAGGATGCTGGCCACTACAGAGTGGTAGAACATCTGCAGGAGTTTTCTCCAGATGCTGAAGGACTCCAGACCCCTGAGGAACTACTCTGTGCAGACTAGTGTGTCATCCAGATGCAGTCTGAGGTAGGTCCACATCAACCCTCTCACTGGAGGGGTATTCCATACCTATGTGTCCACCACCATCTCTCCTTAATCTTGGATGTGTTCAGCTGCAGATGGTTCAGTTGGCACCATCATCTATACTCATCCTCCTCTCCACTCCTGACACACCGAACAAAGCTCACAGTTGAAGGACGAAGCTTGATTCCAGATTTCTCCTGGATATCTCCAGCCATAGCATGGATGTGTTCAATTCCATCACCAGCGCACCTGATTTAACATCACTAAGCACTGATTTACCAAAGCAGAACTTTAAAAACTCTCATGAGGAGAACTTTGGAGATGTTTTAATGAGCACCGTGATGGAAAACCACCAGTTTTCTGAAGGAATCTTATTCATATTTATTGCCTACTGCAATCACACTACTGTTCTTCTCAAGTTTTATTATATTTATCTTCATTATTTCACCTGATTTTTGGAGCCACTACTCTCCTTAAACCATTGTAGCTCCGGCATAGCCATGCTGATCTGGAATAATGAGCTTTTATACAGCAATATTTTTCAAAAAACCATCCCATACAAATCCCTGAAATGTGTTCAAAATAGTTTTACCTTTTAAAGATTCGTTGGATAATTTAGTTTCGTAAAACACTAGGACTCCACCCATCACTTGCAATGCTCCTGATATTAGGGGGTGAGGACAAGCACATGCCTCCTCTGATACATGTGAAGTCAAGAGACAAGTGCAGGCCACAAGATCCGTAAAGACGTCTCCAACAATCCTAAAATGTTATTACAGGACCTACAGGCAGCTCTCACCACTGCTGCTGTCAAAGTATAGCATCTACATGCAGAAAGAGACCACATTTCCATGGGAGGTGTGCAAGGAGGAAACATCAGGGCAAGAATACAATTTCCCAGAGAACATCTGGACAAACAGCAGGACTGTGTTCTTTGGACAGATGAATCCATAGTTGAGTTATTTGGGCACAGAAACCAAAAACACGTTTGACGCAAACCAAACAGCACTTGAGAACAAGAACCTCATACCAACTGTGAAGCATGGGGGTGGAAGTGTCATGGTTTGGAGCTGCTTGCCACAGCAGGGCCATGGGAGTTCTCCATCACAGGAACCACCATGAAATCTTCATTTCTTGAGGGGCTTGAAGAAAATATAAGGCCATCTGTGCAAGGACTGACACTAAAACATCATATAGCTGAAAGAATTCCACATTGAAGTGTGGAAAAAGCTTTCTCCCAGTCAATGTCAGAGACTGGTAGATGATTATAGGGAACATCTAATGAAAGTAATACCAGCTATCCTAACTTTTCCCCCAATAGAACATGAAAATTGACTCTACATAATAAAGTAGGTGTATATTAAAGAGTCATAACACTCCTGCTCTCAGCATTATCTGTACTCTTCATTTGGGAATGCCACACTCCTTTAATGATGAAACATTCCCAGAGTGAAGGGCACTGATTATAAAGCCGGGAAAGCCGGGATTCAGGCGGGAGAGTCAAGACACCTGCTTCACGTAATCTGTATCTGAAAATCCAACTTCTGCCTTTAGATTTGTCTGTGTGTGTGTGCGTGTGTGTGTGTGTGTGTGTGTGTGTGTGTCTCAGTCACAACAGAAATTGTGCCCAGAGTGTGAACCTACGGCTCTGGCTGTGTGTCAGAGAGGCCATATGGTTGAGTGGGCAGCAGAATGTCTGGGGAGAGCAGTGCTGAGGCCACGAGGGCTGCCTGGCAACTGCAAAGGCCACAATACACACACACACACACACACACACACACACACACACACACACACACACACACACACACACACACGTACACATTTATTTACACACAAAGAATATATACACAAAGAAGAGATGAACATGAAGATGCCCACCCATCTATTTGCACGTGCCTGCACACACGCACACATGCAAGGACACACACACACACACACACACACACACACACACACACACACACACACACAGTCCAACTATAACTAATAAGCTTTTGCCCAGCAAACCTTTAAGGTTACCCATGTGTCCTTTAGTGGCCTTTACCCATTATTCTCTCGGCTGTGGCCGTCCAGACCCCTCGGCAGCCCTGCGGCTCTACAGCTGCGCTGACCGTCCCAGCGGACACACAGTCCCTGCCAAACACCGTGACCCTCCACAATCAGTGCACAGAGTACCACCGACCCACCCTGCAACCCAAGCTCCAGCACAACTAAATTAGACTAAACAGTTCACTTTGGACCATCAGAGCTGTCCGAAAACACCCGCTAATATAAAAGTCCTGTACGTATAGCAATATCATCAAAATTCATACTGGAGTAAAACGACTACAGTTATTTTGATCATTATCAGATTCAGAATCAGCACAAATCAAAAAGATGCATACTGGATTAAAACCATTCTATAACCATTAGAGTACAACTGAAAAATACACACCCTGCAGATTCATACTGGATTAAAACCATTCTATAACCATTAGTGTCCAACTGAACTATAACCCCCCCCCACACACACACACACACACACACTGCAATCACTCCACAGGTCATGACATTCTAGTGTTTTTGCTGCTCACATTTCTGTCCAACTGGTTTATATGGTGACGCTGTGCATCCTTCATTTAGAAAGCAGCTAAAAATACACCAGCTGCATATTTACATTCAACAGTGGTGGCGGTCAGCTCAGGGACATGAGTCTCTGAGTCTCTGACCCAAACAATCCCCCATGCCTGCAGCTTCCATCTGAATACCACAGTGTGAGAGAGAGAGCGAGAGACAGTGAGAGAGAGAGAGAGAGAGAATCACTGCCGTCATTGTTTCAGTTCTTCGTAAAAGTGCTGTCTGAACTCATCACCAGCCTCTAAATCTGACAGCTGACAGTGGGTTTGGGGGACGGCCAGATCCTGCAGCAGTCCGGAGATGTTTTAATTGGTTTAATGAGACCAGATGTGCTTGTAGAGACTCAACAAGTGTACATGACCACTGTACCTGTATGCTTTGTTAATTAAAGAACGACACCAGCAGCCTGTAAGCCCTGCCTCCCTTCTCAACACCGCTTTAGGGTTCTAGAGGACCGGCCGCTGGTAGTTGTGATGTAATCATGGGTGGGTCATTTTACAGAATGAAGGGGACCAAAGAGCATAACATTCACCCAGTTAGAGAGCGATGATCATGTTGGTGGATGACAGTGATGCTGTTTACACCACAGGTTCTCAACGCGACTGCTACGGGCCTGCTCCTACATCACTACTGTGGCATTAGGACGTTGGCTACGGGCCAACCACACTACTGCACCGGTATCATGTTGACTAGAGGCCTTGTTCAATGTCGCTCGTCCAACATCACTACTGCAGCATTAGCACCCCAGATAAAGGGCCCATCCAACCTCGCTACCACAGTGCTTTTGGATGAGGCCCACAGTGAGCGTGCTAACACCATCACAGCATCTGCATGTCAGCCAGGGGCCTGAAGAAATAGTGAATGAGCAGGTGTCCCAATACTTTTGTCCATACAGTGTGTATAATAGGTCTGGATTTCTTCAACAGTGGCGCTTTGTTGGCCACTATTAGGCTTTTTCCACCAACGTGGAACGAGTTCCTTTCTGGTTAGCATTTCCAACCATAGATTTGTAGTTTTCCAGTTTAAACCACTGTGGGAAGGTCCAACTGGGTGTCCAGTTGCAAAGAGCACTGACATACCATTCACCTCGCACCTTATCGTCTTCTACATCGTATCGCCAAAAGTTGATCCATGTTTGCTTTTGCAGAAAACACACATCTGGAACAGCAGCACAAGGGTTCGCTGGTTGTCTGTACGTGCTACCATATTCTCACGTCCATTTACTGACGCTGTGCAGCCCCTCTGTTGACGGATTCTGTGACGTATCCTCGGTTCCACTAAAGCTGGTGTAAACGCAGGCTGATTCAATAAAAAACACGATTTTTATAAAGCCGAGCGGAACCCGTACATGAAGCGCAGTCCTTTTGGTGGAAAAGGCCACGTTTCAGTTTCAGCGTATCCTCTCTCTTACTCTGAAGTCAGTGACTCATGGAAAGGCGCTAAATGTTTCTCGGAGCACATCTGTCTAAATTTCCATCCTGTGATTTAGTCCAATCTAGGCTGAGCCTCTGTCTCATCACCGGCCAGTGGCACAGTTAGTTCTGCGTGTGCTATATTCTTAACTAAAATTAGCCCCTAATAAAGCCACCAGGACCATATCATCACACCTGGCTATTACAGAGAGGGCACGGGTTTAATCCCAGCTGCTCTGACATCATACTGTTGCCATCGTGTCCTTGGGAACATAACTGTTAGCTGCTCCGGAGGGATGGGCCCTGTAATGAGCCTGTGTGAGTGCCAGTTAAAATTAGTGTCAGCTAAAACCATCACAACGCGTTTTCAGGGCATCGTTACAGGTGTTACCTCAGACTGCCCGTCAGCCACCACGCGGATCACAGCGCGAAACATAAGGTGGGTGTTTCCAATAAAGTGGCCAGCGTGTGGAAGCACAAGGTTGGTGTTTCCAATAATGTGGCCAATGAGTGGAAGCACTAGGTAGGTGTTTCCAATAATGTGGTCAGTGTTTAAAAGCACAAGGTAGGTGTTTCCAATAACGTGGCCAATGAGTGGAAGCACAAGGTAGGTGTTTCCAATAATGAGAGATATATGCCCCTTTCATCATATACTGTCTTAGATCATTGTCTTAGCAAATGGTCATCTCACACCTTCTATGTTTGACTTAAACACACTATCTGTGTATACAATCAACCCCCTGAAGAATGTTGACAGTCGCCCATCTGTAAAGATTCCTTTCCCCATTTTCCTCGTCTATATGATAATACAACCAACCCACCTTTGTGTATTACCCCAAGTGACCTTACCTTCATCCCCTATTTACCCCTCTTCCACAATGTATATAAGGTCCTCCTAAAATCCCTCAGATCAGACTGGATGGACTTACAGACTGGATGCGGACTGGATTCAGACTGGATGGACTTACAGACTGGATTCAGACTGGACGGACTTGCAGACAGGATGGACTTACAGACTGGATTCATGTCAGACTGAGTTGACTTCAGACTGAATGCAGATCAGACTACAAACTAGCAAGGTGAACTGAGAGACTGACCAGACTACTGACCGCTTAAGCTGTGTCCATATGTGCTTCTCTGTCTGCACCTGAATAAACCCACGATCTGAACCTCCTGACTCCTGTATGCCGAATTTCTAACAGTAGGTGTTTCCAATAAAGTGGCCAGTGATGACACACAATGTAGGTGTTTCCAATAAAGTGGCCAGTGAGTGGAAACACAAGGTACAGTGGGGAAAATAAGTATTTAGTCAGTCACCAATTGTGCAAGTTCTCCCACTTAAAAAGATGAGAGAGGCCTGTAATTGACATCATAGGTAGACCTCAACTATGAGAGACAAAATGTGAAAAAAAATTGAGAAAATCATTTTGTCTGACTTTTAAAGAATTTATTTGCAAATAATGGTGGAAAATAAGTATTTGGTCACCTACAAACAAGCAAGATTTCTGGCCGTCACAGACCTGTAACTTCTTTTTTAAGAGGCTCCTCTTTCCCCCACTCATTACCTGTATTAATGGCACCTGTTTGAAGTTGTTAACAGTATAAAAGACACCTGCCCACAACCTCAAACAGTCACACTCCAAACTCCACTATGGTGAAGACGAAAGAGCTGTCGGAGGACACCAGAAACCGAATTGTAGACCTGCATCAGGCTGGGAAGACTGAATCTGCAATAGGCAAGCAGCTTGGTGTGAAGAAATCTACTGTGGGAGCAATAATTAGAAAATGGAAGACCTACAAGACCACTACTAATCTCCCTCGATCTGGGGCTCCACGCAAGATCTCAGCCCGTGGGGTCAAAATGATCACAAGAACGGTGAGGAAATATCCCAGAACCACAAGGGGGGATCTAGTGAATGACCTGCAGAAAGCTGGGACCAACGTTACAAAGGCTACCATCAGCAACACACTACGACGCCAGGGACTCAGATCTTGCAGTGCCAGACGTGTCCCCCTGCTTAAGCCAGTCCATATCCAGGCACGTCTGAAGTTTGCTAGAGAGCATTTGGATGTTCCAGAAGAGTATTGGGAGAATGTCATATGGTCAGATGAAACCAAAGTAGAACTATTTGGTAAAAACACAACTCGTCGTGTTTGGAGGACAGTGAATGCGGAGTTGCATCCAAAGAACACCATACCAACTGTGAAGCATGGGGGTGGCAACATCATGCTTTGGGGCTGTTTCTCTGCAAAGGGACCAGGACGACTGGTCCGTGTACATGAAAGAATGAATGGGGCCATGTATTGTGAGATTTTGGGTGCAAACCTCCTTCCATCAGCAAGGGCAATGAAGATGAAACGTGGCTGGGTCTTTCAGCTTGACAATGATCCCAAGCACACTGCCAGGGCAACAAAGGAGTGGCTTCGTAAGAAACATTTCAAAGTCCTGGAGTGGCCTAGCCAGTCTCCCGATCTCAACCCCATCGAAAACCTTTGG
The DNA here is from genome assembly GCA_034509495.1 of Acestrorhynchus altus. Classification (NCBI taxonomy): domain Eukaryota; kingdom Metazoa; phylum Chordata; class Actinopteri; order Characiformes; family Acestrorhynchidae; genus Acestrorhynchus; species Acestrorhynchus altus. The sequence goes on along the minus strand of CM067521.1, from coordinate 5,030,208 downwards.
AGGGAGTTAAAAGTCCGTGTTGCCCGCCGACAGCCCCAAAACATCACTGCTCTAGAGGAGATCTGCATGCAGGAATGGGCCAACATACCAGCAACAGTGTGTGCCAACCTTGTGAAGACTTACAGAAAACGTTGTCATTGCCAACAGAGGATATACAACAAAGTATTGAGATGAACTTTTGTTATTGACCAAATACTTATTTTCCACCATTATTTGCAAATAAATTCTTTAAAAGTCAGACAAAATGATTTTCTCAATTTTTTTTTCACATTTTGTCTCTCATAGTTGAGGTCTACCTATGATGTCAATTACAGGCCTCTCTCATCTTTTTAAGTGGGAGAACTTGCACAATTGGTGACTGACTAAATACTTATTTTCCCCACTGTAGGTGTTTCCAATAAAGTGGCCAGTGTGTGGAAGCACAACGTAGGTGTTTCCAATAAAGTGGCCAATGAGTGGAAGCACAAGGTAGGTGTTTCCAATAAAGTGGCCAATGAGTGGAAGCACAAGGTAGGCATTTCCAATAAAGTGGCCAGTGATGAAGCACAAGGTAAGTGTTTCCAATAAAGTGGCCAGAGTTTTAATCCACTGCTGACAATAAAATCTAATAGAAAAACAATAATATAACCCCTGACCCTTCGGCCGCATCGCACCCCCTGCACATACGCTGGCTGTGTCAGTCCGGTACTAGGTTGATGGAAACTCATATGAAGGACACGGCACCACATGTTTCTATATCATCTGCCCTGAATCAATGTCATTTTTATTAGTTCTATTTGAGACTGTTGTAGAAAATTCGTCTGTTTATACAGCGGGTGGAGTTTATGAGACAACTGCATCCAGCCTGTGGACCTTATGCCAGGCACCCCTGCAGTAAACATCAAATCACATCCAATCTACTCACCAACGGATCAACAATGTGGCGCGAATGGCCACAAGCCGCTGTGCAATCCAGCCTGCGTTCTGCCGGCCCGACACCTGCTCATTCCTGAGTAAACCAAACTGCTAATTATTGAAGGAAGCAGCTTCTTGAGGAGGATGTGTGTGTGGTTTGCAGCAGGTTGTCAATAAAGACTGCAGCAGGTCAGCCTTGCTTTCACTGTATGACAGCTTGATGGCTACGCATCGATTCCAGTTTCATGAGAAACATTTCCACTGTAAAAACCAGGCTGATCTTTAATACTAAACCTTCCCACTGGTGAAATCCACTTTCTGAAGGAGCTCGTCATGTCAAGAATGTCAATTCCTTTAGACAGTCTGTTCAAAAGGCCTGTTTGTTACAACTCTTTGTTGTTCTATTCAGGAACTGACCCAGGAGAAGTGAGGGAGATATATAAACTGCAAGGACAGGCAGGTCACAGGCTATAACTGCACATACAGTGGAAGAAGTAACTACAAACGATTCAATATCTACTACAAATGATTCGATATCTACTACAAATGATTCAGTATCTACTACAAATGATTCAATATCTACTACAAAATATGAATTGTCTATTAAATTGATCAGTTTCTGCTATAAATGATTCAAGATCTACTACAAAAGTCAATCTCAGTGTCTATTACAAATGATATCTACAAAAATATTTAACAAACTACTACAAAATATGAAACTTCTACTCACGTTTTCAGTATCTCTGTTTGTAATGACTGATCGATGATAACTGATGTAGTAAAAATGATTCAGTATCGAAATTAATTTCCCTGAAGGAACCCTCCCAAGGGATCAATAAAGTTCTATTCTATTCTAAAATATTCAAAATCTACTACAAAAATATGTACAACGTTACTACATTTATAATCTACAAGATATTCATCCTCTATTACACTGGACGGTTTATTAATGACTGATCTATGATAAATATATTAATATTTATATACCGTATTTTCTGGACTATAAGCCGCTACTTTTTTTTCACGCTTTAAACCAGCTTATAATGAGGTGCAGCTTTTTCAGCTTATATATGTTATTTTCCAGGTTTTTTTTTTTAAAACCTTGTGGGTGCGGCTTATATTCCGGTGTGGCTTATAGTCCGGAAAATACGGTAAATATAATATATTAATATATAATATCTAGTAACATATTCAAAATTTACCATGAAATATTCAATGCCAGCTAAATTGTTCCGTATTTACTATAAATGATTAGTATCTACTACTTATTAAATGTTTAATAAATATTGAAAATATCAACTACAAAACTGAAACCAGTACAACAGTATGAAAGTTATGGGATGGGAGAACTGAAGTGAAGGGGTAACGCAGTGCATTCCCATTCCTCCCCGGAAAAGGTAGAGATAGGAATCACAGTCAGAAAATTACACCGTGACGTCCTGGAAGGTGATAAGTAGGAGCTTCAGAGAGTCTCTCACATTCCGAGAGAATATCAGTCCTCTTTTATCCAGGGATTAAGAGTTTAGAGTTTCTCTGTTATAAATCCAGACAGCCTGTGAGGGTCTCTCGCGTCAGGTGGCATTAAGAGTCTATTAGCGTCGGGGGGCTTTTAACAGCCGAGCAGCAGGACAGTTAGTTTCATGTTGTTGTCGTCTTTCCACCTTAATCTACAGCACAGATCCAGCCATGCTGCCCAAATGTCAGCCTGGCATTTGGGGAAGAGATTTTCTCCATAGCCAAAACAAACTACACACACACACACACACACACACACACACACACACACACACACACACACACAGAAAACAATTCAAAAGGAAAGGAGACACAAAAGTAAGAGAGAGTGAGTATAAAAAAAGAGAGGGATATAAAAAGAGAGAGAGTTAAAGGAACTCTAAAGGAAGAGGAAGAGAGAGACAGGTTAAAACAATGAGAATGAAAGTGAGAGAACGAAAGGAAGTGGAGAGTCACTGGGTCAAACAGAGCAAAGCAAAAGAGAGAGAAGAGGCTGGAAAATGAGAGAAAGCGAGAGGGGCGGAAGCAGCAGAGAGAGCGGGGGGGACGGACATGCTGGATGCGAGTGGACAGCAGCAGAATGCTGAAAAGAGCCGAATCCTGTTTCTCATTCGCTGACAGACCTGACAGGAGCTTCTCTCGCTGAAAACATATGAGCAGTCTGACACAGAGCACATTTCAGAACAGCCCGCAGAGCCGCTGTGGAGCCCAATCACACATCCCGTCCTGATCTTCCTTCCCCTGTAAAGGTCACAAAGTCATTGGATGTGATGTACTGTATGTATTCCAGCTGTTAATCAACAACACTGAGAGGTCCCTCAAAATCACTCCCAGAGAGCAAAATCACCAAATTTCAGGCCGAATACACCCGAGTCTGAGGCTCGTTTGACCGACTTCCCGTTCTGACCCAAATCTTTGAATTATATCCCGGCGAATTGCTTCATGGCATACAGTTGCCTGGTAAAATATGGGAATCAGCCCGAACTGCATTTAACACCACTGATAATATGAGAATCAGCCCCGAACAGCATTTAACAACATCACTGATATGAGAATCAGCCCCGAACAGCATTTAACAACATCACTGATATGAGAATCAGCCCCGAACGGCATTTAACATCACCACTGATATGAGAATCAGCCCCGAACTGCATTTAACACCACTGATAATATGAGAATCAGCCCCGAACTGCATTTAACACCACTGATAATATGAGAATCAGCCCCGAACTGCATTTAACACCACTGATAATATGAGAATCAGCCCCGAACTGCATTTAACACCACTGATAATATGAGAATCAGCCCTGAACTGCATTTAACAACATCACTGATATGAGAATCAGCCCCGAACTGCATTTAACAACAACACTGATAATATTAACAAACAGCAAACTGAACAAATTTATCAAATGTCAAATAAAACTGATAAAATAAAAAATTTCACATCACAATGTGTAACGTGAGCATGCAGTGGTGGGGCGTAGTGAAGAGCAAACTGGGTAAAAAGAAGTCGTTCAAGGTAATTTCTGCTTCATCACCACAACGACAAACAGAGAAAACATCATTTATTGGGTTGACTTTCATTCCAGTCTCAGCCAAAGAACTCTGTAGCTCCTTCAAAGTGATTGTTGGCATCTCTGAAGCATCTCTAGGTCCTGTAGAGAAATACTGCCAATAGAACTGGACTCTCTGGAGCAGATAAACATGAAGCTGTTGTCACCATGCTTAATGCCAGGCATGGGCTAGAGGGGTATAAAAGCCCCCCAGCATTGGGCTGTGAAGCTGTGGAACTGTGTTCTCTGGAATGATGGAGTCCCATCCTTTTAGGTACTTTTGCGATGTAAAATGAGTTGGGGATGAGGTGGGGTGGTGATCATCCTGACCTCACCAATTTGTCAATTAGAAAGTCATCCCTTCTTTCAGAAGAAACAGCAAATGAGCAGGTGTCCCAATACTTTTGTCCATATACTGTATAGAAATGACAGGTAGGCACCAGCTGTAAGCAAACTGTGCCCTCATCAAGAGAAAATCCTTCATGTCTCTCCGGGACGACCTCAGACACCGATTCCACATACTCAATCATCTCAAATGGCTCTGACAAGGACCAACTACAGGCAGCAGCGCAGGACACAACGTACAGAAGATGAACGCTGAGCTACAGTCGGATGCCGTCTGAAAGTCAGCATGATGGGTCAGGTTGAGCCCATTTGTCAAAAAAAATCAGAAGATTGCTGGACGTCTAGTATAACCAATAGTAATGGTCTTACTGGACCAATAATGATGCTTCATAAAGGACAGAAAGTGCTGGACTCCAGTGGACATGTCCAGCAGGACTCCAGTGGACATTTGTACGCTGT